>CM059971.1:66808166-67408166 GCA_030490835.1 Annona cherimola
TCATCTTTCTTCAGCCCCCTTCTTCCCCAGCAAAACCTACTTAGAAGACTATACAACTAGAGATAGACACCTTTTAGTAAAAGAAAAATACTCATAATATAGGTTGGGATAGCTTGTGCAATTGTCTTAATAGGATCTCTTTTCCTCCAGTTGAAAATAACTTATCCTTCCACCCTAGTATCCTAATCCACACTCTCCTTTAAGTTCCTAAACATCGCGTACTTTGATTTTCCAAGCTAGATAGGAAACCTAGGTATGAGTTGAATTCTCCTCCCATTGTTCCCAACTTATTGCTTGATTTCCTTTTCGGTAGCACCGTGAGTGCTAGCAGTAAAATATAAGCCCATTTCATCCACATTAATGGTCTTTCCTGAGCAAGCAGAGTACTCTTTCAGTATACCCAGCAATTCATCAACTTCTTCGGGAATAGCTCTTAAGAAGATGAGAGCATCATTTGCAAAAAATATGTGAGATATAGCAGGAGCTTGTTGACAGATCTTCAATCTAGACAACCTTATCATTGAGATGGACTCTCACAGAAGAAGAAAGAGGCCTGCTGCACAAAGAAGGAAAGGATAAGGGGAGAGGGGATCCCCTTGTCTTAGCCCCCTTTCGTGGGTCATCAAATCTGTCGAAAAATCATTAACCATAACCTTGTAAGAGACGGATTCCAAGTAACATTTAGTCCAATTTATCCATTTTCCATTGAATCACAAACATCTCATCATCTCAAAAAGAAAGGGTCATTCAACTCGGTCATAGGCTTTGGACATGTCTTGCTTTACTGCAATGTCCTCTTTCCTCCCCTTTCTTCTCAATTTGAATGGTGAAATGCCTTATAAGCAATCGACATGTCATCCATGATTAGCCTACCCGGTACAAATGCATATTCTTGCCTAGATATAAGCTTCTTGAAGCTACCCTCTAACCTGTTGGCTAATACTTTTGCCACAATCTTATAGAATATGTTGTGAAGATTGATTAGTCTAAATTTAGACTTCCTATTAGCACATTTTTCTTTGGAATGAGAACAATGGTAGTAGTATTTATGTGTCTCATATGAGAAATTCCTTGTTCACCATCAGCTCCTTCCATAAATGACTTACACATCAGAAAAACATCCTGCCCAACCGTATCCTAATTTCTTTAGAAAAAGCATGTAGACATTCCATCAAGACCCTGGGCTTTTGTGGGATTGAGACTTGAGACAATAGATTTTACCTCCTTAAAGGTAACCGCTTGAGTTAACTCAAGATTCTCATTATCCAAGATTCTCTTTTTAATCAACTCGGTAATTTTTGCAAACTCTCTTGGGTCTAAGCTAGTAAATAGTTTCCTAAAGTATGAACTAACCAGCCACTCCAACCCCCCTTGATCAAACACCCACAATCCTTGATCATCCAGCAGACTCCTAGTAAAATTCCTCCTTTCCCTATTTGACGCCACTTGGTGGAAGAAATGGGTATTTTTATCTCCTCCACTTAGCCAGTGGACCTTGGCCCTCTACCTCCACAAGATTTTTTTGTCTTCTAGCAGTCTATTAATCTTACTTTCAATTTTTGCTTATACCAGCAGCACCAGTGTCAAAAAGGGGATTGAGAGACAACCTTTGGATCTCATCATGGCCTTCTCTGATTTCAATTTGACCTTTTTTCCCTACTCCTTTCTCTTGACATTCTACTTGTGTCTTAGATTTTTGCCATCAACTTCTCAATATTTGAAGAGCCCCAACCTTGATTACAACCCCGCACCACCGTTCAGCCTCTGTATCCTAAGCCCAAATTAGTTCATACCTAAAGAACTTGGGGAGTTTCCTCGAATTCATCCTGATATCAAGACAGAAGAATGGGACAGTGGTCAGATACCATTCCTATCAAGTGAGACACCTGAGCAAAAGGGAACATAGTGACTCAGTCAAGTGTAGCAAGGCTTGCACCCAACTTAGCAACTACCCTCTCGTGATCAGCTTTGTTGTTACTCCAGGTCTAGAATTTCCCCATGAATCAAGATCCATCAGGCTGCATTCATCAATTGTCTCTTGAAATTTGTCAATTTAAAGTTCTAGTCTCAGGCGTCTGCTACTCAGTTTTGATTGGCCTAGCACTTCATTAAAGTCTCCCATAACAACCCAAGGAAGCTAACAAGTTTGGTTTAAAGTCTTCACAAACTCCACATTTCAGATCTTTTACTAACCTCATGATGGCCATATAATCCTATGAAATGCCATGGGTTAATATCCTACTTGTGCTCAATAACAACATCAATGGGGTGTATAGAATGGCTCCTTATGATCACCTTCCAATTCTCCTTCCAAAGTAGTGCCACAACCCCACTTTCGTTACTATGATCTATAGCTAGGCACATAAAAAATATTGCCTTCTCCCTCACCTTCTCCATTTCACCACTGGTTCTCTTGATTTCACTTAAGAAAACCACCTCGGGAACTTTTCTCCTTAAAAGATCAAGGAATCAACAAATTGACCATGATAGTCATGTAGATTTCATCGCATCTCCACTGAAGGACACTTTTAAAAGAAAAAAATGAGTGTGTTAGGCACTCCACACTTTTCTTTCATCATCTTGTTGAATGTATTTATACTCTTGATACTAACCTCAATATAAAAGGTAAAGTTTCCTTCTGATTTTCACTGGGGGACTAGTCCTCACAATCTGCTCAAGGCTAGATTCCATGCTAGTTCTAGCAAAAAAGAAAGTGCTCACTCTTTGCAATGTAGACTCAAGATGCATAAGTCACGAATACATCGAAGAGAGGAAAGCAGAAATTGATAATTAAGCGTTCGTTTGAGTTTTGAATTTAAAAGTTTATTTCACTCTCCAAGTGGCATGATTTTGCACATGCCACTTGGAGACTTGAAAGAAATGAAACCTATTTCCTAATATAGTTGAATTCTGACCAAGTCCATAAATGGGACCAAGTCTTTAGTTTAATAGTAGGCATATCTCCAAATATCTTTAGGGTAAAATGGTAGAAATGACCTTAAGGGTAATCTTGAATCTTACATGTATAAATATTAGCTTAATGCCCAATTAAGTTATCCAATCTCTAGATTCTACTATTCTTGTTTATTATAGTTAACAAAACTGCATATATTTCAATTGCCCAAACTTAGCTTGGCTAAGAGTATAAGTTAAAGGGATTTCTTATATATGATATGATGAGCTTGTGTGAGCTTTTTGTATGAACACATGCTCAAATTATTTTGAGATTGTTGTAAAATCCTTACAGGATGAAGTTGCTTATTCCTTGTCACAGAGGCATTCAACGGTTAATAAAAACCTAAATAAAATAAGAAAATGAAAACCTCCAATATGACATTTTTGGGAAGTGATAAAATTTTTGATGAAATAGTTTGGTGTAAAATTTTTTAAAATGAAACAAAGTGATGCTATACAATATGAGTAAAAATGAGAAGTAAAAAGAATAAAATTAAAATAGATAGGTTAGATATATGGGTAGTTTTGTAAAATGATTAAAAATAGGCAACCATATAAGAAGTGAAGAAATAATTAGAAAATGAGATAATTGTGAATAGCGAAAAATTTTCATTTAAAATTTTTTTTTAATAAATGAAACCCATTTAGTGATAAAAAGATTAAAAAACATCCAAATTAATTTTCTTAACTCAAAAAGTACAAATAAAGGACTAAAAAGAAGCTCTAGATTCTCCATGGATCTACTACAATAGAGTTGTAAAAGGGTACAGATCATTCAATTAGATGGAGTGAGGGTTGTTATACAAAAAAATGAAAAATTGTATTGAAAATGATAAAAGTAGCATTGTGAGAAGAAAAATAAAGTTTTTTTGTACTAGAAAATAAAAGATTATGGAGTTGTTTCATAATACTTGAAACTTTTCACTTTTTATAACTACTCTATTTTTAATTATTTTTTCCCAATATACGCATTATGAGTTTAACCATAATCCCAAATATACTCGCTACATTTTAAAATTTTCATATATACTCACTATATTTGTACAAAATGCTAGATATATCCACTTGCGCAACGACCGTTACTTAATATAACAAAGGCATTAGAGATGTTGTTATTTTTTAAACAATATCTAAAATGCCCCTCTTGTTAGCAAGGCTGATGATTTCTTCGGATGCAATAGTGATGCGCTTCGATCGTTTATTTTTATTCCAGAAACAATCATAGAAAAATCCAATAGATTCGTTTCCCTCAACAACATTGATTTTCCCTAAATCTAATTGACATGTAGAGACGCATCCCTTGCATCATCTTCCTAAACAATGCAGCCCAGAGTGTCGCTCTTTTGTCATCTACCATGATTATCTTTGCTGGATCTAAGTAGTTGATGGCCACTGAAGAAAATGTGGTCTGATTTCCTTATGATCGTGGCAGTTAGTGTTGTAAAAGCCTAACATTCTGCTTATCCCAAGTCATTCTTCATGCACTGCAACATCCAAAGTGAAAACCAATGCAAATAAAGCAGCGGAAAGGTTTCTTATTTGCCAACACACTTTTTGTCTCATGAGGCCATCATTATATAGACAAGCACGGAATGCTAGTTACAATAGAAACCTTCCTATTATGCATGTTGTGGGTACAATAGATGTTTGAATAATAATGGTTACAACAGAAATGTTTGAAAATAATATCTTTAACAGAATTAAGATAAATTGTTATGCTTATTGCACTAGGTGATAATAGACAATGGCATTATTACTCTCCCATAAATTAGGCATGGGAAGAGACAACCATAGACCAAGTTGGAGCCAACAAGCCTTGAATCGAACCCTAGCTAAAGATTTAGTGAAAATATAAGCAATATTTTGAGCAGAAAGAACAAAGCAAGTGAAAATAATAGCAAGGGGGAAGCTTCTCACGATCATAATGAAGTCAATTTCTACATGCGTTTGTACGAGCATGAAATCATGAACTAATTATGAGATATAAGTCAGAGAGATTATCGCTAAACAATTAAGAGGTTGAGCTTGAAAAATACCAATATCACAAAGAATGAAAGACACCCACGTCAATTCAACAACGACAAATGTCATGGCGTGATATTCAGCCTCAGTAGAGGAACGTGCCATCGTGGATTGCTTCTTAGCACTCTAAAAAATAAATTGATACCGAGAAAAAGATAATAACTAGATGCAGATCGATATGTAAGAGGACAACCAACCTAATCAGAATATGCAAAGACATAAAGGTCAAGAAAACTACATGATAAAATCGGCAATTGATAATCAAGAGTCCCATAACATAATAAATGCTTTGAGAATATGAAAATCAACAATAGTGGGGGTGGTCATGTGTTGAAAAATAGAATTGATAGCACAAGAAGATCTGGACTCATGAGAGTGAGATATTGAAGGCCACCGATAATACTCTTGAAGAATGATAGATCATGGTATGGATGATCACCATGGACAATAGTAGCGTGCTTGACAGGAAAAGTAGTAATAGACTTGCGCTAATGTGTAGAGGCAATGATAAGCAAATCTATCACATATTTTTCTAAGATAAAAAATACCTTCGAGATTACATATAACTACAATACCTAAAAAAAAAACGGAGGCCAAAATCTTTGATAGAAGAGGTAGAGTTTAGAGCAACAAGGAGACCTTAAATGGCAACACCTGAATTGCCTGTGACAAGAATATCATCGATATACAATACAAGAGAATAGTGTGACCATGTTGATGGTAGACAAATAGAGAAGGATTGGTGGGACTGCAGAAGAAACCATAAGAGAGCAAAAAAGTGTTGAACTTGTCAAATCAAGCATGAGGAGCTTGCTTAAGTCCGTATAAAGACCTTTTCAACAAACATATATGATTAGGACGCCGAGTATTTGTGAATCCTGGATGTTGCTCCTTGAAAACAGGAGTATCAAGATCGTCATGCAAAAAATCTTTTTTTATCCAACTGCTTAATAGGCCAAGCGCAAACTACAACTATCGAGAAAACATTTCAAAGACTACTAGGTTTAAGAACTGAACTAAGTGTTCTATGTAGTCCGCACCTTCCTCTTGGTGAAAACCTTTAACTACCATCCACATTAAGTTTAGTGCAAAAAATCCACTTACAATCGACAATATTCATGATGCCAAAAAACTTGTCGAGTTGTGTATGTCTAATTAAATGGCTCGATTTAATGCAAATATAGATATATCGATTAAGTAATAAAAAGTGACTAAAGTATCATTCCCACAATATTGTATTTAAATATAGTATCTTGAATTTCAATTGTCTTAAGTGAGTTGACGATTAACTGGAATTTGTATTTAAAGAACTAAATTCAACTAAAACTAAATTAATCAGAAAATAACCAAAGATGAGATGGCTATCGATGTGATTGCCTTGAGATGATTAAGATGGATGAAAGTATAAATTATTTGATTCATGGCTATGTTAAATTGGATCCTTTTTAAGTTGGTTGGGTAAAGATTACTAATCGAGGTTCATTTATATTCATATATGTCTTTCAACATATACAAACCTAATCCTGTTTTAGTCAATTGTTATATTTCCATACAACTAAGTAAAAGAAAGTTGATAACCATGTAACATAATCAAGATTACATAGGCTTAACAGATATATTTCTATCAATATTAACATAAAACACAACAAGAGCTGGAAAACTTGTACCTTATATATAGATCTTTTCCAAAATATACTCTACCAAGCATAAATTTGGATATTAAATCAATCTATAAAATTATAAAACTTGCAAATATATTTAGCACAATATATAATGGTAACCTCATGCATTCAAAGTTACAACACAACTGTATTTTCATTCAAGCACGAGGAAACCAAAATAACATAGTTTATAATATCAAATTATCCATTTCTTCCATCATAAGGAGATTCAACTCAAAAATATGATTTCAAATCCCATCAAAATCAAGTTTACAATTATTCCAAGGGAGGAGAATAACAAAAATAAGAAGAAAAAGAAGAAGAAGAAATGCAACTCAATGAATTTACAATGCATAGCTTGATCTTTCCTTGATCTTCTCTCTCTGTCTTGAAGCTCTTGTTTTTCTCTCCTTTCGCAATAAACACAAGCCCTTTATGTTATATTTGAGAAATCCTAAGAGATGTATTTATAACCCGTTCAGTTTGGAGTTTTACACATGTGGGAATTTTCCCACATGATGTTTGTATTTACTTTAAAGCATAGGCTCAAAAATAGGGGAACAAATATGTAAAAAAAAAATATAACATTTAAGTACAGATAGGCACAAGTATTCATATTACACAAAAATTGCTTCAGTCATTTCAATTGAACATATTAGCATGAATATGAACTATGAAATTCGACTTTATCAATCATATCATTCACATGTCATTTGGAATTTTTAAAAAATTAACACATTAAAGCTCAATCAATGCATAATCATGGCAAAAAATTTTAAATTTTTCATAAATTTGGTTTTAATTTAAAGCTTTCTAGAACATTGCAAATATTCCTAAAGATAGATTGTAACTAATCAATTATTACATACAAGATTTTAAATGAGATGCAATCTAACACACAAGTAATATTTCTACCTAAATGCAATGCATGAAAGAAAATAAAACAAGACAAAGCACCCCCTAAAAATTGAGAAATGTGTAGCCCTCAATGTATAAAAAAGCTAGTAAAAATGTAGCAACAATGATATGAAAATCCAAGTGCAAATGAAATGCAAATGAAAATGACAAATAAATGAAAAGAAAAGAAAGAGAAAAGATGGGTGACTCACCTAATCATTGTGATGGGATGAATGCTTGTCATTGTCTTACACAAGGATTAGTGCCGGAAAGGTTGATGCGATTGATTCACTTGCCTCGACTCTCCTTGGCCTTTGGTTCAAAAGCTGGCTCACTGAAAAATGCATTGTCGGATACATGACATTGAGCTCTTGTCCAATCCCATGTCGTTGGTGATCCCTCTTAGGAATGCTTCCATCACTTGCATCATCTTGTAAGAGAAACATGCATGAGCTGCTACCAAGTTTGTGAATGCAGTAATTTGCTTAAGCAGTGAGTGCTTGTCCAAAGGCTAGCATGGGTACGAAGAAGAACTAGAATTGCAATCTCCAGCAACAATCTCAATAACTAGCTCTCAAACCATTGATTCAACCCTAAATTAGACAACATAGCATGGCCTTTCTCAAACTGGATTTCAAACAGTAACAAGCATAAGAAGCCTGTTCATGTCAACCAATATTAAGGACAACATCCAACCATTCAATCCACCAATTCAACCATATGAAACTCTAATATATGCAAAGTTCCAATTTCTTTTTCAATTTAGCTTAACTACCTTCACAGTACGCAATTCTACGCTTTCACAATAAATTATCGACACTTCTTTAACCATAACAACTTCCCGAATTCAATCAACTTCAACCCATTCAACACTTGGACAAACCAATATCCAACACCACTAACCATTCCTCTTTTCAACCCATACAATAGCAAACACATACAAGCTTATACTTTCTCAATTCATTTGAAGTAAATCTCAATCAAGGCAACACTTATTCAAGCTTTCAACAAAGTTAAAATAATGTAGAAGTAGTTACCAATGAAAATCTAAAACCATGTTGCAACTCAACTTCCACAACTGCTTCAATTCGCTTGCAGCTTCAACTGGCGCTCCGTCTTAGATGGGACACTTCTTGAAAATGGACAACCAAAACAGAGGCAGAAAGAAGAAGGAAAAGTGAAGGGAAGATAGAAGGAAGATACAAAGATAAAATGGGTAAATGAAGAAATGAGATAAGAAGATAATGAAACGATGACATAAGAGAAGAAAGAATGGAAAATAGAAGAAAGAAAATGAGAAGAAGAAGCAAGGGAAGGAAATATAGGTAGGGAGATGGAGAAGGAAGGCGGCTTGTTTTGAAGAGTTGAGAGAGGAAGAGGAAGAATTCGGGGGTTGAAAAAGGGGTAGGTGGTTTCGAAAGAAGAAAGTGAGCTGAAGGGTTTAAGGTTGCTCTTTTTTTTAGCCCGCAACAACGTTGGCTACCTGTCCCAGCAGCTTCAATGATGCTGCATTTTTTTGGTCATATGGTTGTTGCAGCTACTGTTGACTGAATTTGTGTTGCATTGATGATCCTTTGAATTTTGGCACTAGATCCTCACTTTGAAGATTGTGGCTTTAAAGCATTGCACTTTTCACCTCTTGAATGATCATGAGAAACTTGAAAACATTTGATCGCATTAATTAAAAACTTCAAATGAAATGGAGTTCGCCATCTTTGAGCATATAGATTTTGTTCTTCCTACTTCGATAGAAATATAGTCTTGAATTCCATCTTTAGTTGCACTTGTGTTTTAGTGAACTAACTTTGTTCATAATCTCGTTACAAGTGCACGGGTCGTAGATTGTAGAATATAAAATATTGATCGATAGCGAATTCAGGACTTAAAGCTTTGTTTTAAATGTTTTCGTATCAAATATCAAAAGAATAAATAGAAAAATAAAAAAGTAGAAAAGCGAAAAGAGAAAATAGAAATTAGAATCAAATATTAGAAAGCAGGGATGAGAGTATCTGGGATCTAGGGTTTCACATGCATATTTTGCAATGGGTATATGGTATGATTATTTATCAGGATATTATTTGTTAAAGGAGAACAAATCCTAAATTATCCTTGTGCCTTCTCTTGAAACGTATAAGGCGTAATCATAATATTTTTTTAACCACCTATTCTCATAGGATTAAGTCAATTAAAATTCATTAAGTTCTATGACCATTCGTAGAATTCCTCAAGGTGATCACGCCTATTCTTATTATCTAAATTTTCAGGTTTAATATCTTGATTATCATATATTAGAGTTCTACCTCTCGGTTGTATCACCTAATATATATGAAATTATTGCTAAAATGGGATCTCAAACACTAAGCAAATATTAAATCACAAGACATTAAATTAACAACAATATCCATCATAAATAAACTAAAACTACACAACACACTAAATTGTACGCATACTATATCTTAGACCCTAGATTTAGGATTAGCCAAACATATTTAAGTCTAAAATAAAATTAAAATCTATATCCATCTCAAACAAGATAATTAAAATAAAAAATTGAGAGAAGAAAGAAACGGTTATTAGTTGCAAGCTCCGATAAGCTTCGATGATGTATTGGCTGTTCTACGCAACTCGCCACTTCACTTCTTGACCTTTGCTCTTTGCCTTTTCTTCAACCCTGGAATTTCCCCTCAAATCCTCTTTCTATTGTTCTGCTCTATTTTCTGTTTCTATTCTTCTCCCCCAGTACTTGGCCGAGTCCTCAATTTATAACAGTAATTTCGTGCTCAAATATACATAGCCTGTGGCGCTGTTGGCCGTTACGCAATCTACCCAGTCGAGGACTACTACTTGCGCATGGATTGCTTTGTCGAACCGTTGGATGCAATTTTTGCATGGATTGGATCATTGGTTTCAGCTGAATTAATTTCTAGATGGTGGATTTTGGTTGCTGAAAAAATGAACGGCTGGATGAATAATTGGATGGTATGGTTTGGTGCTTAAAGCTGTGAGAATTTAGGGACTTGCGGTTGGACTTTTGCATGGGCGGTGGAAAATTGTTTTGAATAAATCCAGGCCGTGCTTGAGTTTGTTTAGCTGGTAAAAAATAGACCACCCAGATTTCTCAATGCTTAATTTTTGGACGGTTGAATTCTTCAATGACTGTCGAATAATAATGGATGGATAAATGGACGGTCAGGGTGCTAGCGGAAAAATCTGTACATTGAAAATCTGCATGAAAATAGTAGATGTAAAATCTGGATGGTTAGATGGGCAGCTTGAGTTGTTGAAAAAAATCTTGCTGGACGATGCTGATTTTTGGAAAATGGCATGACATTGGATGGCTTAGATTATTCATGGGCGGCTTAAATTTCTAGATGCTAGCAAATCTGAACGATTTGATGGTCCATTGCAACATCAACGGCTGCCTCGCATGGCTGGATGGTTGGATAAATGGACGTTTGCATGGTGGAGATGGACAACCAAGATTGACGCATATCAGATGCTTTAGAAAAATTCTAGGCGATTGCGTGGTTTCTAAATTGGACACAGCTGAATTTCATACCGTTGATCATATTTGGATGGTCTTGATGATACGAATTTGTGACGGGCCCACCTTTGGAATTTGCTAATCTCAATAGAAAATGTAATTAAATTGTTAATTCATCAAATTCATACTAGATTATTAATAAAAAAGATTTCAATCCCATTTAATTTCATGAAATAAAATATAATTTCAAACCGAAAGATTACAAAAATTGTTTAAATAACTTGAAATTAATATTTAATACTCAATTATTGCAATACACATTTCAAAGCAAATTTCACATTATACTTAAATGATTCGCCACCAAATTGGTATAAAAATACTTTTAAAATATATTATTATTTACCAATTATCAAACTTTAAAAATGTGGGCATTCCTTGTATTAATTAGAACTTCAAAGTAGATCAAGGTTCTTCAATAATGAACATGCTTAATTCTCTTCTTCATAACTTGGAGAGTAAATGACCTTAAACTTTATAATAAAGGTTCTGACGTCAAATAATGCAAATTGTGCAACCAATGCTATATTGTAAATAGATGACCCTACTCGAATGAATAGCTGAATGTGAATTCTCCTGCACATGTGATTTATCAAAAATGCAATCTTCATTAATTATCTTGCTAACATGCCAAGCATTAATAAATAATGGTTCTACTCTTTATCAACAAGAAACTAAAAGAGTTGAAACTTGGTTGTTGTTATACTAGCATCTTTGGTTGCATCATGACTATTGAAATCATACTTGAGCTGTAACTTTTAAAATCACAACACATATGTTCATAGAGAATTGACCAACTACGGAATCAAATTCTCTTTTGCATGAAAGTTTTCAAAAGTAGTGATATTTCTTAGGTTTTCCTGCTACAAGATATAAATAATTGATTCTTAAATCATACCTTGGACCGAAAAGCAAAAAGTATAATGAGTTGCCTTCCATTTAGCGCGAAATTTAATGTCGTCAACTTGACGTCCATTTGATGATTAACTAATTCTCGCTTGATAGAACTTCCTATCAAGCAGGCTATGCATTGGAAATTTAAATCTCTTCTTTGCCTCATCAAATGGGTTATTTAGCCTCTTCTATTAAATTTTATAGACGTTATAGAAGAGTTATTCTTCACGGTCTTGAGTTGTAGGCTTCAGGGAGCTATTTTTTTAAATTATTATTGATTAATCAATTCTTGTTGCTCTTGGATTCTTGGAAAACACAATAAAGGTGTAGAGATATAAGAATTTTCAAATTCCTCACTACAATAACCTCTATTTCTTTATCAATTTCTTCTTCAACTCCTTCGCTTTCCATTGCTAAATCTTTTGTTTAAGCACATTTTGAGGGGCAATTTATTTAGTCACGTTGATCGATATATCTTTGTTAATGTTAGAGTGACTTCACAAGTTTGTTCCTTAGCATCTTCTTTTGAATTTTCTTCAATATAACTAAAAGAAGCTTCATAATGCCAACTTTGGATTGTGGTAGTCAATTGTTCCAGTTGTTTCTCTATGTTCTTGTTAAACTCTATTTGACTTTGCATGAATTACATGAACATGTCATCCAAAGATGACTTGTTCTCAGGTGGCAATGGTTCTCATGTTTCCTATGCTTGAGAATCTAAAGGCATCTTTTGTTTTAGTTGCAGATCTCCATGATTATCCCATGCGACATCTGAATGATCAAGATAGCCCAAGCCATTTGTATACATAGGTGAATTCATTTGTTCATAGTTGAACTCATCAATATAACCGACGAATACTGAGTAATAAACACATTATTTTGACAAATGTCCCTCGCTACCAAATAAATCATAGTAACTTGAGTACAAATTGTCAATGCCTTGCATTTGATTATCGAAAGCAACAAATTGGGGAGGAGGTGTCATGTATTTTTAAACTCATGGATACTAGATGTGCTTGGTGTTTAAAACTCTGCATTTAGCCAATAGTAAGCATTTGAAGCCACTGAAAATTTCACAAAGAAGACCCTTGAAACAAAATTTCATCAAAAGCATAGAAAAAAAAACAAAAACTATATAGAATATCTACAAATTCACAGAAGACAAATGAAACTATCAGGTACTAAATTTAAAAGCACCAATCTTCGGCAATGATGTGAAAATTTTTTTAAGCTGCGTATATGTCTAATTAAATAGCTCGATTATACGCAAGTACATGTGTCAATCAAATAATAAATAGTGAATTGAGTATCATTCTCATGAGGATTGCGTTTAAACGTGTACTACCTCAAATTTTAATTGTCTTAAGTGATGCTAGAGAACAAAATCCAACTAAACTAAATTAAATAGAAAATAACCAAAGATGTCATGACTACTGATGAGATTGCATTAAGATGATTAAAATGTATGAGAGTATGAATTCTTAACTCATAGTTATGTTAAATCAGTTCCCTTTTTAAGTTGGTTACGCAAAGATAACTAATTTAGATTCATTTACATTCATATATGTCTTCTGATAAATAGAAATCTAACCTTATTTTAGTTAATTGTTATGTTACCATGTAACCAAGTAAAACAAAGTTAATAACTACATAACCTAATCAAGATTACATAGGGTTAATAAGTATACCTTTGTGCATATAAATATCCACCATAACAAGAACTAGAAAACTTGTGCCTTATATATAGATCTTATCTAAAACACACTCTTCCAAGCATAAATCTGGATATTAAATCAATCTATAAGATTGCAAAACTTACAAATGAGTTAAGCACAATATATAAGGGTAATCTTATGCAATCAAAGTTACAACACAACTATATTTTTATTTAAGTACAAGAAAACTAAAATAACATAGTTTATGATATAAAATCATCCATATCTGCCACCATAAGAAGATTCAACTCAAAAATATGATTTAAATCCCATCAAAATCAAGTTTACAATCATCTTGAGAGAGGAGAATAACAAAAATGAGAAGAGAAAGAAAAAGATGAGATAGAACTCAATGGATTTGCCTCTCTGCCTTGAAGCCCTTATTTTCCCCCTTTCTCAGTAGCTATAAGCCCTCTATGTTATATTTGAGAAATCCTAAGAGATGCGTTTATGACCCCCTATGTTTGGAGCTTCACACATGTGAAAATTTTCACACATGACCTTTGCAATCGCGACTATAAAACTCATAGTTGTGGCTGTGGCCCTAGCCATGGCCTTGTTGGACAGTTGACAATGCAAATTTCTTAAGGGGGTAGCCTTTTGACAACTCCAAATGATTTCTCTCTCATTCCATTATTCTTTTGCCTTGAATTTGCATGAGAATTGTCCTCCTTTCCGTACAACAAAAAGTAAAAAAAAAATACATTTCTAAATGATCAAATGAAATTAAAGCAACCAAAATTGGATGAAATTTTAACTAGATGCAACTTAAAATCCATGAAAACCATACAAGATGTAGGAATTACATAAATGATGAAAACTGATGTAAAAACCTATACAAATTTACATGTTTCTCTTAAATTTGCATTCAAAATTGATACAAAATGAGCCTACAAATCTAATTTTATAGAGTTGTTAGCAATGTTTTAAAAATCGGACTAGGCAATGAATCGATTTCGTGACCGGTTCCCAATTTTTTCAGTTCAACCGATGCGAATCGACGGTCGAATCGAAAAAACTAACAAACCGAGACATGACCGGTTCATGGTCCGACCGCCCGGTTCGGTCTAGTTTTTAAAACATGGGTTGTTACTAGTCGAGGAACCAGAGCCCATGTGTTATTTTATAAAGAGAAGAAATTCTTCTTGCATGGCTTGATGCCAACCAAAATGTGCTAAAGCAGTCTTAATTGTCTGGGCTTAGTTGGGATAGATGACAAGGCATGATGACCATACTTAGGATTTAGCTTGGAAGTACCAACTTTGGACCTAGTAATCATATGATGAGAAGGAAAAACTGGTGGAGACATGATAAGGGAAGAAGAAGGAATTGAATCAATAGGTGGTAGTGAGGTGGTAGGAATAGGAGATGAAGACAAAGTGGCTGACCATTTTGAACAAGCTATAAGAAAATGGGTTAATCATGATGGATTTGCTTTATTTGGTCTATCGTTGCATTGGAAGCTTGTGAAGCAAGTTCAGAATTAATAGAAAGGGAAGTAGATGCAATAGAAATTTGCAAAAATATGGGATAGGAACCTGTTCAAGACTAAGGTGGTTTTGAGGAGTTGGCTCAGTGAGAGTGGTTGGGATAATAGGTGAGAGAAGAGGAACAAATTCGGCTAATGGAGGAAGCCAAGTGGAAGGAGTCAAAAGAGAGTTTATTTTATGAAAAGAAAAAGAAAATAATTTTTCATCAAAAAGAATATGAAGAGAGATATAGACCTCACCTGTACGAGAATATAAACATTAGCCTTCGTGTTTATCACTATATCCCAAGAAAACACATGGAACCGACCAGGGATCAAACTTGGTTTGCATATAGTTTCTTAGATGTGGGTAACAACAAGATCCCAAAACTCTCAATATATTGTAATCTGGATACTTCCAAATAATACATAATAAGGACTTTCCATTTTCAGAACTAATGAAAGTAGACAACTAATAACAAAATTTGTAGTACAAAATGCATCTACCCAAAAACAAAAAAGGCATAGAAAAAAAAAGTGAGGCCAATCCAAGGCAAACAATATGTTGATGCTTCCTTTCTGCTATGCTATTTTGTTCAGAAGTTTTAGTACATGTCGACTGATGGTGAATACCATATTATTGTAGGTATTTTGGAAGGCACCAAGTCCAAACTCGCCTCCTTAATCAAATTGAAATACCTTCAAGGGATATCCCAAAATATTTCTAAACCATTTTATGGAATGAAACAAATGCATCAAAGAAATTGAACTTTCATTGTGATGCCCCAATGTTAGCCAATGGATTCAGAATAGCAAAAAGGAAGCATCAACATAGAGGGAGTGGTATGCAATACAAGAACTATTGTATATAAACATCACAATTTCATTCCAAAACATAAAGACTTAGCTCTACATTCACATATTTACATGCCCATATTATAAATACATCGATATAGAAAGTAAGTAATCATAATCCATCATTATTCTATAAAATAATCCAAAATAACATATATATATATATATATTTGCATAAATTGTAATCAAGTTCAAGATAACTAAGTACAAGCAGTCAAAAAGATCATTTACATATGTATCAATATAGATTGTAATCAAGTCCAAAAGACCGAAGTACAATATATTTTGTCATATTTAGATTTGACTAAGTAAGTGTCTATAGGCATTAGTATAAAAAAGAAATATAAAGTCCAAAATAACTAGGAACACAAATGCTAATCTAATGATCTTTAATATTATGTCCTCTCCCATGTCATTTTGAGGCTCTTCGCCTGGCTTGTGATCTAAAAACAAAATAACAAATTTTGTGAGTCTAAATAGACTCAGTTAGTAAATAGCAGTTAATAGTTAACACAATGTGGAAATGAGTAAGACTTTGGATGGGCATGTCATGACAGTGTTATAAAAAGATGATTCTTGAATAACTATACAAGACACATGAGTCCAACACCTACACTCAAGAATATATGTATAGAACTATACATAAATAGAAAAATCACAAATAATTCTCTCCTCATGTCGACCAAGGGCTATGAAAAACTTTCTTGTTATGTCAAATAAGGGTCATGAACAACCCTTTGCAACCATTCACCTTGAATAATACATCATCCATAACATAAAGAAATAAACACCATACACCACATATACAACATTAACAAAGTTAACAAGGTTTACACAAAAATTAACATACTCACTATCACATAAGCTTTCGATCAAATAAATGATAGCTATCAAAGGCGTGACCTACAGTTCCTCTTCTTAGTTTACCCCATTGAACTAAGATCATGTTCTAATGATATAAAACTATTAATGGGTCATCCATTTTACAAAAGTCACATAGCAACATTCGTTTTCCCCTCGAACTCACTAACCATAAGTTGTCACGAACCCTAACTCCCCAAACACGAGATTGTTGAACACTGTCTCCTCCCACTAACCCTATTTCATGTTTAAGACGGGATGTCATCACTAATTTGAGAAGAGACAATATCTACTTACCTCGGTTGTGATTTTCCTCTAAGAATGGTGACCCTAAACTCGGATCTCCGAGATTTTGAGCTTCTTTGAGATGAATTGATGATCTATAAAGAAGTTTGGAAAAGTTTTTGACACGGTTTAGGGCTAAGTCGAACTCTTACCTACTCTGTGAGGTGGAAGATAGTCATAATGCTCTAAACGGTCCATCAATTATACACTCTAAATCAAATACTCAATTGTCTGATCATAAACAACTGGGTTAACTATAAAAACATACTAATGTCACAACTCGTATTGTGTTTAGCATGCTCATGCATAATGTCTCATATAACCCAACATCTCAAAATATCATTTATTCATAGCAGCATATTTATAAATGATCTCATGGTTAGGAATGAATTGTAATAATAATAATAATAAAATACCTCATCATCACACATTTGCTACTGAACTTTGTGCAAAATGGTCTTTAAGTGCCCTTTATACTTTGGTCACTGATTTTAAGCCTATAACATAGCCTAACACATCCTCACATAAAGTGATAATAATCCAAGATTTTACTAACTATTTGTGCGAACCTAGGGAACATAGTTGAGGTTCAATATTTATACAACATTTGGATCAGGAAAAAGCCATGGTAGTGCTTTTGTGCTGCCATTAAAGAAGCCAAATAAGTCATGGCTTTCCGTTAGTGACGTAATTTGTGTCTCCCATAGTAGAAAGTGTCTGTGAGCTTATAAATCACAAAATTACTCATGTTAATGGCTGAGGGGAACTGATATTTCGAGGCTAGTATTTACAATTGTGAGGATTGATTTGGTTGATTGACCATCATTTTCCCGTGAGAGGTAGTCGTGCCTTGTTATGTCTTTGACACCATAAAGAGAAAATCAACGCAAATAAAATAGCAAAAAGGTATTTTATTTCCCAACACACTATATGTCACATGAGGCCATCATTATATAAATGAGCATGGAATGCTAGTTACAATAGACACACTACTATTACGCATGTTGGAGGTGCAACAGATATTTGAATAATAATGGTTACAAAAGAAATGTTTGAAAAATAATATCTTTGATAGAATTAAGATAAACAATTGTGCTCGTTGCGTTAGATAATAATAGACAATAACATTATTAGCATTCATACTTGTAAAATCCAATCCCGTCATCAACTCTGTTGCAACCGCTTACAACGCTATAAACGTTATTGTGTCCTCATGCACCATAACCCTCTCCTTCTTCATCAGCTTCTTGAATTCCTACCATGCTCGAATGAAGTATGTCATTAAGGTGCATTAATAATGCTAGAAAAAGAGGGCATTATGGCAGATCTACTTGCAGTAGAAGTGTCAAAACTGGGAGGTGACAAACTTGAGGTCATCAACATTGAGCATAAAGGCCTCATCCAAGAAAATTTGACAGAGCGAAGGAGGTAAGTGAGAGAGCGAGAAATATAATAGGAGGAAGAATTATTGGGAGATGGAGGGAGGGAGGGGGAGAGAAATACAAGAGGACGAACACAACTTGGGAAGAGAGGAGAATGAAATCAGCAGAAGAGAAGAGAAAGGAAGATGATACTCATGGTGATTTGGCTATTGGAGATTGGGGGAAGAATGAGAGGGAGACGCAGAAGGAGAATGTGGAGGAAGAAATTGAAAGGGATAGGGAGAGGCTATGCTAGGGCTACTTGCGGTGCCTAAGTGCAATTAGATAAGGTTTGTCTCTTGTAACTCGTGCACTATAATAGGGCAATCATGCTTTGCTTCGGTTGAAGATGATGGAGAATCATATTTTGGTGCTCTGATAATGTATACTCTTTTGAATTCATGCAGTTTTTATGTGATAATCCAACCCCTAAGCGCATCATCTAATTTTAAATTAGTTATTTTGGTGGGCCAATAAATACCCTTGAATTATTTTGTGCCTTTGATTTCATTTTGTTTGTATAATTTTATTTTTCTTGAATAATAAAAATCATTTATTTTGTCTTAAAATAATGCACAAAAATAAATAAATAAAAATAGTAAAAATGCCCACACAAGAATTCGGTTTAGCTTGGCAAATGGTTATGTAAGTAATTTCACTTATTTTATGATGTCTTTCTCACGTAAGTGATGGGGGACATATTGTTCAGTCACTTTTATATGATGAATTTTTAGTATTAATTAAGAAGAATTAAATCATTTAAAATAATTTTGATAATATTTTGACTAATTTAACTTCGTTTAGTATAAAATATTCACAATTGATTGATATGTGCAAATTGAGGAGAAATCAGAGCAAAACTCATGCAATTATTAGAAAGTTGAAGCATAAGGAGTAAGACCCACTTAATTTGATAATTTTAAAAAATAAAATAAGAAAAAACAATGATCGAATTAACTTTGAACACGTCACGGAAGATTCAACGTCAAACGGGTGTCGAATGTGCAAACAGGCAAATCGGGTAGAGAATTGACGCAAGATAATTGATGATCGGGATGCAAAGGATTCAAGACATACAAAAATGATATTTTGAAGAGTTTGAAGGCGTAAAAATAGTGATCAACAAGTTTGAAGACATGTACAAGAAGTTTCAGCATATTTTGGGGCGAAATAGACACAAAATGGAGCGAAACAGAGCCAAACGGGCAAAATCTTCGAAGCGAATTGACCAGAATAAAGACCCACATGGTTTGAACCCTGTGGAGCTTGGTTCTACATGGTTTAAATTGTGTGGACCCCTGGAGATGCGCAATTATATGCATAATTGAGTCGTTTTGTGTGAGTTTGAGTTGTTTTGTGTAAGTTTTGTTAGGAGATCTATATAAACACTTGTTTTAGACATCCCACGGTATCTTAGAACCTCTTCAGAGCTAGGGTTGAGGTCCGAGAGTGAAAGGATTAAAAAGCACAAGGCAAGAAGTGACGTGGCGAGTTGCTTGGAACGGTTGAGACACCATTCGGGCTTCTGATCAATAAGCTTTCCTTTTCTTTCTTTCTTTTGATTTTAATTGTCTAATTGATGATGGATATTGGATACAATATTATTTTTTATTTGATTTTTATTATAAACGTACTAGGCTACAGTCGTTACCAAGTGTTAAGGATGTAACATGCGTCTAATGTAGCAGATATTGTAGTTTGATTATTTAAGATATTTTGTGTTAATTTAATATCTTGTGATTTAATACTTGCCCAATGTTTGAGCTCCCGCTTTAGTAATGATTGTCATATATTAGGTGACAAAACTGAAAGGTCAAAGTCTAATATACGATAATTAAAATATTAAACCCGAAAATCTAAGATCATGAAAATAGGCATAATGACCTTGAAGAATTCCATGAACTTCCATAGGATTTAATAAATTTTAATTGATTTAATCTCATAAAAACAAGTGGTTAGAAGATTAGGTTACAACTTATACGTTTCAAAAATACGTATAAGGATAATATAAGGATAGTTCTCCTTTGACACATAATATCTAGATTAAATAAGCACTTTACGTATCCATTACATAAAATATATGTGAAACTCTAGATCCTAGGTACTTGTATCCCTTGACTTTTAATTCATCGTTCTACGTTCTTAAGATTAATTTTCTTCTTTTTTATGTTTCTTTTCTTTTCTTTTACTCTCTCTGTCTCATGTAAGTGCTTAAATTTAATATCTTATGTCTTGAATTCTCTATGAATTAATATTTTATATACTACAATCTACGACCGATGCACTTACAGAGATATTGTGAACACATATCTGGCATTCTGTACAAACACTACAACAGACTCTAGCAATGACAACAAAATTTTTTATTGCCAATAGTAAGTCACCAAAAATTTGCTGCCTTGCTGTTGGCAACAAAAAATTTTGTTGCCAAATTCATTGCTAAAAGAGGATTAGATTTAGGTAAACAGCAACGAATTTCAACAACAAATTCATTGCCATTACTGTCCTAGTTGATGAATAGTTAGCCACTAGTTTTTGTTAATTGCAATGAAACTTTTGTTGCATTTGTTGTAGTTTCAAGATTACAAATAAATACACAGGATATGCTGAATCAAAATTTAAAAATATAAATATCATAATAAATGCGAAAAATTATATTAACATTATTTAATAATCTCTATTTACAAATGAATCTCTTTACACATTAAGAAATTAAATGACATGAACAAATTTAATAAATACAATGACATAAATACTTCACAAATGCCAACATGATTTTATGAAGAAAAATTTGCTAGATTAAAGTAAATTATAATAAAAAATTGAACATACCAGCAGACTTTGAATGTGACTTGGTGCCTTTTCTCCTTTATGAAAGCTTTATACCATCTACAACAAAAAATGAAAGAAAATGAAATCTCCTCTGTTATATCAAAGAATGAGATGACATAGCATACCATTCCATCAGCACTAGTAACGTGCAGAATAATGCCTTTATTTTCCAAAGAAAGAGTTGTAGTCCCCCTGGGTAAAGAAGAAAAAATGCATTAAGATAAGAAAGCAAAACACAATCAATCTTTGTTAAACTACAAAAATATCTTAAACCTGGGAGTAATTAACGGCTTTTGAAGGGCAAATAGTCCTGCAATAATATACAAAAAATAATCGATATAATATTTAATCAATCCAAAAGAAAAAATAATCAATATAATATTTAATCAGCCCAAAAGAAATAAAGAAGTACACCAATGGGTGCTGATCAGGTGCACCCGGGAGCATTGAGCCTTAATGCTTTCGGGCGCATATACATATTGTTTTGTTTTTTTTAAAAAAAAATTTCATGAACTTGTTAATCTATGTGTATTTAACATGTATATCAATTTTTACCATTTTAGAAGATTTTTAGATATTTATTTTGGATTTTTAAAAATCAATGGCATTTTAGTAATTTAAAATTACTAAAATGCCATTATTTTTAAAAATTCGAAATAAATATCTAAAAATCTCCAAAAATGTTAAAAATTGATATGTATATTAAATATAATTTGATTAACATTTGTGTAAAAAATTTCGAAAGAAGTTAAAAATAGGTGTATGCATCCGGGAGCATTGAAGCTCAATACTCCCGAGTGCACCTGATCGGTATAGTATAGTATAGGGTGCACCTAAACTGGTAAAAATAATAGGAGAAAAAAATGTAACTAGCGGCAAAGCAGAAGGAGAAACATAATTTCCAGAGATTACAGTATAGTAAATTCTTAATTAGTATGACCTTTGGCGATGGAAGAATCATACATTCATCAGTATGGCCTCAATCACCTGTTTTATGAAAATGAAATGATTTCTACCTTGTTTTGAAATAAAAATGATTGGTCAATGAAAGGAAGTTGCCCTTCATAGCAAAGGATTTAGAATCAATACCTTGTGCTAAATTAGAAATGCCCATGAAAATAGGTTAAGTGTTACATATGCAAAGAACCAAAGCACAAAGGATCAATCCAAAACAAATATAAGCTGTTTTCATCAACAAATTAAAAGCATATGTCCATATTGTAGTGTCCAATGATCTAAAAGCATATGCAACTTTAGAAGAAAAACAAATCCAAAAATAAAATTATATTCAATGATAAAAGCAATTGTCCATGAATATCAGGCAATGTCCGCATTCTTTACCATACATAGAAACTAAAATAACTCCGCATTCTTTACCAATGTTTGTTTTCTCCATATATATATAAATTTACCTATGTCTTGAATTTATCATTGATTATTGTGAAATTGCCTAATTTTATTGCTAAAAGTTTACAATTATTTTAATCAATATAAATTCACATTTTGATAAAAATATCTATGCAAATCTCTTATACTCCATGTACTATATCTAGAACATGCATATTTATCTTCCACGTACATCTAGTCGTATGCTAGTGCCCTTTAAAATGCAAACTCTCTCTTCAATGCAAGGCACAGACAAGAGACAAAGGGAGGAGAACTCTTTCATTTAAACTTGGGTATATTGAACGTAGAAACTTCTAAACTCAGACTCATGAAGTTTAGCACATCTTTGAAAATCTCTTATATTTTTTCCAAATGTTAATCTCACGAGAAATTCTAGGGGATTTTTAGATGTTTCCATGTAATTCTAGATGCACTATTTTGCCACAATTTCCACATTTCATGTCATTCTGCACTACTTTGCACATTTTGACAACTCTTCATATGCTTCATCATACACTTAAAAAATCTGCAATCATTAAATTTTTTTTTTCTACCTCAATGTGCCAAAATTAGCTAGCTAAGCATGGTGAGAATTGTCATCCTATAACACGGTGGTTGTCTTCTTCACCAAGCATGACATGTAGGCTAATATGTGCAGTAATGAATGAGCAAAACAACCAATGAAATAAATGACATATGCCACCCTCAATAACCATTTTTTTCCGGTTTCTTCAAGTAGCACTGACTAAGAACACAGAAAAAGAGATGAAGCAAACTGCTAATGATACCCACCAACATATTGCTGCTACACTGGCTAACCTCAATGACCAACCACATTCAATTTGCGCTGCACATTACCAAGACGAAAACAAAGATTTTCTTGTGAAGGCGGTGTCGGTATTTTGTTTCTTCAAATCGGGCACTTGTTTCTAACTAATAAGATTTCTAATTAATTAGCAAAATTTAAAATAGGGAAATAGAGAATAAGAGAGAACTCCAACAGGCTAGGTTTTCACCGTGACTCAAATCGGTCGGGAAACAACGGCTCAAAAAACATCATTCGAGACATTTAAATTATCGAGCTGTAATAAGAGAGGGTGAAAGTGCATAGAGAGGGCTCAGATGAAATTAGGGCAGAGATTAGTAGAGAGATGAAAGTGCAAAGGGGGGAAATCTGTACAGAGGTTAAGTGGGAGAAAAATTAGGGTGGCAACGAAATAGAATATTTTATTGGCCGAGAAGTGGGTGCGGTGCGAAGGGGATATGGGCACGAATAGGGCTCCGCTGACAACGAATTCTTTATTTTGTTGCTACTTTTGTCACCATGGATCAGCTCTGTTGTAATGAAACATAGTGAGTATATATGAAAATTTTGAAATGTCGTAGTTGTATTTTGAGTTATGTCAAAAAATAATAATATAATTAGGAAAAGCCCATTTTTCAATTACTTCTTTACTTCTTTCTATATAAATATTCTACTTTTCAATCGTGTTTACATAATTGCTTATATATCTAATCTTTCTATTTTAATTTTAATTTTTTTACTATTCATCGTTACTCTTATCATATCATGCTATTTTCTCACGTTTCAACTTTCAAAAACTTTTACATAAAAGTTTTTCATAAAAATTTTATCACTTTCTAAACATCTCTACATGTAAAAAATTGTACGAGAAATCCTTTCTTGTTACTATGTCCCATGGATTATCATGCATAGGCATGAGCCATATTGTTACGAATTTAATTACGATACGTTGTTTGCTAAAAATTTTGAGTTAGGTAGAAATATACCAAACAATTAAATTTAGATTTCTTTGCGTCTAACTCACAAACTTTTTAAAAAGGTCAACGATGACTACTATAACCAAGTAAATGCTAATTAATTTTCTACTAAAAAAAGTTACTAATCATGGAAAGAGGCATCTAGCCTTAGACGTCATGATCTATGTTTTGACATAACTTCTGGGATTTAGCTGATCTAAATGTTGCCTGATTGGCAATTACAATTAAAGAAATGCACTCAAAGTCGAATACTAACCACTGAACTTTTTTTTAATTGCATTTCATAATTACACAAGAGTTCCACTGCTCCTCCCTTGAGTTCAAAACTCTAGTCCCAAACATTTCTTCATATAACTTCTTCTTTTACTAATATTTTTGATAAAAGCGAAGTTATGTCACCACTTAAAGAACTAAGTGGTTGTGGGAGTATGAATAAGGATTTATAGAATGAGATATATAGTTCAAAATTTGTTAGAGAATTTCTTTGTTTCTCACTCTTAGAGTTGTCCTCGATCAATTGGTAAATTGTTCTTGCCTTTTTTAGGCTAATTCACGAGGACGGCAATAGATGAGAGATGGTTGAGTATTGAAAAATAAAAATTTATATTGAAAATGAAAATAAGTAATATAAATGACAAATTTAATTTTTTAACTATTCTACTTTTTGTTATTATCTTTATAGGTGCATTTGATTTGAGGTGAAAATAAAAAAAATTTGTGCAAGAAGTGATGTAATATGATAAGATAATATAGGAATTGAATAAAATAAAGCTAAAATAGTTAGTGTAAATTAATAGAAAAATATTGAAAATAATTGAAATGTACAGATAATAATTGAAACAAGAATAAATAGGTGATTAAAATATCAAATCATATCAAAAGATGTTCCAAAGCATAATTTTTTCTCAGATTTCAATTATTTTTGTCTTTGTATATGACTAATATATTTTAACTTTATTTACTTCAGTCTTAACACTACTCAATCACATGGTTTTCTCAAGTTAAATTTTTTTTTTTTCCACATTACTATTTTCTTGTTTTCTTTTACACCAACCTCACTTTCCATCACTGCACGGGCGGCCGCGACATCGTTGAAGAAATTCCATGAATGGGGCTTTCCGGTCATCCACGGAGACCTTGGACCCTTCCGAATCTCTCCTCATTTTGAAAATGCCATCTTATTAGCCTTTTAATTTTTCTTTCGAGATTTTGGTGCGTTTCTCACACTTGTTGCGACGCATGCATGACCTGAGCATGATATATGCAGCAGTCCATAAACGTCAATGGTCTACCATCAGAATTGTCAATGGGCTTTTCTACTTGGTGGCCTTGTTCGGGAGTATATGGGGATGAAATGAGGATGAAGAGATTGGACAAGAATAGGTTGTTGTACATTGAATAATAAAAAGTTTATTGGGAATATGAAATGTATTTTCTTTTATGGATGAAAAGTAGTATTGAGTATAAGGAAAATAAAATTGTTATGTGTTGAATAGAAAAATGCGAAATTGGCAGTGGACACCACTATGCGCATGATAATTGGTAGTGGATGATAGTTGAAATTGGGTAGAGAATGAGAAAAGGATTGGCTGAGTTGTTCTCTTGTTCTGTTAGAGCAATGTTGTCTGAACCGAACCGGTAATCAAACCGATGAAGGAATTGATTTGGTTTGAACTGGTTTGAACCAATGATGTCAACACGACATATTTACGATATTATAAATGTTTAATTATTTAATTATTTTAATTAATTATATATTGGTAAATTTATATATTTTATAACTCTTAAATCTATATGTTAGGCTATTCATCATAATAAAAATGCATGAAAAACTTGTCAAAAAATATGCATGAAAAAATTAATAGAAACTTTTCAAAAATCATTAACTAAGCACAAATATTAACATATTAAATTAGAAAAAATTAACTTCATTAACTGACCTGAAATATGTGATTAGTCTTGGCTCTTGACTCTTGAGTCTTGAATCCTCCTTATTTATCTCGATGCATTTATGATTTGCACTTTTCCAAACATATTTAACAAAATGACGAATAAAATAAATTAATAATGCTTGAACAATTAAATCATTCATGATAATATAATATAAAAAAATCATTCATAATAATAATAGTAATAATAATATTTCATAAGAAAAACTCAAGTGCTCACCAATCAACCTTCATCAAGATATAATATTGCATGTTATAAAAACCATATAATTATAAAATTATGAAATTATAAAATAATTTATAGATTCACCATTCTCATGATTTCATGCATGCTATGTACAAATTTATAAGTTACATTAATTAAATCAAGTAATGAGCAATAATAAAACAAATACACAATTAAATCAATTGCAACAATATAATACAATTAATTAATCCATCAAAAATCCAATTCAATAATAAGAATATCTGGTTTTAAATTTTCAAAAATAAAAGAAATGAAGAGAAATCTTGATGCTTATTTCTTACCGTATTTTATGCTTCAATTTATAGACTATGGCACGCTTGCATCGCAAATCTGCAACAGAATAATAGTAAAAATAATTCGTAGGAGGAAAAATAAAAATAAAATACAGTAAAAAAATAAATTATGTGATGCATTATAGTTTGCTGAAAAATGCATTAGTATTTAACTGACGGATGCAAGTCATGGTTAATTGATTTCAAATAATATTCAATTAGATTTCAGGGAAGTGGTTAGATTTTAGAGAAGATGGACTACTGTTATTTTGATTTCAAAAAAAAAAAAAAAGGGAAATTGATTGGTTTGATCGGAGATGATAAAGAAAGCACACATTACCAATTGTAGATGTTGAATTAGCATTGATTTGGCAGCCGACCAGAAAGGAGATGATGACAGATTGTAGATGGAGTTTCAAATGAGCTGGCGAGGACCACTGGCCAAGTTGCAGAGGTTGTCGAGAAGTAGAGCAGTAATAACGGGAGTGCCGGGATTTTCAAAATGTATAAACATAAATTAAATTATGTCATAGATAAACAACAAAATAAAGTAGTTAAGTTGGTAGAGTCTTAGGCCATTATCTAAAAGATCTTGGATTCTTCACCAATAGCATTTTGATATTTTATTTGTAAAATCAAATGAAAGGCAGCGATTCATCAAGAGATATGATTTGGTTGCTTGAAATTTTCAAACGTTCCAGCATGCCTGAAACAGCAAGAGGTGCATCCAATGAAATTAAAAGTATACAATGCATGGGTAACGTGGCAAGATTCTAGGGATACCCAAGTGATTTTGTCTTCTTTTAGACATCTCTTATTCAGACATTGCGTTGTCTCCTTTCAGACATTCCTCATTCAGATATTGTGTTGTCTTCGTTCAGACATCTCATAGCTTGTCTTGATTAAAACATTATTATCTCAATCTAGTGTTTGCAAGTTTACCATATTGTTTTGAAATTCTCTTCATTAAACTGAGAATTGTATTTTCAAGTGTCTGTGTGCCTAGAAAAGGTGTTGCTTCATATTCTAAATTCAGGTTTCACTTTTTATATCCTGTGGGCAACTGCAAAATTACTTTAAGCGGCAAAATATGGTAGCAAAATTATCTCAAGGAAAATGACATCGTAATATGCCCGAAGTGAAACTTATTTATATTTTCACTTTTCCCACTTTCCTTAATTTTTTCTCCTTTTATATTTTGACCCAATAGGGAGGAATATGAAAAGAGCAGCAATGGCCATGGCCACTCTTCCACGGAAGCATTAGCTATAATAGTTTCAGTGAGTGACAGGAGGAACAGGAAGGAGAGCGGTAATGCCCATTTCACGATCCAGCCAACTACGATAATTGGGGTTAACTCATCAGCGTCAAGCCTTTCAGCCATGGCAGCTCTGATGTATTCAATAAATCGGAAAAAGTGCCTGGGACTTGGGGGTGATGAAATGCAGTGGCGGGAAAAATTGGGAAAGGTATGCGCAAGCGCGCAGGATGAATTTTCAGGGTTTTTTATTTTGATGCAAACCGGCTGAATCATATTAGACGGATTTTCTGGGTTAGACCGTGGTTTGAGCTGTTCATACGATTTAACGGGAAATAGCCAGACTGGCTCCAATTGAACCGGACTGGAGACTGATTTCCGTTCAAACCGGACCAGTCCGGTCGGTTTCGATTCTGACATGGCTACAGCAAGTTGTTAGACAAATGGGCCACGTAGGCCTCTCGGGAGCATGGGCGGTTGTTGTAATGGGATCCATAAATAGTACGGGTGGGCTCTCGGGCAGGAGAGCTAATAATTTTGTGACTTGATTTTTTTTTTATTAGTGTATATTTATACTATATTCTAACTCATATTACAATTAAATTTTGAGGCAATTCTTATAATTTTATAAAGAGATACTACAAGCTTTCAAATATCAATGAAGAGACTATAGGTTTCCAAATATTAATGGAAAAACAACAAGCTATTATCTATCTTCAAAAAGAGACAACAAGCACATATTTAACCTCAAATAGAGACTAAGCTATCACTATTATTTTTGCCCAACATGGGATTTGAACAGGGATGGCTGTCCTACTAACTATGTGTTGGAAACAAGTGTGGAAATCAAAGGTAAAATAAGCTAAGTTTGTATTTTAATGATTAACAACTTAATTTGAGTAAGTTTTGGCTACTAATATGTTTTGTGTAATGTTTAAGGATATAAAAATGAAAAATATGAAGCATGACAGGTCAAGTCGATCCCCAAGTCGACTCCAGCATCGACTTCAAACGTGTTTTTTTTCCAGCGTTGAAATTGGGGAGCAAAAGCTGCCGAACTCACACACGAAGTCAACTTCGCATGCGACTTGGGTGAAGTCGCAAACCAAGTCGACTCCAACATCGACTTTAATTGACCAGCACAGAATTTAAAGAATAAAGTCGCAGACTAAGTCGACTTGACTTACAACTTGAATGGAGTTGAAGACTAAGTCGAACCAAACATTCAACTTGGAACAAATGAAGATCAAATCAAGTCCAAATCAAGCAGTTCTACATGAATAACTCAATTTGGATCAAGAAATATTCATTTGGACATTTTCATGAACTCCAAGATTCAAGTATTCAAGATTTCAAGACATGAAGTTAAAGGATTTCAAGCTAGGATGAATATAGTGAGTTCCAAGCAATATAAATCAGTGAAAGAACAATTAACATGAGAAAAATCAAGCGACTAAAGTCATCTCAAATGAATTCAAGTTCATCTAGCAAACAAAGGAAGTGAAGTTGCACTGAAGTCGACTCCAGCAGCAACTTGGGTCAAGTCCGAGTCCAAGTCCAAGTCGACCTGAAGAAAAGACTTGGCAATTGCAAAAAATCGAAGTCGCACCCGAAGTCGACTCCACATGCGACTTGGGTCCAGTTCAAGACCAAGTTGACCTGAGGAGGAACTTGAACAACCTGTTTAAACCCGAAGTCGACTCCACTTGCGACTTGGGCTGCAACTTTCGAAAAATTTGAACGTTGGCGCATTTAATATGCGCCAACCAACTCTTTAACGTTCAAATCTCTTCTTCCATTATATATAGACACTCAAATGAATGTGGAATACAATAAGTGTGAAACCCCAACCTAAGTAGGATTCAATATATGTATTGAGTGATTTATAAGTGAATTTATTGAATTATGAATGATTTTATGATTTTGCTAAATTATGATAATTAGGGCTAAGAATTAGCAATGATGATTCGAGTGATCATTATAAGCTAATGTGGGACAAAGCAATTAGAATAATTTGTTGGTGATTAAAATACACCAATACATCATGAATAATCATTTTAGATTATTTAATATGGATTATAAGAATTTAAAAGGATAATTCTCAAGTTAGTATAGAAAACCTTAGAAAATTCATAACTTGGCGCCCATAAGGCGGATTAATATGAAAATTGAGGTGGAAGCACATAATTTCGTGCTTAATCATATGGGAAAGGTAAATTATGAAAATTTTGATGATAATTGATCATCACCGTCCAAAATTTAAAATGATCATAAATTGAGCTAGAAAAGTCGGATTAAAATGAAATTTGAAATATATGGTTAAAATGATGAGATTAAGGTTATGAAAGGATTTTATCATGAAAATGATGATGGGATTAGGCTTGCACGAAATTGGGATTAATGGTTTTGACTTTTTACACCAAAAAGTTATTAGCATAAAGGAGAGTAGCTTACATGGCAAGCATAGACGTCCAAACTAGCACCTAAAGTAGATTTTGTGAAATATTTTTATAATATAATGGATACCCAAAGTCAACAACGAGTTAATGTAGATAATTTGGCATTAAATTAAAGTGAAATTCAGATTTTTAGGGGCTGATCTGGACCGTTAATTGGAGAAGGGAAAAATGGACAGCAGCATGTGTGCAGAATGATGTGAACGGTTGTGCAGCTTTTGGAATTTTTATAATTTTTTAATTATGCTCAATTAATTCCCAATTGACCTACATTATTAGGTGATTAAATGAGCATTAAATTAAAGCTGAACCATGTGGGAAAAAATTCGAAATTGCTGCTGAAACAGGGGCGTTGAAAATGGACAGCAAAAGTGAGCTGAAATGTGGACCGTTCAAACAGCTTGAAATGTGATTTTTTTTAATTTTTAAAAATTTCTAAATGCATGGATAATTATACTAGGTAGTAGGGTATATAAATGTGCATTTAATGGCTGCAAAATTCGTTGAAAAAATTAGAAAGCAGCAGCTGATTGTGGACGTGATCTGGCGGACAGATTTGAGATGGTTTAATGCAATGGATAATTAGTGAATTTTTAATTAAATAAAAATTAATTTAAATGGCCCACAAGTTGCCATGTCAGATAGGGAGATAAGAAGATATTAATTATTGTGGAAAATGCAGCACAAGTGGGGCCCATTTGCTGGAAAATTCCAGCTCAATGCATAAAAGGTGGGACGTCCATATGCTTGGGAGAAACACTTAGAAAAATTCCGAAAATTGGAGCTCTCTTCTCCAGCAGCAATTCACGACCCCTAGGCCATCAAGGAGGAAGAAAAGAGAAGAAAATAAGGGGAAAAAAGAAGGATTAGCCATTTAATCAAGTAAGTATATAATTATTTTGATTTTATATCTCAAATCTGGAGATTTGATGATGCTGTAAACTAAAATACGAATGGGACATTAAATGGATGTATTTTATCATGAAAAGTTTTGGGAAGAACCATAATGGATTTATTAAGGAACTATCCAATTTTTATCTTAAAATAATAACTCAGTTTCAAATTAAAAATCTGGGAAAATTAACCTAAACAGGGTAAAACGGGTGACAGGATCAGCTGTAGGAAATAATTTTTAATAATTTTTTTAAAAGGAATTTTGGGCTGATAATTTTATATAAAATATAAGACATATTGATAAACATAATAAAAATATTAAAATTAGGTTTTTATGGGTATAAATATGCCTCATAAATCACGTGATTAAGGCTGACCCTAAACTCCCAACACTGTCCAGCACAGTGTAAATGCCAAAATAAATATATTTTGTTAATATTTTGTGATGAAATTTTTATGAAAGTTATTTAATATAGTTATTAGGTTATTTTAGAAATTTCAGATCAAAAATACTTGATTTGATTATAAATCAAGATTTAGAGATTTTAATACACCTGATTTCAGCATTTGTGGATAGTTGGAGAAAAAAATCAAAAATAAATATGAAACCTATACAGAAATGATCCAGATTTATATATATGTTAATACCCTATATTTGGGTCAGGAAAAGTTGGATTAATTGCTGAAATTTCGGATTTATGAAACTGTTTGGGATTTATTGACAAAAGACATGTTAAACGGGTGAAAATGGGTTTCAAAGTGGCTGTTTTTGGAATTTTGAAATTAGTGGATTAAAAATCCGTGAAATTACATTAAATAAGTGTTAATTGAAGTTCATAAACTTTCTTAATTAGAGAATAAGTTGTTGATTTGAAAATTTTAAAGAAAAATATGAATTAGACGCGGTTAGACGCACATATGTGAAACAATGCACATGATAAGATGATAAATGCATTATGCAAAATATTAAAATGAAAAAATATGTTAATTATGATGGAAAACGTGAAATGCATTGCTGAATTGATAATCTCAAATTTTGAGATTAATATATGAGAATTGAACATGTGATGAAATGACTGGTTGATACGTAAGTATGTTATGTACGTATACCCGACTTGGAGATTTGGTGGGTTATGAATATTTATGGAAATGGGTTGAAAAACTAGGTGAATGCAAGCAAATGGAATTTACATGAATGTTATATCATTCTACATGTATAGTTAAAGGCAAAGAAAAGGTTGACTCGGGAAGCTCACGTGATAAAGGTAAGCAAGCGAACCTTCCAAAATATTGATTTTCTCTTATGTTTTGAAAATAATAGCTTAAATAAAATGCCTTAAGGATTGTTTCATGGAAAATAAGCAATATTTCTTAAAATAGTTATTTTGTCACAAGTGTTGACAAGATTGGAAATGCTTATATCAATGATTTTAAAGAGTTTGCTTACAAGTAAGCAAACGAGCTTTCCAAAATATTGTTTCAAAGGAATTTTATGAAATTTATGAACTTGCTATAATAAGTTGGTTTCATAATCGCTTACGAGATAAGTAAGTAAATTTTCAAGCATAATATTTATATTCAAGTATTAAATTTACTTGATCATGTTTATATTAATGATGTGGAAAATTGCTTATAGAGTAAGCAAGCTCAGTTCTTGAAAATATGATGTGGGTTTTATGATGATTTTACTATAAGCAAGTTCATACAAGTGTGGTTTACAAAGAGTTTTATATTGAAAGAGTTTGTCTCTTTCATAAAGTGATATTCAAAAACAAACCCTGGAAATTCTATTTCCAATGAGTTTTATTGAAAAATGTAATAGATGTTTTGAAATAGTTTCCATTAAATGTCATAATTGAATTTATATACGTGTTTTAAGATTTATATAGTTGTTTTGAAATAATCTATCAAGGTGCTTTACAACTCTTAGAGTTGTAACATTTTGAAGATGTTTTACTCTGATATTCAAAAAGATTTAAGGGTGACCAATCCTACAAAATGATTTGGTAGATTTTATGTTTAAATAATGATCAAAAGATTATGCAAACTCCTCTATATATATATAAGAATAACCAGGAAGTGACGTGGACAAGACAGATAATTCCATTACAGTTGATGGAAGTGAGTTGCGTATATTTTGCTCATAAAAATGTTATTAAGAAAAGTTTTGTCTCTACAAGTTTTGAATTAGTTCAAAAGCTTCTAAAAACGAGAATTTCAAAAGTTGTTTTGCAAATTATTAAAGTTCTGCAAAATATTGTCTTCTCAAATATTTCAAATGTTTGGAAAAATAAATTTATTAAAATATTTCTAAACTCTTTAAGGGTGGTCATCCTAACATCAGGATTTGAAAATAATTTACAAAAAAATATTTTATTTTCAAAACAACCACGCCCAGTTCTCAATTTGAGAAGGGCATAGTCTACGGACTGAATGGTTTAAAATATTCTATATTTTCTTTTTAAAATAATCTTGCCCAGTTCTCAATTCGAGAAGGGCATAGTCTGCGGACTAAAGTTGGTTTTATACATATCAAGCTGAGGCTTGAAAAAGAGCACAGTCAAATGACTGAGCTAAGTTTTGTGAAAATCATTGATAGCATACGAGTGTGCTCAAAACGATATACTAAGCTCATGGTTGAGGTGGTTACAGACCAAAATGGTCGAGAACCAGAGCTCACCTCTACCTGTAGCCGAGTCGCTTAAGGGAAGGCTGGAGGCCGGCGGTGACCTCCCTGAAATGGGAGCAAGATCATGGACAACCGCCTGGCTAGCGGTGCAGTCGCATGAATGGTTTCTTTCCTAGGGGAGGATGATCACTTGTTAAGTGTCACCTTCTTGAGGGTCAGAGACACAAATCCATATGTTTTTGGAACATACATATGTTCCCTATGTTTTAAAAAGTCCCAAAATGGGCACCTACTCTGTTTGGTTTTAAATGGATTTCTGTTAGCTTTAAATGGATTTATGTTCAGTTTTCAAAAGATACCATACGTGGGTTAAAAGAGTTTTATATGGAAAAATATTTTAGGACATGAATATGTCCGCCATATTGGTTTAAAAAAGGATTTGGTATCTTATATGCGGGTTAAAGGAGGCTTATATGGAAAAATGCTTTTGGACATGAGAATGTCCGCCTAGATAAAAGATTTCTATGCACATGCATTGCTTTTGAACAACCCCCGAGTTGGGTTATAAAGAAAATTAAATAAATAATATTTTGGGGCAAGTAAATGTCCTCATGAACAAAAGGTTATAAGAAAAATATTTTAGGACATATAATTGTCCTCATGCCATATGAAAAATATTTTTAGACATAGACATGTCCTCATGATAGATGAAAAATATTTTGGGATAAACAATTGTCCCCATGAAAAATGATTTAGATGCATCAACATTACCTTTGAAAATCCTTGAGATGCGAACATGCATAAAGTTTTATGAGTGTTTTATAAGGAAGATTTCTATAAAAGATTTCTTCCTATCAGTAGTTGATCACTTGATAAGTGTCTCCTACCGAATAGGCAAGAAATGCATTTAAATGAAAAAATGATGCTTGCTTACTGAGTTTATCACTCACGTTTTATTTTTCCAACCTTAGACAGGTTTAAGGCTCAAGGGAAGGAGCAAAGCTAAAAGGTATCAGTATATTTGAAGAATAGATGAATGTATTGTTTAAAATGAAATGAGATTGATTATGTATGGTGTAAATAGATAAGTGATTTTGTATAAAAGTCTATGTGAATTTTGATTCATGAACATATATATGTTGCATATAATATGAAAGTAAAGATACTTACATGACAAATTTTATGATAATATGGATGAGTTCACTATGAATGATGACAAGCATGAGCTTATATGATGAAAGAAAAGAAAAAAAATTTGGACGAGATCAAATTAAGAACCCGCTGCGTGTTCAGGGCAACAATCCTGATCACATTTACAAATCGATAGATCCTGAGGTAAGGATGTGACGTCTCGGTTTGGGGCGCCACAATAAGAGACATAAGATAGAGTAAAAAAAAGAAAAAAAAGAAGCTACTAAGGTCTATGTTCCGCTTTCTTCTACCTTTGAGCGATCTATACACATTTTGAAGGAAGAACGAGCTTCAAACTTGTTGTATACTCCAACGCCAATCAAATCGCCACTTCTACGAGTTGTTCCATAAGCTGAAACTTACCTACACAATTTGTAAAGTGTAGATCTTTTTTCTTTCCAATTTGTTATTTGGTTTTGATACTTTGTTTGATTTTGGTGTTTCAAACCAAGTGGTAGCAAAGTAGCGTTGTGACAAGAGTGGAACTCGTCACTTATGCTGGGTGTTATATATGCCCCTAAAGCTAGAATCTAGAAGAGAGTGGAGGCTCTAGTTGTATTCATGAAATATATAGTGGAACCCAAGTCACAAGGGGTGTGAACTTGGAAGAGTGGAGTAGGGAAGGTTGTCCGAACCACTATAAAATCTTGTCCATTGATTTTTATTTCTACTTTCATTATTTTTTTGCTTTCCATTTATTTTATTAAAGGGGACTAAACTAAATCGGGGAACATTTTCCAATTTAAGCGAAAAATTTTAAATACCCAATTCACCCCTTCCCTCTTGGGTAATTGTCATTAACTCGGAACCAACACTATCATCCACCACCAAATCGTGATTCTTCGAGGTTCAAAGCATGTTGAATAAGGACTTCTCCTTCGTAGGGCAATAGTGTGTCTGTGAGGTTTGATGTTTGGACAATAGCACCTCTTTGACCGAAAAAAATGAGAGATAGCATTAGAAAGGAAAAAAGGTTTTCGGGAAATAGGAAATCCCATTTCATTCTCCCATGTAATCCCTTCTTGGAAAGGCCATTGATCAATCAACTAGCTAGCCATTGCGTAAGAATGCATGGAATTAAGTTCTTAGAAGTTCAGATAGCATAAAAACAAAAACTCAGATTAGGCTATCTTCAGATGATGACTCTAGATTTTAGAGTGCTGCATGTACTTGTAATTATGAACTTCTCACAATGCTCTTTAGTTCTTGGATCTTTTCTCAATGCCTTGTATGATCAGCCCACCATTCAAATGTTGAACTTTTATTTCTGTTTTCGTCAACCTTATCTCCACCGCTTCTCTTCCACTCTTACCAACAATAGAGAGGTTTCATACACTTTTAATACATCAAGCAAACCAAATAACTTCAAATTTCCTCTTAGATATTATTTCTCTTGGTGCTTGGTATGTGAAGTCTAAAAAATATATTGAAGTGACTTTCAAGAAGGATAAGTTACTTGAGAAGTCTGAGTGTTCCATCATGCGGTTAAGATCTTTCTTTTTCATATTTATTTGCATGAAAAGAAACCTTGTAATCCCATTCAGATATATAGTGGAAAGTTGCGTGAATTTTGGCGCGTCGTTCTTTCTTCTCTTCACTTTGAGGACTTCTCCCACATAAAAATCACATCTTTGTGGTTTGATTGTTTAGATTTTTCTACATTTTTGTATTATTCTTATTTTTCTTAGAAAGAAGAAAAATTATTTTAGAAAATTTTTGTGAGTTGTGTAACCTCTCCAATAAGGAGTATCAGAATCAACTACCCTTAGTAGATGTGGTTCAAAAAATTGAACCGATGAAAGCTACGGGCAAGCAAGATTCGAAGTTGTTGTTCAAGGATGAATTAAGAGAAAGTGGGTGGGCCTTTAGCAGTCATGGGAATTAGCTCGCGGGCAAACATAAGTCAAGTTATGGCTGAGGAAGAATTAGCAGGAAGATGGTGCGGGAAGGGCATGGAGTCGATATAACAGAGAACTAGATCCTACATTGAAAAGAAAAGAAAATTCCTAGTGGTATAGAAGTGGATATTAGATAAAACAGTGTAACATATTTTAAAATCATATGGCTGAGCTGTTGGGTTAAAGCAAATAATCTCATACTATGAGACTCATAACTCATTTGCTTGGAGATTACTTTTTTGAATTCATGTATTACAAGTCCATAAAGAGATGCTATGGCTGAAGAACTCAGATATTTGGCTTCAAAGAAAAGGAGTGTACAATTAGATGTGGTAGTTTGAGTGTAATCGACTTAAGCAAGAATATAACATATTACTCTAGAACGAAGCACTTCTTTTATTGTATCACCCACCGAACCATCCACTTTGAATAATTAGGCACTTGATAGAGGTGAGGGGTGGGTGACACGGTCTTTGTCTTTATCCAATATTTAAACCCTAGACCTTTGTTCACAATCTCACTGCAAATGCATTGGTTGTATATTGTAGTATATAAATTATTGATCTATAGGGAATTCGGGACTCAAAATCTTATTTTAAACACTTTCTTATTGAATATTTATAAAGTAAAATGAAATTTAAAAATAGAAAAGTAGAAAATAGAAAATAGAATTTAAAATCGAATATTAGAAAGCAGATATGTGAGTACCTAGTGTCTAGAATTTCATGTGCGTTTTTTGCAATGAGTAATGATATGATTATTTAATCTGGATATTATTTGTTAAACGAGAATAAGCTCTAATTTATCTTTGTACCTTCTCTTGAAACCTGCAAGACGTAACTCTAATTTATTCTTAACCACCTATTCTCATAAGATTAACATAATCAGAATTTATTAAGTTCTGTGGCCTTTCGTAGATTCCTCAAAGTCATCATCTTATTTTTATGGTCTTAGTTTTCCTAGTTTAATATCTTGATTGTCATATATTAGATTTCCACATTTTAATTCAATTGTCTAGTGTATATATGAAATCATTGCCAAACTGGGAGCTCAAACACTAGGCAAACATTAAATCACAAGATATTAAATTAATAACAATATCCACAAATAAATTAAAATTATACACCACACTATATTTTATACATGTTATATCATAAACTTTAGATTTAGGGCTTATATCATAAACTTTAGATTTAGGGCTTAGTCAAGCATATTTAAGTTTAAAATAAAATTAAAATTAAAATTCATCTTAAATAAGACAATTAAAATAAAAAATAAAAAAGAAACAAAATTTTATTAATTTGAAGTTTCGATGGTGTGTTGGCGCTCCATGCAACTCACCGCCTCACCTCTAGTCATGTGCTCTGTCTCCTTTCCACACTTTTAGAATTTTCTCTAAAATTCTCTGTCTAATTCTCTGCTCCAAAATTTCTGCTGTGCTATAGTTCTCCCCCTCCTCTGTTTAGAGCCTCCTATTTGCTTGCGATGTTGTACGCGTTTTAGGTTGAAGTTTTGGTTGCGCCTGATTGCTAGTTACATGCTCTTGCTCTGCTTCAACGGTCGAGATCTTTTGGTAAGGTCGATGCATGGCTTAAGCTGAAATTTTGGACGGCTGATTTTCCCAAGGCCGAAGGCTGTGAAATGACGCATGGTTTGATTTGAGCATTAGGTGGCTAAAATAGAAATGGACGGCTCTGATTTCGAAGGAACGGCTTGGCTTGATTTTCTGCTGGCTGATTACATTTGGGCCTTGATCTGTTGGACGGTGCTGACCGGTTTAATTTCTTGCTGCTGTGTTAAATGGACGGCTACAAAGGAATATGCTGATTTGGACGGTGATGATTTAGAATCCGGACGTTGCTAATTATCAAACCGTTGCTTGCCTTGGAGATATTTGGACCGCTGAGATTTTTGGAATTTTTGGACGGCATGCATTAATCAGATGGATTTCTAGTCTTGGATGAAAATCTGATGGACGGCTAATATTAAATAGCTGCTTGAATTAAAATGGATGGACGGCTGGCAATTTGCTGAAACTTTCCAGGGTTGAATGGATGGTAGATATTTTTCGGACGGTGCTGATTGCTTGTAAAAACAATGCATGGATTTAACGATCCTAGATGAGCGGTGGACAGTTGCTTTGAATTCGATAAATGGTGCAGATCACTGGGCGGTGCAGTGCATGGAGTGGACGGCTTGATCTTGCCAGTCTTTTTGGACGGTCCAGATTTTTGCTAGATTGATGCAATCATATGGTGGGCCGTTGCATAATTTTCTAGTGGACCCACATAATTTTCTAGTGGACCCACATAAACTTGGACGGCTGCATGGTCTGATGGGCTGAAACTCTTGGAAGTTTTGAATGGCCCACCGCTTGGATTTTCAAATCTGCGTAAACAAAATATTTAAATCATAAACTCATTGAATTTATTAAAAAGTTACGAATAAAAATTATTTCAAACCCGTCTTATTTTACAGCAACAATTAAAAAATATAATTTCTAGCTAAAAGATTATAAAAATTATTTAAATCACTGAAAATTGATATTTAATGCCCAAATGTTGCAAATACATATTTTAAAGAAAATTTTATATTAAACTTAAATAATCACCCACCAAATTGGTATAAAAATATCCTCAAAATATATTATTAATTAATAATTATTAACCTCTCACCTATACTACTATGCATCTGCCCACGTGAGCCACTCAGGCATTCAAATGTTGACCAGAACCGAGCGTGTTGATGTAAAATATTATTGGATTTGTGACGTGAACGAGACGAAGAGACTGAATTTGTTGAAGATCCACATACGCAAAAAAATCTAGTATGATGACCAAAGCTATACAAAGGGACAGCATGAGGTATGTGAGAACTTATAAGCATGCTGGTCAGTTGACTTCTCAAAAAGAGGAGTTCGCTCCTGGGAGACCTCCAGGGGAAGAATATTATGCCTAAGATGCCTTACGCGACAATCCTCAGCACCCAACTCTTCTTACGATGATGCGTAAATACATGGGTTATGCAGTCAATCTTGCGTCAATTGGAGTTTCACAAGAGACCAGAGGGGTTTCCTACGCCTCTAATGTATCAAGCAAAGAAGAGGTCTCTCAAATTCCTCTCAGACATTGTTCCTCTCGATCGATGTTCAATGCATGAAGCCTAATGAACGTTGAAGTGGCTTTTTAAGTCGGATTGGAATTAGGGCGCGTTGGCCCATCACCTTCTCCTAACTTTATTATTTTTCTGGAATAGAACCATTATTATGCTTTATATAGGAATAGTTCAAAATTTTTTACCCAAATTTTAAAAGCAAGGTTGAAATGGTTGACCATGTCGCTACCTAAATAATCTTGATCCTCTCTACATGTATTTAGCGGTGGGAATCAAGGCGGGTTGGGACGGGTCAAGGTGTGCCCAACCTACCTTTCAAAAATCTCGTTTAACCTTTATTTTTATCTGGGTTGGGACAAGGTCAGTTTGACATTTACTTTTTTTTAGTAGGTTTCGGGAAAAAATTCGGGTGGGTATCGGGACGACGGGTTGAGTAAAAACTACGAGTCAAGTAAGAAATCTTTAAGAATTTATGAATCTATCAACTATAACAACAAATCTATATTAAATTTAACTACTATATGTTTCAATCTATTGCTAATCCGTCAAAACAAAATATAAACACTTAAATAAAACATGAATATTTATTCACCTATATAAGAACAAATTAATGAAACATACCTCGTTCAAAATTCTGTTTACAATTTGAATATTGAATCACTAATTATTTGAACTCAATCCATATCTTTTGTTGTTTACCTTCAACAAAAATAATAATGATGTCACATTTAGAATTAAAATGAATGATAGAAAAATAGATTCCATATACGCCATGCGTACGTAATAATACGCGTGCTTTGATTTGCCTCACATAACTTATGACTTGAACTAAACAAAAAATACACAAATTGGAATGAATACCAACCATATTAATTCCAAGTTTTGGATGGTCGAGACTACAAAATGAGCGCGGAATTTCCAAACTAGTCTTTTGCTTTCAATTGTAGATGCAACCAATTTCCATCAATAAAGTAAATTAAAGGAACAAATAGGATGACGTCTCTGACCTGTTCAAGCGTGAGACGGCATTTCTTTTCGGGCAGATGGTGATCGTCATCGTAGTATTCTTCTATCTCATCGCAGGAAACGAAAAAAAGGTGTTTTTTTAATGCCTCTTCCATGCTCAACACCACACTTCTTGGGCGTACATTTATCAAAAAGACGGGTCAAGTTATCAAGCTTTATGAGGAAACAGAAACACAAAAAAAAAAAACAATATATATGGAGGAATTTCCCCTGCTAGCATCCATCACAAATCAACCGAAACCTCGCGCTCAGTTCCGTAAGAAAAAAATTAAAATTTCCCTTAAAATAATGAAATCTATCAATCAACACTATAGCATCGATCATGTTATCAATGGAACAGTAAAATCACCTCGCAAAGTGCGATCTTCGCTTCCAACGAAGAACATGCTCCCATAACGAGAACTGTCCATGAAAAACCAGCCGGAATCCATCCCTCCGATCCCTTGCTTCCGATCTGAAAAGCAAACCCCTCCCTCCTCCCTTCCTTTCTCAACAACTATTAGAAGAATACTACGATGGCGAGGTCGATGCTGGAAGGGGTTGCTGGTGGCTAACGGGATTTGCCGCGGCCGATTTGGTAAGAAGACGGGATGGCAAGGTTGACGCTATAAGGGGCTGCTGGCGGCTGACGACGTTTGCCACTGCCGATTTGGGAAGAAGACGGGATGACGGGATTTGCTTGCCGCAGCCAATTTGATCAGGCGGCCTCGTTGGAAGCCGGAAGCGGAAAAACTGAAGAAGGCAAGAAGCAGGTCCTGGGAAGAGGAAGCACCGAAGCAACAGCAGGCAGCAGCTTAGACAAATGGGCAGGTGGAGCCGTGGCGGTTACGAATCGAACCCTTGGAAGCTCAAGATCGTGCGCTCCAACCTCTACTTCCTTCTCTTCTACTCTGCATGAGGGTGTGGGCAGCCATTGCAACAGCTACGGGAGACTAGGATTCAGGGCATCTATTAAAATATATATGAGAGGCAGAGTACGGGTTCAGCGGGTATAAGCGGACCGGGATCCGGTAGGCCCACCTTGACCTGCCATTTTTGAAAATTCTTAAAAAATGACCTGCCCTGCCCCGCTAAAAAAAATAAGATCGGGTCGGGTCACAGGTCGACCCGTCATATTCCAAACCTTACATGTATTTTTTTATTAAAATTTACATATGTATTTTAAAATCTTATTCTCATTTTCTTTGAAAAATCCTCACATTATTTATGCTTAACTACATAAAAATATAAGCAACAATAAGTGACATTTGCACATATACATGTAACTTTTATACATAATTGTAGTTTTATTAGCGTTCTGCGAATATTTGCAGAAGATACTGTTATACTAGGAAGAAGTACTTTTAGAAATGCTAAAATCTATTTTGAATGGGGTATATTTCAAAATCTATTTTAGTAAAATTACACTATAGTTATTTATATTTTATTTTGATAATGATGTTTACTTTTATTAGTTAGTAAAATATTAGAGTACATTTTATTTAAATTTAGCATGAATGTGTTATTATGTTTGATATATGTATAAATTTTTAAAATCATGTTATTTGACCTGCATCTTTTTACTCAATTCACTGTTCCAATACCGAGTCAAGATCAACCCTAAGTTTATCCTAAAATATATTAGAAAATAGTGAGAGTTAAACATACTATTTCCCAACCTTATGTAAAAGTAAGGTCGAATAAAATTTTAAAAAAGTAAGTCCCGATTTCAACAAACCTTTTTTTTATGGTATATATTTATATATATCTCAATACATATTATATTGAAGATCTGAGACATTCTTGTAAATCTGGAGATACACACAACTTCCTCGAATAAATCTGAAGACACAGCTCCACTAAAGAATTAGGAAGATACAGTTTCCAACAACTAACCAACAACTAACTGGAAGACCATTGCTCTCACTACCCATTTTTGGCCAAAATTCCGGAATGAGATTTGAACCCATCACAAGCGCTTGCGGACGCTCCAGACAAGCAGTCGGTGACTAACCGAGCACGGAATGCAACAAAACCCTGACCTAGTACCATGTGCTATAATTTCCATCCCTATTTTGAAAGAAAAAATAGTCCTTTGAGAAGTTGGAGTATTCTAACTTTCGGGTGAGAGTTCTCCCTCTCTCTCTCTCTCTCTCTCTTAATAAGAAAAACCTATGTAAGTGCTATATTTTCCATCCCTATTTTGAAAGAAAAAATAGTCCTTTGAGAAGTTGGAGTATTCTAGCTTTCGGGTGAGATTTCTCTCTCTCTCTCTCTCTCTCTCTCTCTCTCTCTCTCTCTCTCTCTCAATAAGAAAAACCTATGTAATTCTTTTCATACAGTGGAAATTTGCTAAGAATTTAGCCCATGATTTTTCTCTTCACATTGAGGGATTTTCCATCTCTGTGATTTTTCTAATTGTTTAAATTTCTTTACTTTCCCGTATTATTGTTATTATTTTCCTGAGAAGAATTATTTTTTGGAAAAAATCTCGTGGGTTGCGTGAGCTCCCGAGCTCTTTACAGCAAATCCATTGGCACTCTCTGATGCATCACTACCAGTTTGTGTGATTTTAATTCACGAACATCACGACCATCCTGGTAATTTTAATTCAGGCAACAACGTCACACTACATTTTCATCGTCGTTGGTTGGAATGGAAATGAGAAGGTGATTATCTCCTATTCTTTTTTTTTTGTTCAAATTAGATGATCGGATATTTCATTTACCAATTATTTTAATATTTATTGCCATTCCACCTTTTGTTTAAAGTTTAGTTGAGAAATATTTAGTGTGACCATTTTGGTTAGAGTTTTAGCTTCATTATGTTGTTTCTGTTAGATGAAAATTAATTAGTTATTTTAGTTATGTCTATATGTTTAAACATGCATGTAAAGGTTAGTAGAAACAAATTCCACATACACCCATAAATTTTATTTTAAATTTCTCATTTATACCCACAAACTTTCATATAGTTTACTCACAATTTGGTTCATAAACATAACCCTTTCTAAACGACAAACATGTGCAAAGTTTAATTATAATTCTGAGCAACAAATTCATATTCAAATTAATCGATAGTAGTTTATAGTAGTATACTTACTTTTACTGCTATAGAATTATATATCATTTGAATGTGAATTTTTATTTATAAGTTTATAATTAAGTTTTAAACATATTTGTTATTTTACATGGGATCATGGGTATGAATGAAAATTTGAGAAAAATATAAGAGTATTTTTGGAATATTTGAAAATTCATGACATAAGTAAAATTAATGGTGAAATTTGTGGGTAAATGTACATGAAACTCACCCTAAACATTATATTCATGATATTGCAATTGTATTTCCGTAAGTATTAAAAGGTTATGATACTTTATAGGAGTTAAAACATGGCCAACTTTGATGAAGATATGAAATCTACCGCGGACATTGCATTTCAAATAATTTTTTAGCTAAGAAATGAAGTTTCATCTAAATTTAAGATGTGAATAACCCTTAATTTGGCTAATGTGTAAAATTAGCATAATAAAATCATTTAATTTATATATTAATTATTTTTTTATTAGAAGACTAAGGGTTTCTTCCTCACTACAACCAGCAATTGGCTGGAAGCGGAGAGGGAGAAGCCCCAAAAAATGATGATTATCTTTACAAGATGCTTTCAAAATAAAATTGGGTACTTTATTCCACCATGTATGTGTACCTATTCTTTCTTCTAAAGAATATTTAATTATTGTATGTGCGACAGAATTGCCTAATCTATGTAAATGAGTAAAGTTGCATTGTCTAAATACCATACTAGTTGCTCTTATACTGTCAACTAGATGGCAAATTGTAAGGAGTCGCTTTTGCATACAATATCCAAGTAGCTGAGCTCCTTAACCCAAAGGAAACCAAGCCACATTGCATAAGCTTCCAACCATAATCAGTCATATTGTCCTCTCTACATCTAGCACTTAGTTACTATGATTTTCCCTTTGAAGTCCTTGCACATTAGCGTATTAGCATCAGTCTTAATCCCTGCGTCCACTTCTATCTAGATTTTCCCGTTAGATGGCGGTCTCTGATAGAAATCACAATCGAAAAAAAAACTGAAACAGCAATCCAGGAATATGAGCACTATCAGTAGTCAACAACAATCTTCCTTACTTAAAGGCCATCCCGTCATTGATGGAATGCAAGGGATGTAAAGGCAGGATGCTCTTCAATTTGTTGCCTTAACTTTTGTAAGTGAATATCAGTTTGACTTTCCTGTTTAATTTGCTCAAATAAGGGAGAGATTCAAGTGGATACTATTAGCACATTAGCTCCATCTTCTTTGATAATGCATCTGCTCTCTGCTTGCAACTCCCCCTTTGTACTCCCCCTTAGAATATTCTAATCAGTTCTAACAGTAAATTGGCATCTAATGAGATAAGACCGCTACTTTTCAATGGCCAAAAGGACTGCCATGAGTTCCTGCTCATAAGCAGATGTGCCATGTAATCCAGTCGATAATGCTTTACTAAAGTAAACTACTTGTCTGCCTTCCTGCAATAAAATGGTTTCTACTACTACACTCAAAGCATCACAGTCTATGACAAAAGGCTTATTAAAATTGGGCAACTGCAAAATTGGGCGAGAACTCAAAGCAATTTTTGTCTGTTCAAATGCCTTGTCTGGTTCTGGACCCCAACTGAAACCATCCTTCTTTAACAATTGTGTACGAGGATAGGCCATAATGTCATACCCTTTCATAACTTTCTGTAATATTTAGATAATCCAAAAATGACTTCAGCTGTTTCATTGTTTTAGGTTTATTCCAAGCTCTGATTGCTTCAAATTTACCAGAATTAGCATGAACTCCTTCATATGAAACAGAATGTCCCAAATACTGAATTTGAAATTTTGCAAACTCATACTTGCCTTTATTAGCAAATAGTTTCTCAGTTTCAAGAATTTCCAAAACAGATTGCAAATGCTGGAGGTGATTAGTCCATGTACTACTATATATTAAAGTGTTGTCAAAAAATACAAGGACATACCTTCTCAAAAAATTTTGGAACACTGTATTCATTAAAGCTTGAAAGTATCAGACACATTCGTCAAGCCAAATGGCATGACTAAAATTTCTAAAAGCAATTTTATGCACATCTTCCTCCTCTATTAGAATTTAATGATAGGCTGATCTCAAGTCCAATTTTGAAAATATGTGAGCTCCCTTTAACTTGTCTATCAACTCATCTATCACATGAATTGAAAATTTATCCTTAACCATGACAGCATTAAGAGCTCTATAGTAAGCAAACATCCTTCAACTCTCGTATTTATTTTTAACTAGCAACACAGGAGCTAAGAAGGGACTAGTGCTATTTCTTATCATCCTTTGTCCATCAATTGCGCAACTTGCTTTTCAATTTCAATTTTTTGAAAGAAAGAATACATATATGGCTTGATTGTAGCCGAGAGAGAATCTGGAACTAGTTCAATACAATGCTCAAGCCCTCAATTAGTGGTAGCTCTTCTAGTTCAGCAAACACCTTGTTGAAATTTGACAATAATAACTGCAACTGATACTCCCTGGTAGTAGCTGCATTCCTTCCTTGCCTCCATTCATTCTAAATGCTGCCCAACCAATATGACCTATTTCTACACCTCCTGTAAACTCCCTTTCTCATCTTCTTCATATCTCACCTCTTGTAATCTAACCAGCTTGTTATAAATCACCTCCCTCAACCCATACAACAACTATAACCTGATAACAACATTAGTTCTTCCCAAAGCTAACAGATAAAAATCCATCTCCATATAATTCTGAAGCTCCACTTTAAACCCTTGGCATACCCCTGCTACAAGACATTTGATTGTCATTGGTTATAAAGATAGCAATGGATCTGTTTGAATGACTGGCAATGATATTTCAACCACCAATCTACTAGTCAAAAACTTGTGAGTGCTCCCACTATCTACCATAATAGTGGATTTTCTTCAATTGATTTTGCCCTTAACTTTCATGGTAGTGACCCCTGTCAAAGCATACAGAGAAATAGTCATCATTTATGAACTATTCTCATTGCCTTCCTCCCTTTTTCCCTCAACTTCTTCTTCCACATCTTCCCCATGCAACATGATAAAACTCTGCTTATTGGGACAAATTTGCCCTTTTACATACTTCTCATCCCAATTAAAACACAACCCTTTCTTCTTCCTCTCCTGCATCTCTTCCCATTTTAACTCCCTCACAACATGCCCTGCACCCTTAGCCCCGTCACTGCCTGCAGGCTTGTTGCTTTTATTATTACTCTCCCACTTCCAACACTTCTCTACTAGTTAGCAGCTTGGAGCCTCCTATTTTCCAATCTCCTTAATTCCTTGATAGCACTCCATAATGTAGGAGGATTAGTATACTCCAAATCTACTTGTAAATCTCCCTGCGGACCTCCCATAAGACAGTTTTGAAGTTGTCCATCTGCATAACCCAGAGTTCTATTGTATAAACTCTCAAATTCAAAGATGAAATCTTCCTAATCCAACCTTCTGTAAAATTCTCATGAACTTTTTATTGGCATTCTTTACATCAAACCTACTAATCTCTTCTTCAATTCTTCACAAAATTCAGTTTCTCCATAAGAACATACTCTCTCTCTAATGAATTGTAACCCCTTCCAGATGCTAACTTACAATTGCCACTTTGAATTCTTTAGGAATTCCATATATGCCAAATTAATTATTGGCTTGGATTTCCCACACTCCAGAGTCTCTTGAAGAAAATAGTGGAAAATTCAACTTAGCATGCCTGACAATAATTTAAATACCAACGGAACAAAATTGATTCAATCACTGTTGAGAATTTTCTCCTTGTGCATGAGAATTTTGCATGTGTGTAAGGACCAGGTATTTTATTTTATTTTATTTTCATTGTAACCCTTCTTTATTTATGAGATAACTTACGAACATGCCACTAGGAGTTTATAATGGTAATGGATGCATAACATATATGAATATGGTATCCTAGGGGATATATAGTGCATATATGCATGAATTATGATCTTAGTACTATAACTATTTTTCCCCTTCGCAGAGTAGGTACGGGGTTCGACCTGCCCGGTCAAGTCGCGGGGGTCAAGGGGGCAGCGCCCCCGAAGAAAATTTTAATTATTAAGTCGTATGAGTGGGAGAGTAAATTACTAATTGCAATTAGACCCGATCCATGCTTCGACCCGACCCGACCCGATAGGGATTCAGTAATAAAGGAAGCCAGCGTGCTAGGGTTCATTTTTCATCCCGCACCTGGCTATCTTCCTTCTTCTTCTCTTCCCGTTCTCTGCTTCTTCTCTTCTTTCCCCACCATTCAGTTCGGGCTAGCCATAGATTCATTCAAGGAAGCTCTACCGACTGTTTGAAGATCGTCGACTCTAATCGTGGAAGTTCCGAATCTCTGCGTCTAAGTTAGGAGCACTGTTTTTGGGAGAGATTTCGATCCAGGTAAGTAGATGTCGTCCCTTCTCGATTTAGTGATGAAATTTTATGTTAAACACGATGTGAGGCTAGAGGGAATGTGTAGCGTTTGACGACTCTATGGTATTAGGCATAGGGTTCGTAACAGTTAGGGTTCATGGGGAATTTACTTTGAATGTGCGATTTCTATGATGTAAAAGACTTCCTAACAGTTTTTATATTGTTGAAATGTGACGTGAATTGATTTGCCCCAAACGAGAATATCGATCGAAGGTTATTTCATTTCGCGCCTATCTTGTGTTTGATAAAATGCTTGTGTGACAAATCTATGTGTTGAATTTGAATTTTGTTGATGTTGTATGCGTAGTTTACGACATGTTTCATTGTCTATTAAGTATGATGTGTTATTTCAAATAGTTGGTTGTAAGGGTTGTTCATGGCCCCTGATTGACATGATGAGAGAGTTGTTCATGGCCCTTGATGGACATGAGTAGATAATTGGTTGTGTTGTTCAATTTGTTGTGGTTATATACATACGATCTTGGGAGTGGGTATTGGACCCATATGTATTGGCTTCATCACTATACGAGTACTCATCATCATACTTATTTCACTTTGTACTAACCACTATCTACTTACTGGGTCTATTTAGACTCATATCGTTTGTTATTGTACTTTTAGATCACAGGTCGGATGGGGAACTTAAAGATGGGGCAAGTTAAAGATCAAACATAAGAGACCATAGCACAATGTGTTAATTTCAGTTCCTTTAGATTTGTGCTCTTTTTGATAATCTTATATGTAGACAATTATTTAAGCAGATTTGCTTTGATAACTATAATGTATTTGGTATCTCAGATTGGATTATAATCCTTGTTGATGCACATATGCATGGTTATTATATTTGCTTGATGTGTAAGGGTAATACTTAATGATTTCCTTTCTATATAAATGTCCTTATTATATGAAAATGCAAGTATATGAATAGGATTGAATGTCACAGATCGAAATATTTATGAATATCAGGTCATGTATTCTATATTACCCTTGTATGTTATGGGGAGATGCTGCCGAATTTTTCTTAGATTGTGTAGTACTTAATTACGAGTTCTTGAGTAATTCTAGGAATGGGGTGTTACAATGTGACCAGTCGATCTCTGCCCACTCCCTTCGCCAAACCTTAGAGAATTTGGATAGGAACCATTGAGTAGAGATCCATTGGCCTCAACATTCGCATGTATAAGATGTCTGTTGTTTCTGTGTCCATGAGATTGACCCGGAACTTCAGAACACTGCTATTCATGAGATTTCATCAATTTCCCTATATTATCCAACAGCTGCACAAACTGTCTCTCCTGCACATCCGACCTCTGCATGAGCTACCAATCTTGAATGTCAAACCTCTTCATCAACTACTTATCCTAAGCTTCAAATTGTTGCAAAAAGCAGCTTTGAATATGGATAAGTGAGTTGCTGAAAGATATCAATGATACTATTGATGTTAGGATTTGAGATTTTCCTCAGCATCTGAACATCAAAAGCCGCTTTTGCTATAGGGAACATCCAAAATAGATCCAAGATCTGCTCTACCCCTGTCAACCAAGAGCACTGGTAGAAGATCCCAAATCAACATCCAACTAAAAATCAGAACTTGTGGTGGCAGCTTCGTCTTTCTCATGAAACGAATGATGTTTAGACACCTTTTGAGCTCTAAATTTTGTTCCTCATTTTGCTATCCACCAGTTTGTAGTAGCTTATATGCTACTTTGACTTTGAATTTTCCACCAACATCACCATTCCAAAGTAGGATGTCTTTTGATTTAGTTGGAGGAATCGGGAACATATTTGATGATAACCCACACAACTTGCTTGATCCAACTTTAACTATGTCCTCCTTTCAGCATTTTTACTCCCAATTTATGAAGTCTAATACTGTGGTATCTTCACAGATATCTTGTGGAAGGCCAAACTTTCTCTAGTCTTGGCTCCATCCATCTATCATGAAGAAAATAAACTCTATATCTCCTGCCAATTCGCCAAGAACAGCTCTATATTAAAAGGTTCTTTGCCACTAAGGTGCTCTTCCTAGTATAGGACACAGATTGAGTAGTTCTACAAAAATCTCAACCCTTGAAGTGTTTTGCTCTTAGGACTTTGTAACACATTCCACCTTGATGTGAGCTTAATCTCTATGCACGTATAACGAGAAGAGAAATATTGAAGTTCTGTATATCCCTAAAAGCCAACCCTAGTCCAGCTTTAGAAGTGCATATTTTCCTCCAAAAAGCCTAGTCGATTCCTCTTTTTTCCTTGCCTCTTCCTAGTATAGGACACAGATTGAGTAGTTCTACAAAAATCTCAACCCTTGAAGTGTTTTGCTCTTAGGACTTTGTAACACATTCCACCTTGATGTGAGCTTAATCTCCATGCATGTATAACGAGAAGAGAAATATTGAAGTTCTGTATATCCCTAAAAGCCAACCCTACTCCAGCTTTAGAAGTGCATATCTTCCTCCAGAAAGCCTAGTCGATTCCTCTTTTTTCCTTGCCTCTCCCCTAGAATTTTTTAATTATGAAGTTCATATCTTTGTTGAGATTTTCAACAGAAGTAAACTTTTGGCATAATTTGGAACTACCTGAGCCACCACTTAATCAAAACTTCCTTACCTCCACATGAAAGAAATTAACCTGTCAACCCTGCATCTTCTTACACACCTTTTTTGTGATAGATTGGAGCATTTGAACTTTTAATTTTCCTAACCAAGCTGTTAACCCAATGTATTTTTGGATCTTTCTACCATATGCACTCAATGAGCTCTCAACCATTGCTTTGGTTGCTTCTGATTTGTTACCACTGAGAAAGAATGTCGTTTTTTCCATATTATCCCTCTACCTTGTACATTCTCCATAGGCGCTTAGTATTTTTTATGGATGCTCAGTCTGTTGGCTGTTAGCCTTCAAGAAAAGCATTGCATCATCTGAAAAGAACAAATGCATTATCCGATGTTTGGATTTGCAAATCTAAATGTCATTATGTGCTTCCCGGTTTGAAAATCTTGAAGAAAGGTTGAAAAATCATCCGTACATAATAGTAATAAGTATGGAGATAAGGGGTCTCCTTGATGAATATATCTTCTTACCGTAATCCTATTAGTTATGAAACCATTTGACACCAATTTATCGCTGACTGTGGTAATGCATGCTTTGATCCAATCAATCCTTGCTTCACTGAAACTCATCCTTAACATGGCTTCGCATAAAAATTCTGATTCGACTCTGTTGTATCTTTAAACATGCCAAATTTGATGGCCACTTCATCAGGCTTTCCCCTTTCCTTCTTCCAAAAGTATGAAGTCCTTAAGCAACCAACCTGTTATCTATAATAAGCCTTCCCAAAATGAAAGTGCTTTGACTCTCCAAGATGGTTTTTGGAAGATATGACTTCAATATATAAGTTAAAATTTTAGCAAGGATCTTATATAAAATATTGCACAAACTTATAGGCCTAAATTCACTCAGTTTCATTGGCTCTTGCTTCTTAGGAATCAACACTATTTTTGTTTGGTTAAGCCCTTGCATCGGCTCTCTTGTAACCTCTGGATCTCTAATTTTCAAGAAATTTTTGCAAGCATTAAACAGCTCTTCTCCGAGCAAAGACCATGATTTCTTATGAAAGCCGACAGGCCATCTATCTAGACCTTAGGTTTTCATTATCTTTCACTGCTTTCAAAACTTCTTTTTTTGTGAGTGGTGTAGTCAGCCTGGCATTATCCTCTTTCATTACACATTTCTAAATTGTGAGGCAATCCTTGTGGCATCTCTAATCCATTTGGATCTAAATATTACTTAGAAATACATAGCTGCAAGTCGTTTTATTTCTTTCTAATCTGTGAAAATGTTCCCTTGTTCATCCTTCAGCAATAAAATGCTATTTAGCCTAGTCTAGCAGATGCTATTTAGTGAATGAATATAGTGTTTTGATCCTCTCGTTGTAATCAGTTTACCTGGGAATGCTATTTCCATAGAATCTCTTGATCTTCCAAAAGACTGTTTATCCAATGCTTGGACATTTTAATTTTTGTGTCTCTTTGATTTCATGGAGGGCACTTCTCGTCCGTGCAATTGCTTTTATTTAGATTGATTTGCCTTGCTAGGTTTCCTCTTTCTTGATTCCATTTGAGGAGGGCCTTTTCACATTTAAGGAATTAGTATTTGATATTCCCAAGCATTGCTAGGCTGTTATCTTGACCTGTCACCCAATTTATTTGAATCTTCTCTATTACATGTGCATTCTTGGCCCAAAATGCATCATACTTGAATAGCTTCCGCGGATTTTTAAAGTTCGTAATATAACTAGAATAGAGTAGTGGTATGAAACTGTTATGGTGCAGTGGATATTCCAGACTAATGGGAACAACTACAATCAGTTAGCGGTAGCTAAAACTCTGTCCAAACGTGCCTCAACCCTTACTGTACAGTCTATTATTTCTCCATGTAAAAGTTGGGTTGATGAATCCAATGTCTATTTGCTCACATGCATTAGTAACTGCTCTAAATCTATCCATTTGGTGCTTTAATCTAAGGTAGCAATTGTGATATTCTGAAATACCTATCATCTCATTGAAATCCCTAACAAGCAGCTAAGGTTTGTTGCTAATCTACTTAAGTTGCCAATATAAATTAATAAATTCCTCCCTCTTATGAGTTTTAGGCATCCCATAAAAATTCAGTTATTCTCCATGAACAATTGTTAGGAGACAAAACCTCTCATGAACGTGGTTATTGGAATAAGATTTGATGAAGACCTCTTGCTTCTTTTTCCGAAGCATAGCCAGACCACCCTTCCTTTCTATACAATCAACTACAAAACGTCCCTTATATCTCAATTTACTCTGAATTATCCCCATTTCTTGCCACTTTGTTCTAGTTTCCAATCAAAAAAGTAAACATGGATTTTTTTCTTGACTAGGTTAACAAAAACTCAAATTGCTCGTGGGTTTCCAAGCTCACAACAATTCCAACCTAAGTCACCGTTCAGATTTCACAACCCCTGCCATGTTGTTATAATTTCCCTCTATTTCCCACTCTTTCTTTTGCTTCTTAGCACTACTTTGTCCTTGCATGTCCTCTTTCCTAGTATTGTTTAACATTTAAACTATCAAGAGCATCCTTCTATTTGAAGAACAATTCTATAAATTATTATGACATTTCAATTCATTTATAGTTGGATTTAAGTGCTTTTCATCATCTAGAGAATGTAATATTTTCTTGAATTATACTTCTATGAAACTTCTTTTTTATATGTCATTCATCTTAAAATATTAAGGGTGATCTTATACGGTCGCGCCCGATGCATTTTCCAGGAGCTATTTAATGGAGTTAGAATGGAGAGGGCCATTGGATGAGAGAGCTCTAGAACATTTTCAAATCACTCTCTTTGACCGAACTTACGATTTGAAAATCAAAAGAGTCCCTACAAGCATATAGAGTGGCAAAACCATTACCTCAAATTCCAAGTTGATTTCGTCTCTCTCCTTCTGCAGTAGAGCAACGCCACTATCACTCCTTACCTCCAAATCTCGTTCTTTCAGACACAGGATCTCTAATAATATAAAAAATGGGAGGTTATGCTTCTATCTGAGATGGATTCTAGTCTTGGGCATATATTTCCTCGCCCTTTTAGTTCTGAAATTTGTGGATTTATTGTCGCTGTAGGAGCATTATTTATATTTTTCTTGGTTTTGTGTGGTCATCCTTGTTCCATCTAGTGGTTTTCAAGAAAGATTTGCAAGGGGTGGAGATGGAAATTCTCTGTTTATAAAATAGAAAGAGGTTTAGTATCAAACCTAAAACAAGCTAGATGGAGAAATTGAACCCATGTTGAATTTGCTAGGCATCATATGGAGTGTGGAATACCTCATATTATTTTAAGTTATTTTAGATATACCCACTATGGTTGACTTTAATTTTAAATATACTTATTATGTTTTTAAAATCCCAAATATACCTACTACGTTTGTATCTAATCCCGAAAAATATTCATTCCATGAGTTAATATCGTTAGAGAATATGTGAATTACTAATATGTCCTTCAAATTTAGGACACGATTGAAAAACTTGAATGTTATAAATCACTAATGAACTAATTGCATATGAATTCTAAATTTAAACTGTCTTAATTTCATTTTCTTTTTACTCATTTTATCATTTATTATTTTACAACAGGAGTGTTTTGGGTATGTAAAAAGTTTAACTGATGGTTTTTGACGGAATGAGTATTTTTTATATTAAATATAAACGTAGTAGATATATTTGATATTTTGGTAATGTAGTGGGTATATTTAGAATTAAGGTCAAACGTAGTAAGTATATTTAGAAATAATCCTATTATTTTCCAACAAAATCCAAGATACACCAACACCACTATATTTTATTTTATTGCTAACCTGACGAGTTGCGTATATGACTAATTAAATGCTTGTTTTTCCTCAAGTATACACGTCAATCAAGTAATATAAAGTGAGCAGAGTATCGTTCCCATGAGGATATTGTCTAAACTAATTATATCAATTACTTCAATTGTCTTTGGTGATTGGAAAGAATTTTCACAGATGTAGTTGAATGTGCAAGAAAAGTAAAAAGGAATAAAAGAAAGTTTAACGAAAGAGCAAGAGTGTAAAAAGGGTTTATCGAGTTGGGTTGGTAGATGGGAGAGTTAGAAATCCTTGACTCTAAACTATATTAAATGAGTTCATTTTTAGTAGATTGTGCAGGGAATTCTTAGTCCAAGTTCAATTTTTAGATGTGTCTCCCAACACACATAAAACTAATTACACCACACCCAATTACTATGTTCCCATGCAAATGAATGTGGTGGAATTGATCTACACGTAACTTATTCATGATTACATAGAGTTTAACGGTATATTCCTATCCATTAAATATTTTCTATTCACCAATAGAAAAACTTATGCCTTACACATGAACCTTGCTTAGATTCTCCTTTTTCAAAGATAAATTTAACAACTAAATCATCTTACAAGGTAGCTAGTCTTGTAAAAAGCATTAAATAATATATGCAAGGATAAATTCACACAGCACAAGTATATAGCAAATCAAATACTCATTTTCAAATCAAGAACCAAAATAATATGGCTTAGACATCAAATCATCTCAACTTCCCATCTGTTGAAGTTTAGTTCATGAACATGAAGTTAAATCCCATTAAAACTTCGATTGAATACATTCACAACAACAGAGAAAAGAAAATATGTAGAGAAAAAGAAAAGTTAAAACTTGTTAGTCTTCACCAACGAAGTTGAATCTCTTCTTCAGGCGCTCTTGTATTAGAAGTCCTTCCCTTTCTCTCTCTTTAGCTGCTCCTTCGCATTCTCCCCTCATTCGTATGAACCCTTTGTTCCGGCCTCGTGAGAAATAATATAATTTCGTTTCATTCTGTTTGATTTTTGGTTGAATGTAAAATTGTTTCCCTGCGGCTTTGAGAATAAATGCTTAATTAATTTCCCAACAAAATTTTAAAGCATCCAATTCTTTAACCGAGTCCGAAAAGTACATCACAGAAATATTTTGCATTGTGTTCCACATTCTGATTTTACATCTCTAACGAGAAAACCCTTGATTAAAAGAGCTGAATACAATGGTCCATAAAAAAATGCTTAATAATAATGAAGTGCGTAGAAGATCCTTCTACGTCTTTACAAGTGCACGAAAAATCGTGTCTAACAAAAATATAAAGATAAATGAGTACACTTCGCCCCGCGTCGTGACTCAAATGTGAGGTATATGACGCCACACGCCATATCTTAAATATGAAGTACATGACGCCGCGCGCCATGACTTAAATATGAGGTACATGACGCCACGCGCCATGTTTTAAATGTGAGTTTACGCTTAGCCCGTCGACCAGCGATGACTCGGTTTGGGAACTAGTGAGGGGCCCGTCGGCTACACTAGTGACCCTACACAGCAAACTAAGTGCGCTTCTAGCTTCTGGATGTACACAGCAGACCAGCGTGTCCCGCTTTCAGCTTCTGTACTTGTACAAGAAACCAGCGTCTCCCGCATTCAGCCTCTGGATTGAACAATTGGGTGGTTTTACCAAGAAATGGATTCAACCGAATTTAAAAGTATGTTTGGGTCATTTTTGACCAATTAGAAAGGTTTGGGCCCAACTGGGCTTGTTGAAAAGAGTTTGGGCCGTCTTGGGCTTTTTGGAGATTTTGGTCCACATCGGGCTTTTTGGAGAGTTTTGGGCCATCTTGGGCTTTTCGGAGAGCTTTGGGCCACATCGGGCTTTTCGGAGAGTTTTGGGTCATCTTGGGCTTTTTGGAGAGTTTTGAGCCATCTTGGGCTTTTTAGAGGATCTTGGGCCATCTTGGGCTTTTTGGAGGGTTTTGAGCCATCTTGGGCTTTTTGGAGAGTTTTGAGCCATCTTGGGCTTTTTGGAGGGTTTTGGGTCATCTTTGGCTTTTTGGAGAGTTTTGAGCCATCTTGGGCTTTTTGGAGAGTTTTGAGCCATCTTGGGCTTTTTGGAGGGTTTTGGGCCATCTTGGGCTTTTTGGAGAGTTTTGAGCCATCTTGGGCTTTTTGGAGAGTTTTGAGTGAAGAGGTCATCATTTTTTTTTCTTTGATATATATATATATATATATATGTATATATATATAATAGAAAGGTACTTAGCCCTGCGTATCAACTTAACCCACTGTTTGAGGAGTATCTACTCAGGCAAAAGTATATGAAAATTCTTTTTTTTTTTGTAATATATATATTTTTGAAAGTCTAAAAATATATATATATATATTTTGGAGCCCGTGGGGCAAATACATATATATATTTTTTGAAGGCCCGCGGGACAAGATATTCATTTTTGGAGGCCCGCGGGACATTTATATAATTTTAGAAATCAAAATCTTTTTTTTTGGATACCTTTGAATATATATGTATATTTTGATACATTTTTATAGAAAATACACATATATTTATTTTATTTTTAACGGAGAAAATATACTTAACCCGTGTGTCAATTCGACCCGCCAGTCGGGGAGTATCCACGTTGGGAAAAGTAGTTTTTGAAAATAATATATATGTATATATAGATATATATATATATATATATAATATACATATATATTTTAACGGAGAAAATATACTTAACCCGTGTGTCAATTCAACCCGCCAGTCGGGGAGTATCCACGTTGGGAAAAGTCGTTTTTGAAAATAATATATATGTATATATAGATATATATATATATATAATATACATATATATTTTAACGGAGAAAATATACTTAACCCGTGTGTCAATTCAACCCGCCAGTCGGGAAGTATCCACGTTAGGAAAAGTAGTTTTCGAAAATAATATATATGTATATGTAGATATATATATATATAATATACACATATATATTTTAACGGAGAAAATATACTTAACCCGTGTGTCAATTCAACCCGCCAGTCGGGGAGTATCCACATTGGGAAAAGTAGTTTTCGAAAATAATATATATGTATATGTATATATATATATATATATATAATATACACATATATATTTTAACGGAGAAAATATACTTAACCCGTGAGTCAATTCAACCTGCCAGTCGGGGAGTATCCACGTTGGGAAAAGTAGTTTTCGAAAATAATATATATATATATATGTAGATATATATATATAATATACACATATATATTTTAACGGAGAAAATATACTTAACCCGTGTGTCAATTCAACCCGCCAGTCGGGGAGTATCCACGTTGGGAAAAGCAGTTTTCGAAAATAATATATATGTATATGTAGATATATATATATAATATACACATATATATTTTAACGGAGAAAATATACTTAACCCGTGTGTCCATTCAACCCGCCAGTCGGGGAGTATCCACGTTGGGAAAAGTAGTTTTTGAAAATAATATATATGTATATATATATTTATATATATATAAGAAAGAAACTCTCTCTTTTTTTTTTAGCTAAAAGAAAAGAAAAGAAAAAAAATATATGGAGAACTCACGTTCTCTCTTCTTTGAGCGCGGGAGAGCTCGTCTTCGTTCTCCGCTCGAAGTTCTCTCCCGTTCTCCGTTCTCTCCCCCTGTCGAATGAAAGGGCCAAGGGCCTTTATTTATAGGTGACCCGGCAGCTGTGAGCATTTCCGCGGAACTTCATTGCCGCGGAACTGTAGTCGCGCGGAATTGTTTCAGTAAAATCGTTCCCGCGGAACTTCATTGCCGCGAAACTGCATTCACGCGGAACTAAGCATTTTCGCGGAACTTCGTTTGCATGGGCGCCAAGCTACATTTGCGCGGAACCGCTTTCCCGCAGAACTGTAGATCACTCTGTCCCTTCGTTTCAGAGCTTCTTCCCGCTCTCTCTTTCTGCTGAAATGGAAGAAGGCCCGTACTCGTCGCGGTTCGCCGGAGATCGATTGGCCAACGCCAGGCTCTCATTCACCGCTTTTCAGTAGTTGCCGCATGGAATTCTCCAGCGAATGCCTCGCTCTGGATCATCTTCGGCCGGTTCTTTTCCAGCCTTACCGCAGCTTGACGCAGCCGGGTTCATGCCCGCTGCTTCCTCCAAGAAACGCCTGAGCCAGGTTGCCAGCTCCATCTGCCGTAGCCACCCGTCGCCCGCTATGCCGCCGTCGCCCGTCGCCTGATGCCTGCACCGTCTTCTCCGGCAGCAATGGACAACGCCGTCGGATTGCAGCAACTGCTCGTCCAGCACCGGCAGATGTTGCAGCTTGCCGCCACAGCAGCAGATCGTCGCGTCCAGCGCTAGCCCCAGTCCCACACCTTCTGCACGATGTAGCGGTTGCTTGTTCATGAGGAAGACGACGCTCAGCCCCGGATCCTGGTACATCTTCGACTTGGCTTCCGGACTACTCTCCAGAAGCTCCATGATCCACGCCATCTGAATCGACGGCGACGTCGATGCTGTCGGCGATCGGCTGTCCTCCGTGGTCGTGCCGCCGCCGTTCTCCTCCAGTTCGCGATCGGACTCTCGGCCGGTTCTTCTGGAACGCTGCCGATTGGAAGTCCTCGTAGAGCGCCCTGTTTAGGAGCGCCTCTAGGTAACACAGGACACTCCGAGGGTTCTTCACGACGGAGATCTTCACGTCGTAGGGCTGCAGCAGTGCCGCGATCCTATTCTGGGATTTTTCGCCTCCCGTCTGCCGCATATGCAGCGCCAGGCACTGGCTAAAATGTCGTATTGAGGACCGAGCGTCGGCGACGGTGCGAATGAACGACTCGACTGTCTGATTCGTCCAGTTCACCTCGCCGATACCGATCTGGAGATTCAGCGGCGACGATCCGCTGCAGACATCGAGACCTGATTTCAGCTTGTGGCAGTACACCTCCAGCTTGTTGAGCTTCTTCTCCAGCTCCGACATAGAGTATTTGAGCCTCGATGCTTCCAGAAGCGCCTCGTCGTGCTTCCGAGTCGCCTGCAGCAGCTTCTGCGAGAGCTCCGCGGCCGCCAACTTCCACTGCTCCAGCAGCAAAACTCAGAGATTGTGAAAGATGACGAAAGAAGTGTTTGTAAATGCGGAGCAGCCGCATGGCAAGGACTTCAACGACCCGCCTCCGGCCCCGCTCTTTGACCTCACCGAGCTCAAGCTCTGGTCCTTCCCCTGGGACCGCTCCCAGCTCGTGCAGCAGCAAGCTCGACTCCCCACCGATGAACTTGTCGATCCTCCCACCGCTGTCGCCAATGATATGGCCTTTGCTGAAGTTTTCAGTGGCTGTGAGGATGTCCTCGGGTGTCAGCCGCAGCAATGCGTGCTCGAAGGTGGCGACGTTGATGCTCAGCGGTTCCTTTGACTTCCTGGAAAGCAGCTTGTCGGTGGAGGCTGGTTCGATGGCTGCCGGCTTGGCCTTTGGGGGAGGGACGACGATGGGGGCGGCTTCTGGCCGCAACATTCCACATTTGACCGCATTTTCACATGGTTTTTGATATTCTCATCCAAAACTCGTTGTACATTCAGTTTGCGCCATGCAGAGCCTGATTCCACCAGCAAACCATTTCCACCCTCTCCGCTAACAGTTTCTTCATAAATATCACAGTCACCAAGTTCACTTGACCATTGAAAACTGAAGTCCTTGCCACCCACTTCAATAACGTTTCCAGAAACATTGTTGGCATTGGAATCGAATTTGATCCTGGCAGTGCCTCCCTGAGCCTCCACACGGCGGATTTCCTCAACAAGGTCGGGCGTAAGGCGGATGATCATGCCAAAGGAGAGTGGAGATTTGGAAACGAGCCTGAAGGTCTCCTCAGCTGCGGGCAGTGGGGCAGCGCCAGGGCCGGACCCACTCTGCATGCGGCGGGAGGCAGCGCCGATTGGTGTTCGCGGGGGTCCCGAAGGTCGCTGGGCGGAGGGCTGAGGCGGGGGAAGGGATTGTGTAGCCTGCCACGCTTGGGCGGTCCTCTTCCTCGACGCGCCGCCCGTGTTGAATCAAGGTTGTTAATGATGCTTTTGGGTCCAGCCTTAGAAGAGACATGACTGCATCCCGCTCAACATTCTCCTCAGCCAGAAGGAGCCTGATCCCGAGTTCTTTCTCCTCGCAGAGGTCACAGTGTGCTTCGTAGGCTTTGCTGGCGAGGCTGGGGAAGGACTTGAAGAACCTCGGTATTAGCTGTGCCGTCAACTGCTTGGCCTTGCTGAGGCACTCGCCGTATTCGTAGAGCTTGTCAATGTCGCCTGTGTCTTCGACGGCCATTTCAGTCTCATTACCGTGACAGTAAACCCACTTCAGATCTCCTCTATTCTCATCACCCTTAAATAAACATTTATGCCCAATTGAACTCGGCATGAGACACATGCCAAAATACACATGTGCGGGGGTGGCATCGCGGTGCCGATTGTGCGGCGCCCAGGTGCCAACTCTCTGAAAGCCTTTCGACTGAAGGATTTCTGATGAATTCCTATATGTCGGTAGGCGCCAGTAAGCTTGCTTTCTCCAATTGCTTCATTCTTCATCCCATCATGTTCCAAAGCGGTTGGCCACCCATCTTTCTTGCGAAACTAACTAACATCCAATAAATGTACTTATAAATGATGAGGTGTTAGTTCTACAACCCGAAGTTCGCTAGTTTTGCCTCGGTTTACGCTAAAAATGCATAAAAACTACGCATTGTGCCTAAAATGCAAAGTGCATGAAAACTAAGCTAAATGGGTGCAATTTAACCATATTCTCTTAGACTAATATGCAAAGCTAGTCTAAAATGAGTCATGATAACTCTCGTTTTCACGAGTTATCATATCCTTGGTCGGTAAATTAAGTTGGGATTCAACCTTGAGAGCATAAGACATGTTCCCATATAAGAGAAATAATTTTTGGCCAATTATGGGCGACATGAATCTACTGGATATTTTTAACTGACAACTTCAGTAGCTAGATGCGATTCTTTTGTGTCCATGACCTCGACAAGAGGAGGTACCATGAAATGGGCACGGTGAGGAGAGGGGACAAACAAATTGCATTGCTTTTTGTTTTTGCAATTGTACATACATTTGGTCAAAAGGAATTTTTTGAAGAGCTCCAATTCATGGGAAGTCGTTCCCGCATTTTTCTCACGAGAAGCCCGTCATCCACCGTTCATTTTCGTTTGATGGTTTGGATTTAAAGGGGCAACTTTGGTATTTGAAAAATTTTGCTAAGGCATCAACTGACATCCTCTCGCACACGCGGCTCCTATCATCCATCCTCTTCCTTTTTCTCTATCCCTCTTTTATGCCTCTGGCGATCTTTCCTCTGACCGCTCTTGCCATTTCTTCTCCACCCCTCTCTCTCCCATCTTCGTTCCTAGGCCCCCTTTCTCCCCTTCTATGATTTCGGCCACTGGTAGCTCTATCTAGACTAGAGAACAACTGCCACAGGCAAGTTGAGATGCCATTAAGGTTAATTTTTTTGATTTAAAATGGAGAGGAAAACTCCTAATATTCTTTTTTGTTCTTCATTATCTTCGAAACCAATTTGGTCAATGGCTTCTGATTTGTTCATCACACAGTATCCATCTTCTTCGATTTTGTTTTTTGTCCCCTAGTTCCTCTTTCTTTGCCATTTTTATTTTCTTTCGACTTCAAAGCTCACTACCATTGCATCTCTTGTGCACTACAACTCCAGCTTATTTACGTAAGCTGGCACCATCACTTTTGTTATTCTTGATGAGTTTTTGTGCTTTTTTCTCTACCTATTTGAATGTGGTAGCTCCTTTTTATGCTTTAATGATGATCTCACGGTTCAAAATTGTTTGATTAGATGTTCAAACTGGTAGAACGAAAACAGTTGCTCCAATAGGCGGTTCTGATGGCATCACTTCAAGTGCCTAACAACGCTCCTAGCCTTTGTATCTAAGGGTTTGTTTGGTAATAAATTAAACTTTTGATAAAAAGTTTTGGAGAGTAAAAGTTGTCAAATGATGTGATATGTTAGGGGTAATGATAAGTAGTAAAGAGGATAAAGTTAAAATAGATAGATTTGTTGTGTGGATAGTTGTGTAAAAATGATTGAAACGTAGGGTAGTTGTACAGAAAAATGTAAAAAATAATTAAAAAATAAGATAGTTGTAGAGAGTGAAAAGTTTTAGATTGAAAAGTTTTAATTTGACATTTTTTAAAGATTGCCAAACACACCCTAAATATATATTGAGTTAGATTGGAATGTTATGTGGTGTGGAACTGTGGATTGGATTTTGGAATGTGGCATGTTATTATAGGCCAACATTCCTTGTGGTTAGATTGCAATGCTATGTGGCGACGTGGTTAGATCGGAATAACCATGTTTGTGTTTAATTTTTACTCGAATTGAAAAATGTGTACTATTTATCTAATTTTGTTCATGATTTGTAGATAATATGAAAATGTCTACATTTTAGCCTAATATGTTGTTTAGAATAGACATGATTGTAGGATGAGATCTTTGATTTAACGATGGCTGTTGAGTTTAGATTTATTAGTTTAAACTATAATAGTGTTGAATTTTTTTTGTTTATATGTTATATGAACATGTAGCATTGCATTATACTTAGCTTATGACTTCTTTTTTCAGATGCAGAATATCATATATATATAACTTATTTTTTATTTAATTTAAAAATTAATAAACTAATTGTTGACACCCCACTTAAATGTGAAAATTAAATTTTCACATGGGCTTTTTACCATTTGGCACACTCATTTAAGGTTCTTTTTGTGAATTTATATTTGAATTTTTTAACCTATGTATTTGCAAGCCCAAGTTTATGTAGGGTCCATGGGCCTCCAAATGTTTCAAGCCCACTACGGAAGTGACAACCGCTAATCCATATGGCAGATAAAAGGCAATTCACATTCAGGATGAAGTGAAGGATACTTTCTCAAGATGGTTGGAGCGGAATCGACATGATGAACGGTTTGGATTAAACAAATAATTAATATTTTAGGAGATTTTAATGGTCAAAATCAATTTGACCAAAGAAAGAGGAGAATTTGCAATATTTTCAAGTGCTAAATAAAAATAGATAAATCTAACTTATTAAGTAAAAATCTAAACCGTTAAAATGAATGAAGCACATCAATAAATGCGGGCCCTATCAAGAATCAAGGAAAACGTGTAATAATCAGGACATAAATAAAAGGTCAAAAATACACAAAATCAATTGCTAAAAAAGATTTGACTTACTAGCCAAGCAAAACCATGGGCCCCTTGGGTGGTTTTCAAAAACCACTCACAAAATTATTAAAAGGCCCATTTTTGTTATATTTTTGCAAAAAGGAGAAAACATGAAGTTGTGCAAAAAATTCAAAAGGAAATACCAAATTGCAATTTCTCAAACTTAAAAGCCTATAAAAGGGCACACTCTCCTCTCATTTCACACGGTGAAAAAACCTCCCAAAATCAGCCATTCTCTTTTTCTTTCTAAGCTTATTAGAGATCCGTTTTTTTTTCCATTCGTTTTTTTTTATAAAAAAAACCGAAAAAAACTCAAGTTCGTCTGTTGCTGCATCAATCTATCTTCTCCTCAGCACAAAAAAAAAAGAGAATTCCAAAACCTTTTTGCATAGCTTGCGTTGTTTCAAAAAAAAAATCAAAAGAACGGAAAACCAGAAACATCTGCTCGTTCTCTGCTTCATTCACCCTTTTTATTATAAAAAAAATCCAAGATAAATATACTTAGCACGTTATCCTTCTTCCTTTTGTTTTACAAAAAAAAAAAAATAGAAAGTGCAAAAACCCACTAGCACGTACTCTGCTCACCCTTTTCTTTTTTTTTAAAAAAAAGAGAAAGTGAAGCCCACCAGCACGTTTTTTTAAAAAAAATAAAAAAAACTCGTTCCTTTTTTCCCTTCCATTGCCGCTCCTCTCATTTTTCTTTTGTTTTGTTGTTTTCCATCAAAAACAAAAGGGTTCCAGCACATCTTTTTCATTTTTCGTTTTTTTTTTAAAAAAAGCAAACAGACTCTGGCACATCCTTTCTTGTTCCTTTTTCATTTTTCGTTTTTTTTTTAAAATCCAGAAAACAAATCTCCAGCACGTTTTTTTGTGTTTTAAAAAAAATCAAAAAACAAATCCCATAGTCCAGCACCATTCTCCTTCCTTTCTTCGCTATTTTTTATTTTTTTCTTTAAAAAAAAAACACGCAACAAAAAAATCTCCAGTTCATCCTTTCCATCCCTCTCTTTCATTTCTTCGTTTTTTTTTAAAAAAAAATCAAAAGCAAGTTCCAGCACATCCATTCTTCTCCTTTTTCGTTTTTCATTTATTATTATTTTTTTAAAAAAACTAAACTTCAGCCCCTTCCTTTTTTTTCTCTCCAGCATTACCGCCTCTCCCATTTTTCTTTTTTTTCGCTTTATCGTTTTCCAAAAAAAAAAAGCTACAGCACGTCCATTTTCTTCTCTATCATTTTTTTCATTTTTTAAATAAAAAAAGAGCTCCAACACACTATCCATCTGCCCTTCTTATTTTTTTTCTTCTAAAAAAAATCAATAAAAAAAAGCTCCACCACGTCCTTTCTTCTCCATTTGCCATTTTTTTGTTCTTTAAGGAAAAAAAAACCGAGCTTTCAATACGTCCTTTCTCCTCCATTTGTCATTTTTTTTGTTCTTTAAGAAAAAAAAACCGAGCTCTCAGCACGTCCTTTCTCCTTTATCATTCATTTGTCATTTTTCATTTTTTTTAAAAATATATATATATATAACTCGAAGCTCCAGCACATCTCCCTTTGTCACTTTTTTTCGAAACCAAGCTTCGGAACGTCACTTTTCTTTGTTAAAAAAAACAAAGAAACAAAGCTGCTGTGAAACTATTTTAATTTTAAACTGCCCATAAATTTACTTTTTTAGTATATATGTGACAAGTATATACCGTTATATTTATAAGATAAACATATAAAAAGAAAACATAAGATCCAATCGTCATAAGAAACATTTTATTTCCATACAACAAGAACAACCACCCGCATCCAACTTTCAGATTGAGTTACGGCCTAAAAAAAAGCCTAGGGATTAAATTCCCGCCTCAACCCTCCTGAGCTTTTACATATAAAATATACGTTAATTTTTCGCACTCCTAGGACCGATGTTTTAGAAAAATAAAGTTATATATATTTTTTCTAGTTGTGAGTTTACCCAGAAAATCTCTGTATTTCGGTGCCTTATTGTACACGGACTAACCACCGTTATATGGTTAGTGGCTGTTGCTCCCGAGTTGATGACAAAACCCAAGAGGGGAGAGGTGAATTGGGTTCTTTAAAAATTCTTTGAAAAACTTAACCCCTTGAAAGATTAATCCCCTTTTGAAAGCAAATAGAGAGCAATTAAGATAATGCAGTAAAAAGGAAGTAGAAGACAAAGTTTATAGTAGTTCGGGCAATCCTTCCCTACTCCACTCTTCCAAGCTCACACTTCGTTGTGACTTGGGTTCCATTATGTATTTCTCGAATACACTTAGAGTCTCTGCTCCCTTCTAGATTCTAGCTCTAGGGGGCATATACAACTTAGAGCCTATGCTCTCTTCTAGATTCCAGCTCTAGGGGGCATAAACAACACACAGCACAAGTAGGTGATGAGTTCCACTCCAATCACACACTACTTTGCATACACTTGATCTTAGCTACCCAAGCTAAATCAAGTTTAATACAACAAGACTATGATATAAGAAAAACTACACTTTACAGAGATATGTAGGCAGGTTTAGCTTGAGGAAGAATTTGTAGAAGCAGCTTGGATGAGTATCGATGAAGCAACTTGCAACTTGAAGCTCTTTCTTCCTTTGAATGTATATGGACCACTCAAATATGGAGAAAAGGAAATAGAAATTCTTTCTTGCACTTCTTTTCTCTCTTTGGACTTTGTAGTGTATGTAGTAGTGTATATGAGTGTCTTGTATATTCTTTCACGCTCATTTGAGTGTCCTTTTATAGAATGAGGAAGATATTAACGTTGTAGAGGTGGTTGGCGCGCAATAAATGAACTTCAACGTTCAAAAATTTGAACGTTATTTTCCAAGTCGAAGATGGAGTCGACTTGGCCTGCGACTTGGCTTCCAAGTTGCACCTGGAGTCTACCTCTTGTGCGACTTCAGTTCTTCAGATATCCAAGTCTGAGTCTTGGGTCGACTTGGCTTCAGACTTCAACTCAAGTCGATCCTGGAGTCGACTTGGATTGCGACTTGACTTGGTCTTTGCCAAAAATGCCTTGATCCTCATTTGATTTTGCTTCTAACTTGCTTGGCTTTCTTCCTTTAGTCCTTTTAATTCTGGAATGGCTCCTCATATTAGTAGATCTTGTGATTCTTGAAGAGCTTGATCTTGATTCCTCTTGGATTGGCTTGAATCTTGTGAATCTGAGGAGAACTTGAGTCCTTTCATGATATATTCATGCACCTTGCTTGCTTGTGAGTCATTTGATCTTCATGTCTTGAGTATATCTCCATTTTGAAACAAGCTTGAAGATTTGCCTTGGACTTGATAGACTTGATTTGATCTTGAACTTGAATCCATGCTTTGAACTTTGAGAAACTCAAGTTAATCTTGAGAATAGTCTTTGCACCTTACTTTGGATTTGAGAAAGTTCAAATGGATTCTTGGAATGAGCTTGGAACTGCAACTTTCAAGTCTGAACTTCTCAAGTCGAGGATGGAGTTGACCTTGACTGCGACTTCGCCCAAGTCGCACCTGGAGTCGACTTCGCCTGCGACTTCGGCATGTTAAAATCCATATTTCAACTGTGAGGACCAGGTATTTTATTTTATTTTTATTATAACTTTTCTCTATTTATGAGGTAACTTACGAACATGCTAGTAAGAATTTTACGATATTAATGGATACATAACATATATGGACACGACGTTTAGGGAATGTATAGTGCATATGTGCATGTGTATGATTGAGTATAAATTCAAGGTGTATGATTAGCGTTTCATTGATGGGCACATAAGCGGCCCGCGCCCTCGGGCTTCATTCCCATTTCGCGCCCGACGACATTTCTTCTCCTCCTCTTCCTCTTCTGGTTCTTCGTTTCTCCTCTTCTTTCTTCTCCACTCGGTTCGAACCACCCGTGGATCTCTTACGGGGAAACTATACCAACTTCCTTGAAGGTCATAGATCCTAGTCCAGGAAGCTCCAAGGCTCCGAATCTCTGCAATCCACATCTAGGGTCGCTGTTTTGGGAGAAACACGGTCAAGGTAAGTAGATGTCGCCCCTTCTCGATTTACTGATGAAAATTTTATGTTAAACATGATGTGAGGCTAGAGGAAATGTGTAGCGCTTGACGATTCTATGGTATTAGGCAACGGGTTCGTAACAGTTAGGGTTTATGGGGAATTTACTTTGAATGTGCGATTTCCATGATGTAACAGACTTCCTAGTAGTTCTTATATTGTTGAAATGTGACGTGAATTGATTTTCCCCAAATGAGAATATGAATCGATGGTTGTTTCATTTCACGCCTATCATGTGTTTGATAAAATGCTTGTGTGACAGATCTATGTGTTGAACTTGAATTGTGCTGATGTTGTATGCGGGGTTTGCGACATATTTCATCGTCTAGTAAGTATGATGTATTATTTCAAATAGTTGGTTGTAAGGGTTGTTCATGGCCCCTGATTGACATGATGAGAGGGTTGTTCATGGCCCTTGATGGACATGAGTAGATAATTGGTTGTGTTGTTCAATTTGTCTGTGGTTATATGCATACGATCTTGGGAGTGAGTATTGGACCCATATGTATTAGCTTCATCACTATACGAGTACTCATCATTATACTTATTTCCACTTGTACTAAACACTATCTACTTACTGGGTCTATTTAGACTCATATCGTTTGTTATTGTGCTTTTAGATCACAGGTTGGATGGAGAACTTAAAGATAGGGCAAGTTGAAGATCAAACATAAAAGACCATAGCACAATGTGTTAATTTCAGTTCTTTTAAATTTGTGCTCTTTTGATATTCATATATGTAGATGGTTACTGAGATGGATTTACTTGGATAAGTAACTGTATTTGTTATTTTGGATTGGATTATAACCTTTGTGGATGCACATATGCATGAGCATTAGGTTTGCCTGTTGTGTATGGGTAACATTCAATGATTTCCTTTCTATATGAATGTCCTTATTATATGAAGATGTAAGTATATAAATATAGAATTGAAATGTTTATGATTATCAGGTCATGTATTCCATATTACCCCTTGTATATTAAGGGGAGATGTTGCCGAATTTTTCTTAGAATGTGTAGCCCCCATTGATTAGTTATTGAGTATTTCTGTAAATGGGGCGTTACATCAACGCTGGACACTTTTTGACGTTTGAAGTCGATGCTGGAGTCGACTTCATTTGCAACTTGGCTTCCCAAGTCGCAAGTGGAGTCGACTTGGCCTGCGACTTCACCTGTCTATTTTTCAATTTCAACACTGTCCACTTTTTGCCATTTGAAGTCGCTAGTGAAGTCGACTTGGGTATCAACTTCACCCCAAGTCGAAGTCCAAGTCGACTTGGTGATCGACTTGACTTCTTTGCTTTCCTTAAACATTGAACATATGCATTATTACTTAACTTAAACTCAAATTCAACTTTGTTAATCATCAAACTCATGCTTTGGTCAATTTTGTTTTATTTTGAACATTGTTTCCAACAATCTCCCCCTTTTTGATGATTGACAAAACTTAATTTGAGTTGATACCTTTCAAACATAAACATGTTCATATGGTTTTAAAAACAGAGCATTGTCATAGGTACCTTTCAAACATATTCATATGATTTAGAGCATTAACATAGGATTCTTATTGAATACCTTTCAAACAAAGCATTATCATTCAAAAGCATAGTCATATGGTTTAGAGCATAGAGTACATATTGAATTCCTTTCAAGCAAAGCATTATCATAGAACCAATCATTTACAAGTTTAGCATTCATCAATCTTTGCAAGCAATCATTGAACATATATTGAACATAAAGTATCTTTCATATATCAAGTTTCATTTTACAAATTACAATGTAAAGCAAAAAATGAAACCTAGATACAAACTACCCGACCCAAAACTCAAAAACTCTACTCTATTCCTATTTTATCTCCCCCTTTTTGTCAATCTATCAAAAATTTATCAATTCTCAAAGATTTTGTGAATTGAAATTGAGAGATGGGATATGAGATAGGTTTGATGGGACGGTCATGGGCTGATGAGTAGAAAGATGAACTGGGAGCGGGAGTCGGGTCACGTCGAACTGATCCGGAATCGAATGGATCAAGTTCGGGAATGGGTTGATTTTTGTGACGGCCCGATGCAAGGTGGTAGCGAATGGTACGCATTTTCCGATCGATTCGATCCTGTCGGGAATGCATATCATTGATTGCATTTATAACCCCGGTGACTAGGTTCGTCATCCGGTTCTCTTGTTGCCCCATTTCTTCTCGGATGGCAACGATTTCATCTCTAAGGACCTTCAAGGTGACCTTCTCGAATGTAGAAGGCTGTGCCCGAGTTGGAATGACTGACCCCTGCGGTGAGTAAGACCCGTGAGATGCAAGTGATGCAGGCTCCTCGGGTATGTCCTGGGGTGGAGCAGGTGGTGCCTCGAGATGCTGCTCCCCCTCAACCTGTGCATGGTCCTCTTGCTCGCGAGCTGGCTCGCCCAGCTTTTCCCGTATTCTATCCTCTCTGAATTGCTCCAAGTTTATCTTCATTCTTTGGAGCAGTGCCTTGTTAATGACATTCGTTGTTTTGGGAACTTCAAATGGTTCCCCGTCTATATCCACCTCGAAGCGCTCTAGGATCTTCGTGATCCAAGACCCGTAGGGTAGTACTCCTCTCGGGTTATCTTTTCTACACGCCAAGGCTTCGAGAAACAGTCTAGGAAGACTGATCTTGACTTTGTTGATTAATTTCCACAAGATCATGGCTTCTTGTGGATTCAGTTGATTCCTTCCGCCCCCTTTGGGATAGATGCAGTGCGCGATGAGCAGGCGAAGGACTCTAAGTAGGGGAGAAAGGTCCATGTAGTGCAGGAATTTGGTGCCTGCATGGTACTTGTTGCTTTTGGTCAGCTCGTTGTAGATCTTTTCCATTGTCAGGTCTTTCGGCAACCTTTCTTCTTCATATGGCACTTCAAGAATTCTTCCTATTCTTTTTATGGCTTCATTTTGATATGGATTATTCATAGTGCCAAAATACATCTCTGTTCCTTTGACATAACTCGAGAACTTGGTATCATCCCATAAGTAGTAAAACAGCCTAGTTAGGTCGAGATAGACCCTTTCATCTGACTTTAACAGCGTGTCCAACCTTAAAAGTCTAGCAACTCTTCTATATCAAACTCATAGTCGCTGAGAAATTTGAAATCGATTATTTTCGGGATGAATACCTTTCTTTCATAAAAATGCTTGTAGAAGCGACTATGTTGCTGCTCAGTTTTGAAGTAAGTCGTGGGCATTTTCAAGACTTGCCCCTTCTTGATCGGAATTCTTGTCGAGTTTGAGCTTTGAGGTTGACTTTCCGACCTCGGAGCTCGATCAGATGATTGGGAAGTAGTTTGGAATCTAACCCTTCTACCCGTTGAAGTTGAGGGTTCCTCTCTTGCTCTCTTAGCCGATGTCCCCTATTTCCTAGGAACTTCCTCCTCTGTGGTTGACCTTGAAGGTCTGGGCACAGGTCTTTGGGTTAGCTATGAGACTGCTAGCTTTTGGAGTCTAGCTTTAGGTGCCATTGGATTTGAAATGCAGCAACTGAGAGATAGAAAATGGGAAAGGAGAAGGTCTGAAGTTGAGAGGGAAGACGTGAAACGAAGTGTTGGAAACAGGGAGAGCAAGTGAGAGAGAAGAAAGGAGAGACTAGGAGAATGAGAGAGAACTGAGAGAGAGTTGAGAGACTGCTTGGAGAGAACTGAGAGAGAGCTGAGAGAGATCTGAGAGAGAGAGGCTGCTTGGAGAGAACTGAGAGAGAGCTGAGAGAGAACTAAGAGAGAGATTGCTGAAAAATGCTGCCGGAACGAAGAGCTTGCCGGGAAAAAGGAATCGCCGGAGAGGGAGAAAGGGAAACAAGGAGCTGGCCGAAAATAGAGAAGAAAGAAAGAGAAAAGGGAAGAAAAAAGGAAGAGGAAGAAGGGGAACGGTCGTGCGCTCGTGGAGTCGACTTGCCCTAGGCGAAGTCGACTTCGGTCCCTCGGAGTCGACTTCGCCCTAATGCGGAGTCGACTTCGACCTTGTGGAGTCGACTTCGCTATTGAAGCGGAGTCGACTTCACTTTCCCAAGTCGACTTGGCAGAGTCGACTTGGCTCCCATGGAGTCGACTTGACCCATCGACTTGACCTTTTCAAATTTTAGTTTCTTATTTAATTTTTCTTAATTTAGCTCTATCATCCCCATATCATTCCTAATTTTACAAAATGATTCCTTGGCTAGTGGTTTGGTAAAGATATCAGCAATTTGATCTTCTGTTTTCACATATTCTAAACAAATGTCATGGTTTTCAACATGTTCTCTAATGAAATGGTGTCTTACATCAATATGCTTGGTTCTTGAATGCAGTACAGGATTCTTAGTCAGACATATTGCACTTGTATTATCACATCTAATAAGAATATCAAAATAATCAATACCATAATCTTTCAATTGTTGTTTCATCCAAAGTAATTGGGCACAACAACTACCGGCGGCTATGTATTCGGCTTCCGCAGTGGATAGAGCAACACTTGTTTGTTTTCTTGAGTACCATGAAACTAACATAGGTCCAAGAAACTCACAAGTTTCACTAGTACTTTTTCTATCTACTTTATAGCCGGCAAAATCTGCATCCGAATAGCCGATTAAATCAAAAGTTGACCCCTTTGGATACCATAGTCCAAGGTTGGTAGTTTTTATCAAATATTTAAAAATCCTTTTTACAACAAGTAGATGTGATTCTTTAGGACATACTTGAAATCTAGAGCACATACAAAACACTGAATAGAATATCAGGTCTAGAAGCAGTTAAATATAACAAAGATCCTATCATGCTTCTATAAAGCTTTTGATCGATACATTTATCATTTTCATCTGTGTCGATCTTGATTGTGGAGCTCATTGGAGTATTTGCCCCTTTGCTGTTTTGCATTCCAAATTTCTTGAGCATCTCTTTGACATATTTGGACTGGTTTAGGAATATCCCTTCACTTTGTTGCTTGATTTGCAGTCCAAGGAAGAAATTTAATTCTCCCATCATGCTCATTTCAAATTCGCTCTACATTATCTTAGAAAATTTTTGACATAGATTTTCGTCAGTAGCACCAAATATTATGTCATCTATATAAATCTGTACAATTAAAATATTTTTATTTTTATACTTGATGAACAAAGTAGTGTCTACTTTCCCTCTTTGAAACTCATGATCAATCAAAAATTTGTTCAACCTTTCATACCAAGCTCTTGGAGCTTGTTTTAATCCATATAACACTTTGGTCAATTTATAAACATACTTTGATTGATCCTTTTCTACAAAACCAGGGGGTTGTTCAACATATACTTCTTCATTCAAATATCCATTTAAAAATGCGCTTTTTACATCCATTTGGAACAATTTGAAATTCATATGAGAAGCAAATGCTAGTAAAATACGTATGGCTTCTAATCTAGCCACGGATGCATATGATTCTTCAAAATTAATTCTTTCTTCTTGGGAATACCCTTTGGCTACTAATCTGGCCTTGTTTCTAATTACAAGTCCGCTTTCATCTAATTTGTTCATAAATACCCATTTGGTACCAATGATAGTATGATTATTTGGTCTAGGAACTAAATGTCATACATTGTTCCTTTCAAATTGGTTTAGCTCTTCTTGCATTGCAATAACCCAGTTTTCATATTGAGAGCTTGTTCAATGGTATTTGGTTCTATTTTTGATACAAAAGCATATTGACCACAAATGTTTTGTTTTGATCTTCTAGTTTTCACTCCTTCATATATATTTTCAATGACTTGCTCAATTGGATGAGCATTTTTGAACTTTAAATCAGTTGGAGGTTTGTAAGAATCATTACCTTCACTTACCTCTTCCTCCATGAGATTTTCTGGCTTGAACTCGAGTTCCTTTGATTGTTCTTTTCCTTTTATCTCATCTGTATCACTTAATTCATCCTCCTTTCTCGAAGTTTGGTTAATTTCATCAAATACAACATGTATGGACTCTTCTACAACTTGGTTTCATTTATTGAATACTCTATATGCTTTGCTATTTGATGAGTAACCAAGGAATATTGCCTCATCACTTTTAGCATCTAGTTTTCCCAAGTTGGTTTTTCCATTGTTCAAAACATAGCATGTACATCCAAAAGCATGAAAATAAGAGATATTTGGTTTCCTTCCTTTCCATAGCTCATATGAGGTCTTTTTCAATATTGCTCTAATGGTAACTCGATTCAAAACATGACAAGCTGTACTTACAGCTTCACCCCAAAATTTCTTGGATAAATTGCTCTCATTTAGCATTGTTCTAGCCATCTCTTGTATAGTTCTATTTTTCCTTTCAACTACTCCATTTTGTTGTGGAGTTTTTGGTGCAGAAAATGTGTGATGAATTCCTTTTTCATTACAATATTCTATAAATCGTTTGTTTTCAAATTCACCACCATAATCACTTCTTATAGTCACAATAGTACTTTATTTTTCATTTTGCACCAAGTTTACAAAAGTTACAAACATAGAGAAGGCTTCATCTTTGCTAGCTAAGAGAATTATCAATGTAAATCTTGAAAAATCATCAACAATCACAAATACATATTTCTTTCCACCAATGGTTAAAATGTCGGATGACCCATATAGATCCATGTATAGCAATTCAAGTGACCTAGTGGTGGAAATTTTCTTGTTGGTAGAGAAAGACATCTTAGGTTGTTTTGATAGTTGACATGCCTTGCAAATTTTATCTTTGTCATATTTCAACTTTGGTAATCCCTCTACCAAACTCTTTTTCCATAGAGTCTTTATATTTCCCATGTTTATATGTCCAAGCCTTTTATGCCAAACCCATGGATCATTATCAATGACCATTAGACATTGACCATCTAATTCATCAAGTGAAACCAAATATACATTTCCACGTCTTTTTCCACTAAACATGATATGTTCTCCATCAAATACATTACATATAGATGATTCAAACATAACTTTGTATCCTTTGTCACATAATTGACTAATACTCATTAAATTGTGCTTGAGTCCTTCAACAAACAAAACGTCTTCCATGCATGCATTTGAAATACTATGTATATTTTCTTTACCTTTAATTTTACCTTTTTCATTATTACCAAAGGCAACTGTTCCATCGTTGCAAGGCGTAAGTTTATGAAATAAACTTCTTTCTCTGGTCATATGCCTTGAACAACCGCTATCCATGAACCATACATTGTTTGCCTTTGCCTTAAAACATGTCTGAAAAATAAACAAGTAAATCTTATCTCTTTGGTACCCATTTTATGGGTCCATTTGGGTTAGTAATATAATTCAATTTTTGTTGTTCTAACTTAGAAAGCCCAAATCTTGTGTTCCTTGGAACCCAAACTAATTTTGCACCATAGTCATATAATTTCTTAAAATTACATTTATAAGTTTTATGACTCATTCTATTGCAGAAATTGCAAGCCATAGGTAATCTTAGAGTAGACCTCCAAGTATGCAATGGTTCAAGCGTTGGCCTTCTAGTCTACTTAAAATTTTTCTTTTGTGGCTTGTATATAGGTGCAGATTTGGTTTGACATTTTCCAAGCATTGACACATTCGATTTGCCACTATCATTTTGCTCAAATGTATGGTATCCAAGACCTCTTTTATTTGTTTGGGAGGTCATGTTCAGAAACATTTTAACACTTTCTCCTGGATTAGAGAACTTAGCTAATGATTCATTTAATAATCCGTTCTCCTTTTTCAGCAAATCATTTTCATCTTTCAATTTGTCTAATTTTTCTGCAAGTTTACCATTTACAATTATTACTGCATCACATTGTCTTTTCTTAATTGTAAACTTGCTTCCTAATTTCTTCATTTCTTCATATAATGAATCATATGCAATTTGTAGTTATTCTAATTCAGCACATTTGAGGCATTCTTTGAAGGAAGAATAACTTGAATGAGAATGGGAGGGTTTGGAACTTACCTCTTCATTGCTTGTGCATTTTGTTGAGACGGTTTGTTCTTCTTGTTCTATTTGAGCCATGCAGCATATTCTTGCACATTCTTCCGCCTCGATTTCGTCGGTTGAGGAACTACTCGTTGTAGATTCTTCGTCATTCACGTACATGCCTCTTCCTTTGTTTCTTTAGAATCTTTTGTTGTTCCCTCGATCTTTTCTTTGCTCTTTTGCCTTGCTTTCTTCGGGAGTTGGATATTGATCTTGCATATGTCCCGAACACCCGCATCGGTAGCATTTGGTTGGTTCTTTTTTTTTTCTCTCTGGAAGTTCTTTCCTTAAAACTTCTGAAATTTCTACCTTTCCTCACAAATTTTCTGAAACGTTTTGTGAGTAGGGCAATCTCGTCGTCATTTTGAGAGGATGAGGTGTCGTCTGTGTCTTGTGCGGCTTTCAAGGCAATTGCTCTTTTGCCTCTGTGTTGATCTTCATTTCTTTTCTTAATTAGCTCATGTGACATTAATGAGCTGATTAAGTCTTCTAACTTTAATGTGTTGAGGTCTTTGGCTTCTTCTATCGCAGTAATCTTTGGAGTCCATGATTCAGGTAGAGCTCTTAAAATTTTCATAACCTGCTCAGATTCAGATATAGCCTTTCCAAGACCTTTTAAAGCATTAGTAATTTTTGAGAATCTAGCAAACATTTCAGAAATATTTTCTGTTTCTAGAATTCTAAAGTTTTCTAGTTCTCCAATCAAAATATTTCTTCTTGTCCCTTGGACTTGAGAAGTTCCTTCATAAATGGAGGTTAACGTATCCCATATCTCTTTAGCGGTTAAGCAAGAGGATACTTTATCATATTCAGAAGCAGTAAGAGCACAAAATATTGAGTTCATAGCTTTGGCATTGCTTTTTACAATTCTTACTTCCTCATCGGTCCATTTGGGAGCTCTTTCATCGGTAGGCAAGGTTACTCCATCTTGGATTGCAATCTAAGAATCCATGTCGGTAGCCATGATGAGTTGCTTCATATGAAGCTTCCAATATCCAAAATTGTCCCATCAAACAATGGTGGCCTTGTAAAGGATTGGCCTTCAGCAAATGCGGGAACGGAAGTAGATTGGGATGCCATATCAATAAGATCTCTTTGGTAAACTCAAAGACCTGCTCTGATACCACTTGTTGGTCCCGAGTTGATGGCAAAACCCAAGAGGGGAGGGGTGAATTGGGTTCTTTAAAAATTCTTTGAAAAACTTAACCCCTTGAAAGATTAATCCCCTTTTGAAAGTAAATAGAGAGCAATTAAGATAAAGCAGTAAAAAGAAAGCAGAAGACAAGGTTTATAGTGGTTCGGGCAATCCTTCCCTACTCCACTCTTCCAAGCTCACACTCCGTTGTGACTTAGGTTCCACTATGTATTCCTCGAATATACTTAGAGTCTCTGTTCTCTTCTAGATTCTAGCTCTAGGGGGCATATACAACTTAGAGCCTATGCACAAGTAGGTGATGAGTTCCACTCCAATCACACACTACTTTGCATACACTTGATCTTAGCTACCCAAGCTAAATCAAGTTTAATACAACAAGACTATGATATAAGAAAAACTACACTTTACAGAGATGTGTAGGCAGGTTTAGCTTGAGGAAGAATTTGTAGAAGCAGCTTGGATGAGTATCGATGAAGCAACTTGCAACTTGAAGCTCTTTCTTCCTTTGAATGTATATGGACCACTCAAATATGGAGAAAAGGAAATAGAAACTCTTTCTTGCACTTCTTTTCTCTCTTTGGATTTTGTAGTGTATGTAGTAGTGTATATGAGTGTCTTGTATATTCTTTCACGCTCATTTGAGTGTCCTTTTATAGAATGAGGAAGATATGAACATTGTAGAGGTGGTTCCAACGTTCAAAAATTTGAACGTTATTTTCCAAGTCGAAGATGGAGTCGACTTGGCCTGCGACTTGGCTTCCAAGTTGCACCTGGAGTCGACTTCGTGTGCGACTTCAATTCTTCAGATATCCAAGTCTGAGTCTTGGGTCGACTTGGCTTCAGACTTCAACTCAAGTCGATCCTGGAGTCGACTTGGGTTGCGACTTGACTTGGTCTTTGCCAAAAATGCCTTGATCCTCATTTGATTTTGCTTCTAACTTGCTTGGCTTTCTTCCTTTAGTCCTTTTAATTCTGGAATGGCTCCTCATATTAGTAGATCTTGTGATTCTTGAAGAGCTTGATCTTGATTCCTCTTGGATTGGCTTGAATCTTGTGAATCTGAGGAGAACTTGAGTCCTTGCATGATATATTCATGCACCTTGCTTGCTTGTGAGTCATTTGATCTTCATGTCTTGAGTATATCTCCATTTTGAAACAAGCTTGAAGATTTGCCTTGGACTTGATAGACTTGATTTGATCTTGAACTTGAATCCATGCTTTGAACTTTGAGAAACTCAAGTTAATCTTGAGAATAGTCTTTGCACCCTACTTTGGATTTGAGAAAGTTCAAATGGATTCTTGGAATGAGCTTGGAACTGCAACTTTCAAGTCTGAACTTCTCAAGTCGAGGATGGAGTCGACCTTGTCTGCGACTTCGCCTAAGTCGCACCTGGAGTCGACTTCGCCTGCGACTTTGGCATGTTAAAATTCATATTTCAACGCTGGACACTTTTTGACGTTTGAAGTCGATGCTGGAGTCGATTTCGTCTGCGACTTGGCTTCCCAAGTCGCAAGTGGAGTCGACTTGGCCTGCGACTTCACCTGTCTATTTTCCAATTTCAACACTGTCCACTTTTTGCCATTTGAAGTCGCTAGTGAAGTCGACTTGGGTATCGACTTCACCCCAAGTCGAAGTCCAAGTCGACTTGGTGATCGACTTGACTTCTTTGCTTTCTTTAAATATTGAACATATGCATTAGTACTTAACTTAAACTCAAATTCAACTTTGTTAATCATCAAAACTCATGCTTTGGTCAATTTTGTTTTGTTTTGAACATTGTTTCCAACAGTGGCGACTCCAAAAGTTAATATATTAAATTTTATTAACATTTATATGCATGTTACGGACTACCAATTGTGTCTAATTGAGATACATGTTTGTGTTTGACTAACTCGCATCATTTAAAAATCTTTAAAAATTCGCATCATCTAAAAGCCTTAACGCTTGCATCTCCCTTCTTTAACCCTCATGTCTACACCTTTTATATTTTTTCCATTTCTGATCTTGAACCCCTTTTCTACATCGTTTACATTTTTACTTTTGCACATTTAATTTCCACATTTAACTCGCATCATAGCTAACCAGCTAACCCGTTAACTCGCATTTCATATATGGTTGTGCATTTACATATCTTTCTAAAAAAAACTTTGCATCACATACTTATTTTTTTCTTTGTTGTATGCACATTTTTATTTTCTCATTTAGTTCATAGTTATATATATTTTTATTGAGCCTACCTTACACTTTTTAGGCCTATTCGCCGGCCCATCGTAGCGCGTAAAACAAAACACGTGCTACACTAATATACCATAATTATATCATGCTAATAAAATGGTTTGAACAGATGGTTGAGTTGGTCTGAATTGAATCAGACATAAAAATAGTTTGGTTCTTAAAATATTAAATTTTCTAACCAAAAATACATAAAATTTTCCTCTCTTTCTATGCACATCTAGCTTAAGTTTCAAGGATTCAATTCTACTCCCTTTTACCATTTGGAAAAAGGATTCACAATGCATACATGGTGAATTTCTTTCGATTCATCTAAAGTCTGAACCCTAGAAAAATTAATTCTTTTTTGCTAGTTTAGCTGCTATGGTGCTTTATAACTAGTCAATAGCAGAGCTCTTGATTTCTTGTATCTGCTGTATCACATCACATATGTTTTTTCTTACGTGAAAATTTTTCTTATCTTCTTAATGCTTTAGAATAAAGAAAACTTTAACTAAATAAGGAATAGAAGCATAGATCTTCTAGAGATAGAAGAATAGAGCAAACCTTCTTCTAAAGGTTGTATTGATGTCATTCTTCTTGTCTGTCCATGTTTCTTGAATTTCCCTTTGGTGAAATATTGTAAGATCTGCCACCCTATTTTCTAAATGATGCAGAATTGTCCTTTCTTATCTTCAAGAGCAAGGACCATTTGACTTAGAAGAAAAAAATATGACACTTGTGAGAAAGCTGATGAGAAGATTTAACAACTTTGGTTCCCACAAACCAAGGTGAGTGAGTTGGATTTGATGAAGAAACTTTCTTCTATAAATTGTTTACTTAATATATTATTTATTGAATACATAATTTTACATTGATTAATTTAATTTAAATGAATAATACAATATTACAATAAAGATTAACGTGGATATAAACGAAGTTAATCAAAATATTATATTAGCTAATTTTGATAATTTTGATAATTTTATATTAATTAAATTTAATTTAAATTAATATTTTTATTTATTTATTTTAATATAGATACTCTAAGGTTAACTTATTAATTTCAAAAAATTAGATGTGGTTAGATACAATTAGATACAATTAGAAGTAGTTAGAAGCGTTATATGCGATTATACGCTGTTAGATGTGGTCGGATTTAGTTAAATGCGGTTAGATGTACTTTTTTTTAATCAAAGGTTAGATGTGCTTAGATTTAAGTGGATTGTATTAAATCATATTATCTGAGTTTAAATTTCGGATATTAAAGTATAAATTATCAAATTAGGAGCCTATAATTATATTGCAGGTGTTAAATTAGGATTAACTTATTAATATAAAAAATTAGATGCGGTTAGATGTTGTTAGATGCAGTTAGATGTAGTGATACGTGGTTAGATGCAATTAGATGTTGTTAAATTTTGATTACAGCCATTGAATTCTATCAATTAAATTTTTAAATTCAAAAGTTAGATTCGGTTAGATGTCGTTAGATGCTGTTAGATGCCGTTAGATGCTGTTAAATATCATTAAATTAAGGTGGGTTTTATTAAATTCTATTATTTGGGTTTTAAATTGTGTAATTAAGGTATAAATGACCTTATAAGGGGCTTAGGATCATATTATATGTGTTAAATTATGATTAACTTATTAATATGAAAAGTTAAATTCGGTTAGATGTTGTTAGATGCTGTTAGATGTCATTAAATCCGGTTAGATGCTGTTAGATGTTGTTAGATGTTGTTATATGTTGTTAGATGTCATTAGATTATGGTAGATTTCATTAAATCCTATTATCTGGATTTTAAATTGTGTAATTAAGGTATAAATAACCTTATAAGGGGCTTAAGATCGTATTACAAGTGTTAAATTAGGATTAACTTACTAATATAAAAAGTTAGATTCGGTTAGATGTTGTTAAATGCTGTTAGATGTTGCTAAATTCGGTTAGATGCTATTAAATGTTGTTAGATGTTGTTTGATTCAATTAAATGCTGTTAGATGACATTAGATTAAGGTAGATTTCATTTAATCTTATGATCTGGATTTCAAGTTCTGTAACTAAGGTATAAATGCCCTTATAAGGGACTTATGATCATATTACAGGTTTAAATTATGATTAACTTATTAATATAAAAAGTTAGATCCAGTTAGATGTCGTTAGATTCTGTCAGATGCTATTAGATGCTGTTAGATTCTATTATGTTTGAAAAATAAAAAATATTATTAAAATTTCAAAAATTCAAAAATAAATATTGAAATTATTATTTTTGAGAGTACCTTAATTACATAAACTTTAAATAATATAACATAACTCCTTATATAAAATATATTTTTCAACTTTACCAATTATAATGAAATCTTATAAAAAATAATTTTTTCTACACAAATATTTTTAAAAAAGTCAAATAATGAAAATTTTTTCTATATATGTTTTAGTGGTTGATCTAGCAAATGAATGAAATAGATTCAATTTTTTTTATACATATAATACAAATTTTATCAAAAAACTAAACGTATTCACGTTTTCAAACAAAGGTACTCATACAATAAAATTACCACAATATCCCTACTTTTTTTTTTCTCATAGGGACAGCTTCCCATGTGTTGGGCTTTTTTTTGAAAATGTTCCGGGGCTCTCCCATCCAACAACGCTTTTCCTTCTAGCTCCATTGAATGGCTTGCATAAAATGCATCAGGGGTGGATGAAGTTATTGTGACTTGGGATGCGGCCGTATAAGATTGCCCCTTGGAATATTTGATGGTTGATGAGAAATTTATTTTAAATATATTTTTTTATCATACAAATCCTTTTATTCGTCTATAATGATTGCGTATGAACTTCATTTATATAATATTAGTGTAATAAAATTGGTTAATGCTAGATATAAATTTTAAAACTGTATTTTTGAATCATATAAAATATAGTTCTTGTCTAGAAGAATGATTTCATAAAGTATTATTACATTGTCCTGTATATGTGAATAGATCTAAGAATTTTTTATAATTAATGCATGACTATGTATTTTTAAAATAAATGTAGTCCCTGGATACTTTGACTTTGATGAAGCTTGATATCTTAATTAAATAAATCATGCTAAATATAATAGATAAAGTAGATTTTTTTATGCATTATTAATATATTAAAAATAAAAGGGGTTATATGAAATTACTAATGTAATCTAGTTGCATACACGTGAATCATGTATCTTTTTAAGCAAGTATGATCTACTTCAAACTTGTATGAAAATGACACTCGTAATTAGCCCAGTTGTAACCGGGAAGGTTAACAAACAGCCAACCAGGTCTCGTTTTCCTCTCCTTAGTGAAAAGGAGTTTTACAAAATAGCTTTTCTGAAATGAAAATTTTACAATTCCCCCCAAAAGATGAAACTTTTTACATATTTTCGCATAGTATGGTGTGTTTATAGAAAAATTCCTCCAATATTGTGAGTGATGTAAATGTTCCTCATTATAATATCAAGTTGTTGCATGCATAAATACTATGATAAATCAATGACTTCAACATGTAAAAATTGAATTTTAGTATCATTATCAAAGTGGGCTCATCCCGATGTTGCACCAAATCAGTTCTCATGAAGTGTAGCCAATCCTTTTTTTAAAAAAAAAAAAAAAATTTCTAAGTGCAACCCATCTTTGAAAGTACATCATTGGTTTACCTAAATATCCAACTAAGATAATTTTTACCTAATTAAACATGTGAAAATGAATAATATTATTGTTTTTGATTTAATAATACGGCATGTGCAATGAAAATAGACTACATTCACAAAATGCGGAAGCATGCCCCATGTTTTTTTCATGTAAATTACAATATTACATCTTATTTTGTATTACAATGAAGCTCAATAATTTACCCAGCATAATAATAAGCTTCTAACTATATACATGTAAAACAAGAAGTTCCCATTAGGGGTGTAAATCAGGTTTGATGGACTAAGTTGTGGCAAACATAGCTCTAACCCATACTTTAAAATCCCAACACAATTATACTTTCAATCCTATTTTTCACATTTGTGTCCAACCCTTTTTTAACAATATAGAAATCGATTTGGTTCAAACTAGAAATAAGAATAATAAATATATAATATTAAAAATATTTTCCTTATTAAATCTATTTTTGAAATATAAATTTATAAAAAAGAATAAAAATTAATTTTTTTATAGGAATACTTTCCAATTTATGACTTATAGAATATTATAACTACTAAATAATTTTATTTTAAAACAATAATGTTTAGTTAATTATTATATTATGTACTAAAATATGACTATTTTTAATAATCTATTATATTTTATACTAATATATAATATGTAAAACTGAGTCTGGTCAAGATTGATAATCAAATAATTCAAATTAATCTAACTTTGAAATTAAGTTGGTTCAAATCGAATTACATAATTTATTTTTTTCTAGAATATTTAATCTAACTTTATTATGAATCGAGTTAATTTAGTTTCAGTTCGGTTGACGTCAACCCAATTTACACCGCTAGCTTCTATCACAAAGTCGGCCAATCGGCCTAAGGAGGTCTGAACTTGTAACCTCGAACGAAAGTGCCCACATTCACGTCCGGACCGAGTTAGGCCTGATTGGCAGCTGCCCCACCTTTTCGTCACAATACTTTTTTGTGAAGAAAAAAGAAGTTATGAACATGTAAATGCCACGTATGGGAAAATGGCTTATGATGACAATCATGTAAATGCCGTAACGATATTTGGAATTTGACGGTTTTAAATTTTTTTAGTATTTTGGCAAAGTTTTTGGAATCAACGTAGTTGATTTTCAAAATTTCAAAAAAATTTCCAAAAAAGAGAAAACCACCAGGTGGCTTGTAAATCGGGGGATCTATCGGTGATCCATATATATGTATTTTTATTTTTTCAGAATTTTTGCGTAGAAACGTGAGTTTCACTTAAAATCTGTCATCCCCTGGAATTTGTATGATGGCTTGCCCCTCCATCGTAGGCGACGTTTCGAGCCTCATCTTGGACAGACCAGGCAAGTGGTGACATTGCCTCCCCGTGTTTAATGGGAGGGTTCAATATATATATATATATATATATATATATATTTAATTAAAGATTTATTAGAATGTTATATGTAAATTTATAAGAATGTCCAAAGGCCTAATTATAATATCAATTGAGATAATTGTAAAGTACTAAAAAAGTTTAGATGAGGATTATATATGTATTAAAAATTTTAAAAAAATATTGTACAAAGTTTCATTGCATTCTAATATGTGTAGGGCCAACTTTTGATCAAATATACTGCTATTTCAGTGCAGTTGTACTGCATCAGAACAGCTCTGTATATATATATATATATATATTTGAGTCACTGGTAAACTGCAATTTATAGATTGCCATATTAAATTATTTTTCTGTATAAAATTTAAATTTTGCAGTGATGAAAATTTAGATAGGACGCACATACAAAAATTTGTTAAAAATTAAAATTATATATTTTTAAGTCCATGGTAAATCTCCCAAGGTATAGTCCGTTAAAATTTTACAGAGAAGAATGTCTGGACACAGTTTTTAAAAATAAGAATTATATACTTTCAAGCCGCTGGTAAAACACTCGGTTTGTGGGCGACTTTCCCTTTCCAAAATTGCAAATTTTAACTAAAAGAAGATCTACATCGTGCCTATGTATTTATAAAAAAAAAAATTAATAATAATAAAATATTTTTTACTGCTTGAATCTAAGAGAGATTAAATCAAGATCTTTGCTTCCATGTAAATAGTTGTTTTTGCTATGACTCATGAGGGTTCTTGTGTCCGACAAGCATTAATCTACAAAAATAGGCCGAGTGAAGTGCCGAGGATGATACAATACAAATCAATAATTTCTGATTGCAACTTGAATTAAAAGCATTAGAGAATGATGATAATTAAAAAAAAATTTGGGATTAAAATATTCAATTTATAAAGTTAGTAATATTTCTTTATTTTTCCATGCAGTTTCAACCAAAAGCGTCGTTCTCTTGCTAAAAGAAGAGAATCAAAGAACATTATGTGGCAGAGGAAATGAAATGAAGATTAGACAGAGAACAACAGATCAAATCAACTAGAAAGCTTCATCGTTTAACCGATGAAACAGGATTGGCAGAACTCGAATATGGCTTACCACTTATAAGAATTGTCTAATAATTCTTTCGGCAATTTAATTTGAACCTAATGACATCATGATCAGATTAAACGTGTTGAAGAAAATCACTTGCAAATATCAACATTTTCACCATTGAAATCTGTAAGATCTCTTTCAAGGGCCCGTAAATATTCTGTTAAAGAACTTACCTAGCTCTCCTCTCTCTAATACCTTGAAAATGCTCCTGTATGAAACGTTTGTGAGTGATGCAGCGAAAGGATAGGCAGCAGCAACAGAACAAATGAAACTTCCACAAAAGAGAGCCCAAACCTTCCTTTAACAGACACGGTGGATGTTCATGATGACAGACGGATAGAAATTTTCTTGACCCAAAACAAATAGTAAAAGGAAATTACATAGATCATAGAACAGTAGAGGCTACGATGATGAAGCCATTTGGCCCATTCAATGATACATACAAAACATAGCCTAAGTGCCTAACAGAGCAAGATCATTCTCCCATTGAACAATACAAATGAAGACTCTGGAAAAGATCATCTAGAAGAGAAAAACCACGATTGTTGACAGATCTCAGCTTTTATGAGTTTCAGCTACTTGAATGCTTCTTTCACGCTTCACTTGCTGCTGCTTGCTTCGGTTTTACGGACCTAAGAGAAGAATAATTGTTTGAAGACATCAATTTTGCAGACGTTAGACAAGAATTGTTGTTTCAAGGCATCAATTTTGCAGACCTTAGAGAAGAATTGTTGTTTCAAGGCATCATCTTCCCATTCCAATGTCTCCAACCAGCTTTCTTCGCAACGTATCTCTTGTAGATTTGGGGCAATGATAAAGCCATGAAGAACGCTCTTCAGATTGTTACATTGGCAAATCATAATGTTTTGTAATGATGGCCAGACAGCGGTAGCGAGATGCTCTTTGTTGCTACATATGAATCTCAATTTTGGCAGGAAACATAGATCCAATGACTTCAATCGAGGGAGTAATGTATGAATGTCAGGGATTATCTCTTCACCACTCTCTTCTTTATCCATGCAAATTACCTCCTCTACTTCGTCGCAATTGTTTACTGTCAAATTTTCCAAGTTGGAGAGGTGGGGGATGAGGTATCTTGGCAAGACCCCTTTCAATGCGTCGCAAAATAGAATGTGTAGGGAGGTGAGGTTGGAGAAACATCTTCTTCCAAGTGGCTGTGATGATGATGAAGGCCTCTCCAATATGCTTTTTAAATTAGGTAGATCTTCGAGAAAGAGTCTCTGTAAGCTGGGGAACAGGTCACTACGTTCCTCCCCATTGTCTCCATCATCATCTATGAGTAAGATGGTTTCAATGTATTTGCAGCCAACGGCGTAGAACTGTTCTAATTCCTTCATATTTTCGCAGCCAAATTCTGACAAGCTCTGTAAAGTAACGTAGTTACCGACTGCCAAAATGTTCACACGTGTCAATGCCTCACCTGACATAATTTTCCCCGTACAATCATTATACACCATCACTCTCCTTTCAAGATCAGAGGGACGGCCCCAATATTTCCCGTCGTAGCAATGCAACAGCATCGTCATTTTGAAGTTGAGAAGGTTTGACGTCAAATCTTGCGGACCGATGAGTAAGCAGAAAGCGGTGAGTTGGTTCCAGGGCGATGAGCTTTGTTGGACAAAGTGTTCGAAATGCTCCATTTTTGAAAATGTAAATGCAAGATGAGTCAAATTGCTTAACAAGCTAATATCCTTGCTCATACTTTCTGATTGATACTTGTCCCACCATCTTCTAGACTCGGCCTGCGCTATTCCACAATTATCATCATCACCATATTCCATAATTAATCTCTCCAATCTTGAGAGATTTGACAATCTTGAAAACAACTTCATCACCTGCATCTCCTCCTCTTCTTCCTCCTCCTCTGTGGGACCACATCTCACTTCCAACTGCTTTAGAGAAGTCAAGTCTCCCATCTCATCGGGCAAGTAACGAACCTCATTTCTTGATCTCATTTGAAAAATCTCAAGCTTCGTAAGACCTCTTACCTGCGGTGGAATAACCTTTAAATTCTCACAATCATTAAGATAGAGCCCTCGGAGGTTTGTCAAACTGCCAATGGAAGGCGGTAAAGACACTATGCGAGTTTTTGATAGGTCCAGAACTTGGAGGGCAGGCATGTGCTTAAAAAAATCGGGTGGGATTTCTGCCAAGTTCCAATTCCGTTGAAGTAATAATGTTGTTAGCATGCAGCAGTTTGATGACATCCGTGACAGAGTCTTCAAATCATTGTTCATTAACGAGATCTTTGAGGCTTTCTCCCAATCTTCTAATTCTGGCGGTTTAGACAATTTCACACCAGCTTTCACTAGGACTTGTTCCTGTGTAGATAAGATACTTAACGCCAAGTCTCTCATCACATCATGCATTTTCACGAAATCATTAGATTTTCCTTCCTCTAGCAAAGATTTATCTATTAGCTCCTTCAGTTTTGAGAATCCCTCGTCTCTTCTCTCCTCAAGATTACTCTGCCCAGAAATCAGTTCTTCATTTATCCAATACTGGATTAATTCTGTCTTTGGTATGTTCCAATCTTCAGGAAACAAAGCACTGTATAAAAAGCATTTCTGTAAATCATCCTCTAGCTGATCATAGCTATATTTCAAAAGCCGATAAACTTTGTCTTCAATGCCTGCTATTTGACCAGCTGAGCTCAATTTATTTAGTGCATGTCTCCATATATGAACATCGGTCTCTTTTCTGAGAGCCCCAGCAATGACTATAATAGCAAGTGGAAGACCATCACATTCCATGGCAACTTTTCCGGCTAATTCTTTAATCCTTAGATCATCCGCAATTTCCTCCCCAACTTCACTGCGGAATAACGACCATGCTTCCTCTGCCGACAAAGTCCGTACATGAATATCCTCATCCGTCCTCATGTTTTTGCAAACTGAGAGATCTCGAGTTGATAATACCACCTTACAACCAGTCTTTCTTTCATCAGGAACAGGGATCCCCACTTCTTCCAAGTCACTCATCTTCCATACGTCGTCAAGAAGCAATAAAAATTTCATGTCTTTGAGTTTCGTAAATACTTTGCTTTTCAATGAATCATTGGATTCATCATCTTCTGTATGCAACTTCAACCTCCCGACAAGGTCTTTCAGCACCTTTCTGTGGGTCCACTCCTTTGAAACAGTAACCCATAACACAATTTCAAACATTTTGCTTATTTCTGGGTGATTATTCAAGTGTTGCATTATTCTTGTTTTACCAACCCCACCCATACCCACCAGACCAATTCTATTTATGCTCGGTTTTTTGATACATGCTAGTAACTCTTGCAATGTTTGGTCCGCTGAAGTATTGCCTTTCAACGGTCTTTGGATAGGCATTGGCTCTATCTGTGGTGGTTCATCGCTCACCATACCATCCTTCAAATTTTCTACGGTTTGATCTGTTTTCCGGATCAATTCCTCTATTCGCTTTGCCAGCTTCAGACGCGAATACCAAAATCTAGGACCCCATCCTTTCTTTTGATATTCTTCTTCTATTTTTTCCGACTCACTTTGGACTTTTTCTGCTTCATTGAACCAATATTCATATTCACATTTCCGCTTTTTCCCAGACAATCCCTGATTAGTATCTTCCATCTTCGCATGTAGCAATGCAACCTTCCCCTTAAGTTTTTCAAAGTTGTCATTGAGATTGATCCAGCAGCGTGCTTGGCCACGTATAGGATCAGAAACCCATTTGTCGCAGACATCGAGTGCAAATCCCACCGCTTCCATATCCCTATCTACTAGCAAATGAACCAATAAAAAAGAGTGGAGACACATTCGTCTAGGAAATAAAGAAGCGCATATACATGAAATTTTCAAATCGCAAAAAATGCAAATTAAATATATGCCAACTACTAGGAGCAAGCTGATATTGCAATTCAGGAGAAATCTGTAATAATTAAAGAGTCCATTCATTATGCACACAAAATGGGTAAAAAAACGTTATGGATGCTGCATTTGCACTTCAATCTTGGGTGTCACTAGAAATTCTCGCCCATCAATTGTTATATGAAACTGAAGGGTACCCATTATATATTATACTGTAAAGCATTGTAACCATTTAATGAGACGAGTTTTAAACTGTAACTGTTAAAGAGTAAATATGTAATTTTAGCATCAAAGTGTAAATATGGAGTTTCACATAGACGCAATCTATTTAAACGAGCTTGGGTTTCAACGCACCTGCGCAAAACCCCTGTATTATTTTTTTTTTCGAAATTTTTTTATAGCATTGCTAATCTAAGTATATTTAAGTTAACCACTTGCGCTAGTGGCAAGAGCGTTGTCCCCTTGGATGCAGTCCCAGTTTGGACCAAGCATAAGGCTGTGTCGCCCTTGGTGATTTATGGTAGCTGTGTCTCCTTTTTAGATTATAGGAGTTTGTGAGCAAGATAAAAATGTGAATTATAATTGGGTTGAGTTTACATACATATATCATAAAAAATGTATCAATTTATAAATAAAGTTTTTCATTTTGAAAATATGCATATTCTAAAAATAAGGGTATTTTAATGACTAAAACCTTTTGTTTTTAAAATAAATAAATATATATATAATCACTTTTAAAAATAATAAAATTTAATACATAAGTTAAATCCACCTAAATTAATAACTCTATAAAAATTTGAGTTTATATACATATATCATAAAAAAACGTATTAATTTATAAACATAGTTTTTCATTTTTGAAAATATGCATATTCTAAAAATAGGGGATTTTAATGACTAAAACCTTTTGTTTTTAAAATAAATATGTATGTATACTCACTTTTAAAAATAATAAAATTTAATACATAAGTTAAATACACCTAAATTAATAACTCTATAAAAATTTGAGTTTATATACATATATCATAAAAACTGTATTAATTTATAAACAAACTTTTTCATTTTTGAAAAAATGCATATTCTAAAAATAGAGGTATTTTAATGACTAAAACCTTTCGTTTTTAAAATAATATATATACACATTTTAAAAAAATAATAAAATTAATACGTAAGTTAAATACACATAAGTTCTGTAAAAAATTCAAAATAATAAATAAATTAGTTTTGCACTTATGTGCACTAAAGATTCAAAGGCCTATAGTAAAACTATGTTAAATTATGTTAATTTGTATTATATAGGAAATTATTGCAATGCACACTATTGCACCGTGCAGTTTATGCATTGTGGCCTTCACGTGATCATGAATAAGAAATCTACCCTATTCATTGTATTTAAAATTATTCACTTTATTAGCATATTAGTTTTCATCAAAATCTAACAAGTGTATGAGTCCAATTTTAAAATAGTACACAATCGATGTAGGAAAATTGAAAGCAAATATCAACTTTAAAGTGGAAAATTTAACATTTAAAATGTCTAAAGTATGATTTTCATATGGATAAATGATTGTATAAAGCATCATAAAATTGTAATATGTAGGGCTCATTTAACAGCGGACTACACTGTAACCGTTTGCACCGTAACGATTCTCAATTGTTAAACTTTTAAATATTTAATAAATTCCATTAAATTAGAGTGAACTGCATTGCCTAGAAAGCCAAAAAGCTCACAAAGAATTTGATAGTGTAACAAATTTAATAGTGTTTAGGATAATTCGCTTATATATTTTTTAAGCATAAATCATTTTCATTCGTATTAATTGTTTTAAACTTTTTGCATTTATTACCATGATTTTTAAAAGATTTTACATTTTTGAAACATCACTAATTTCATCAGTTTTCGACAAAAAATATCACTAATTTCATCAGTTTAAAAAAATGCCTTTGTTTTGACAAACTACATAATGACTATTTTTTGTGTGTGTTCAAAACAAGTTAATGACTTAAGTCGCCGTTAAGTAATAATATTACTTGAATCGCCAGCTATAGAAGATAGTTTATTACCCGACAGTCAAGAGCATGTTATCTTTGAGAGGACAATGTCCAGTATTATTGTTAATATAATGACTATTTAAAATAAAAATTATTATGTAATATATAGCAACATAACAATATGGATATATATTAATAACAAAAATAATAGAAAATAAAATAAAATACATTTAAAATGTGAAAATTAATTCAGACTGTTAAATTTAAAATTTTTGAAAACAAATCATTCCAAAATTTGATTTCTTGTATTACAAAAGAAAAAGGAAACTAATTTTAAATTTCCAAATTTCTTCCTAAATTTAAAAATACACTAGAAGAATCAATTTCTAAAAATATTTCTTGAAATTTAAAAGGCATCAAATTGATTTATTCAGTGGAAGGAATCCTTCTTAAAAATAATTTTTATAATTTTAATATATTTTCATTAAAAAAGATACAGAAAAAATAATTCTAGGAATATTTTAGCATATTTTCATATATTTTAGAAGAATTTTTGTATATTTTGGAGAATAAACTAAAACTGTTCATGTTTAATAGTATTTTTATAATATAAAAGGTATTTTTTATTTTTTAATATGATTTATTCTTAATACATCTAATATATTCAGTAGACAACCCACATCTAATACATCTATTACGATTTATTCTTACCCATTACATTTTGTTAGTTAAATTCTGACCAAGTTGCCTATTTTATCCTTAAATATAAACAATATTATTAATTTGTTGGGACAATCAAATACATACTCCTATAAAGAAATATTATAAGTGTTTAACCTTTAAATTTTCTATCCCAGATGTGAATTATAAAAACAAAAAATAAGCTAGCCCACCTTACTTTTTTTTTTTTTGTTAAAAAAAAAACTACTTTACTTCTAAGTCATCGTTGAAGATGAAAATTATTATCTTCTAGGCAACTTTAATATTAAAACCTATACTAGATTATGCTTCTACGGAACTATTTTTTTTATGTAATTTTATCTATTTTTATGCCCTTAATGATTAATATAAAATCCACACCATCAATTTTATTTGGCATTATTTATATAATCATATAAACCTTCTCATATTTAGCATCATTATGTATGAATCTCATTTATAAATGTATAAAATAAATATAATAAAATAATTTAACACTATATATTAATTTTAAAATTGTATTTTCAATATCTATGTTATCTAAAACATTATTATTATATGAATAAATGATTCTCTACCATATAGTTATACATATGTGAATAAATTTAAGCATTTTCATAATTTACACTTAAGTATATATTTTAGAGAAAATATGGCACTTGCATATCTTTATCTAAAAAAAACTTAGTCTCTTAGGTAAATAAATAATATTAAATGTAATAAATGAAATAATTTTTTTTATCAATCATCTGGATACTAAAAATGGTGAGGTTATATAGGTCTACTTCTAGAGCGCTTCATGTTTAGCATTAAGGTTGTCTTTTCTAGCAATTAAACGAATTTTTTCTTCAAAATTATTTAATGTTAAAATATTCCAGCCCAAATGACCAATAGAAACGGTGTAAAAGTGAAAATTGAACTCAGATCGCTTCAAGCCATTTTTAAAATGAAAATTATAATTAAATATTAAATAATGAAACATTTTTGAGACTAGATAAATGAAGGGGCACGATCATTTACGACCGGCCACAACTCGCACGAGTTCCGTCCAGCCAGAAAAATTTATTTTTCAATTATTTGAAAAAAAATTTATTAGGCCCACCTATAGTTTTCGCCTATATCTGTTTTCAAATTTTAAAATAAAATATTAAATAAATTTCAAATTTTATAAAATTTGACGTGGTGGAGGCCAGCATATGCATAAAAAATTTTCAAAAAAATTTTAAAATGAGTTGCTGCCGGCTAGAAATGATTGTACCCCATAAATGAATTGCGTAAAGAAACCTCAAAGGCGCTGAATCTTCAAATATCTTAGCCCAAATACGAAATAAAAAATAATGTAAAAATGAAGATGAAATTGAAACCCACTTTTTTTTTTTTTTTAAAGGTAAGATGAACCCCACTTTAGAAGTAGGATCATGTTAAACTTTCAACTTTGGGCTCATTTTTATTACCAGCTAGGCTTATCATTTGTGGAAATAAAATTTTTTTTGATAGAAAGGCCAAAAATTCTAAGATTAAAACAAGTATGGAGACTATTAACTAATCCTTCTTCTTTATGCTACAAGTCCTAAAAGCAAAATAATTCAAAAATAGAAATATTTGGGATTGCAAGGCTGTTAATGGTTGTTCATACACTTGGAGAAGCTTGATGCAAGCATCGCCCTTAGTTAAAGTTGGGAGCAAAATGGTGTACAGGCTATGAGAGAAATCAGGGTAGCCAAGCCCCTTCCTGGGGGACTTAATGAAGGCTCAAGAGTGAAGAATTGATTGATAAAGAGAACATATGCCAAAAGAAAGCGATGATAAAATGATAATGGAAGAAGATGGATGGCTGAAGATAAAGAACATTCCAATTCCAAGAGGACAAGAATTTGACTGGATATGATGGGCAAAAGATCAAAAGGGCATATTCATAATGAAGTCAACATATCGTTTGGCTAGAAAAAGGGGAGCTAACAATGAGGAAGGGGTGGGGCAGTCAAATGCCATTGTATATTGGGTGGAAGACAGAATGGTCGGTAGAATTTTTTATTGGTGCCTAATAACTGATACTTTAGGGGACGTTTGGGAATCGGTTATGGGAAATGTGGGAGGAAAATGGTGGAAGCACGGATTTCAAGGCACCTAATTAATCAACCAATCATTATATTTTTTTTCAATTTTATCCCTATATTCTAATCATTTTTTCTATCAACTACCTTCCAACAAACCTATTTATTCCAACTTTACCCCTATCATTTCGTATCAATCCCACAATTTTTAAAATATTCCATTTTTTACTCCCACCAAATACCACATTTTCCACAACTTTTACCTTCCCAAACGTCCCCTTACTGACCAAAGTTAACATGCAAAAAGAAAGGTATTCTAATAGATATTGTTTGCACTATGCGTAAAAAGGCAAAAATCATACAAAGATGCTTTCCATCTTTTCTAGAAGTGCAAAAAGTTGGATGAAATCCATCAATGGGATAAATTGGCCAATTTGAGTAGACAAAATTTCAGCAATATAAAGGAGAACATAGACAAGTTAACAAGTAAAATAGATAAAAAATCTGTTTAAAATCTGTTTACCTTGTTCATTACTCTTTGTTAGAAAATTTGGTTTAAAAGGAACAAAAGGAGGACAAAAGGACACATGTAGAGTCTACAAGGGGTCTTAAATTAGTGTCACATCTACATCCATCAATTTACATCATCAAATGTTATCAAAAATAGAAGATTGAACCTAGAGGAAAGCCATGCAGGATGGAGAAGACCAGACAATAGTGTTTTTAAGCTGAATTTGATTTTGGTTAGGGTGAGGAGGGAAATAAAATGGGGTATGGTGCTGTAGTTGGACACTGGAATGGAGATTTCATAGGAGCCAAGTGCTGGATAGCTAGAGGTACTGTCAACCGTCTATGAGGTGAAGCAAAAGTTGTTTGTTTTGGTCTAAAATAGATAAAAGATTCTAATTTAAAGAGAGCAGTGATAGAAAGTGACTCACTAGTGTTTGTTGACATTCTTCAATTTCATGGTTGAGTGGTCTCAAACCTAAGGTTCTTGATTAGTGAGATAAAGAGCTTCTATTTTTTTTTTTTTTTTTGAATCTTTATCTTTTGTCATGTGCTGAAAAGTGGCTCATTCCATTGCCAAGTTTGCTAAGAACTGTGAGGAACTAGAAATGACTTAGTGGGAAATCCCTCTGATTTTCTTGTAAATCTCCTATCATCAGACTTGTAAATTTTGATTTTTTGATACTCCCTTTGCCAGTTTTGTATGGTCGAGGAGTCTTTGTTTTTTTATGGGAAACATTTCTTTCATTCAAAAAAAAAAAAAAAAAAAAACATGGTGTACCTAGAAGTAACACTAATGCAACAAATGAACTACTATCTTTCCGCAATCCGCAATAAAGAGAAACTACTAATTAAAAAATGCATTTCTCCCGTGAAATTGGGTGCAACCTGTTTGATTACACTTTTTTTATTTTCTTTTTAAGATCCAAGTGGTGCATTGTTTATAAAACTTATTTACCTTTAAAATAAAAAATAAATTTAAGGCCAAATTTCACATCTATCCATGAATCTTATCAATAATTCCTCTAACACCCATGAACTTTTAAAATTTCAAGTATATTTATGTTTTTTGCCTAAAATTCTATTCATAGAGATATGTTAAATGGGCAATTAACTATCAGTGAAATGACAAATATATCCAAATCCTAATTATAATTCTACAGCTATAAATTCACATTAACATGTATTTTTAGTGCTTTATGACTATAGAACTATATATTACTTAAATATGAATTTTTCTCTTTGAGCAAACCAACTCCAAGTTACATTAAAACTTGGGCATGTTTGTCTTTTCACAAGAGGGGCTAATGACCTTTTTAATAAATCTCTAACAACTTATATGAATGAAAATATTAGGTAAAATACATGAGTACATTTCAAATTTTTAAAAGTTCATGTATAAGTAGAATTATGAGTAAAATTTATGGGTATATATGTAACTTGCCCTAGATTTAATTGAAAACTTTGTAATATATAATGTTAAAAATATAAATTAAAAAGAACCCCATTCATTTGCACTAGGTAGATTACACAAATTTGCTTTAAATAATTTTTCATTTCATACAAATATTCATAGGGGATAATACAATGCAAGTTTTCACCTTTAAAAAAAAAATTAAAAAATACGAATCCACAAGGACGTAGTTTCACCGGAGAAAAATCCATTAAGTGGCAAGCCAATTAATTAAATAATTTCTCGGATCCACCTAACTTCCGAATAAAAATAATGGCTTAAGAAAGAAAAGGAAAAATTGGTGAATAGAGAACTTACCATGGGAGTAGAACTGAAATGAAAAAAAGGCACTTCTCAGGATATTCTGATCCTTTAGCAGCAGCAAGCTTGGACTACTTGGAAGAGTGATGGAAAGAAGAGAGAAAATCTTACGCCATGCATACACCAGGCAATAAATAATAGGAAGGAAGACTAGAAGACCAGACGGGCAAGCTACACTTCTCGAATGGATTGGGAGAAATAATGAGTGAATTGCTGATGAGCTAGCTGCACAAAGAAAGTAATTGAGGTTGAATAGGAGCGGAACTAACAAGCTAGATTCTTAATTATTTCTACAGCACCGTTTGGTATGATAATAAGGATGGTGAAAAGATATCTTATCGTACTTTTTAAAAAATAATTTAACATTTTTATTATTTATATAATCTACTTTTTTGTTTTTATTCTTGTATTTCAATTATTTTTCATACAACTACCATATTTTTTCTTATACTTTTCAGAAATATTTGATTCTCACTATTACAACTTCCTCCCCACCTGCATTAGAAAACAGTGTCTTCATCTCCCTATTTGTTTTGAAATGTCAAATGAATTGCGTGTGGAGTTAGTGTGTGGGCGGCTGGCTTTATTGATCCCAAGGCTATTCAAAGCTGGGATGAGATCAGAATTTGGAATGAAAGTATATTGGGAACGGACAAATGTGTATGAGGCTGTTATTTTTTAGAAATAGAAAAAGTATTTTTGAAAATTGAGAAATTCTATTCCTAGATCATCCCTTCCTGTCTACGAATTAAGCAAATAGAATTTTCCTGAAGGTGATGAAGAGTATATTATATTTTAACGCCGGAAAATGAACTCAGTAATTCAATGGTTTATTTGCAAAGGTGCCTCTTTAGATTTGGCAGATTCGCACCAAGCATTTCAAAGTTTTTTACTCTGCGCATGTGTATCACGAGAAGTTTTCCGATGTTACATGAATTACCAATTATATTGGTTTTAGATCGCTACTGCCCCAAAAAGTCCCTTATCAGTAGTGATGTCTGGTAATCTCATCACATGATTTCCCATAGTTTTCTCTCTCCTACGCTTTATCCAATTAAATAGTTTAATTATCTTATTTTTTGGTCTTTATCTATAATCTAATCATTTTTTCTTAGAACTATCCTATTTATTCCTACTTTATTTCTATCATTTTATATCATTCACACAACTTTTAAAATATTTTTTTTCTACTTCATACCCCATCCCAAAATCCCATCAAAAAATTCATATTCCCAAACTTCTCCTTAATTTGGAGTTATTTCTATACCACATATAATTATCATCTAGATTGTGATATTTGAAGATTATACACTTTTACTATTTTTATGAGAATATAGTGTAAGAAATTTAATCATAAGCGACAAGATTGCCGACCAGTTATTGCATAATAGTTGTTATTTGGTTGTCGCTTTCGCTTAATAACAACCAAATGACCTAGCATTAACGAAACTACCGTTTAAAGTTTGAAAAGTAAGTAGTTCTAAGGATTTTTTAATGGTGCATGATTATGTACATCGTGATGTATTTTAGTTAGGCTAATACAACATTCATTTATTTTATTTTTATTTTTATTTTTATTTGATTTTTTCTTCGTAAACATGTTTCCTAAATGTTACATCTGGGTTAATTAATCTCATTTGAGAACAATAATAGTAAATTCAAGTAGTCAAATTCAATGTCATTTCCATCCAGCCCAATGGAGACAACAGCTCTCACCCCACCTCAAAGGGAGACCACAGCTCCCACACTATTTTTCCGGGCCGACATCCCAACGTGGGGTTCGAACCCACGACCTGCGCTAAGGGGCCGAACACCCCTGCCACCTGCGCTAGCCGCAAGTGACATATTTAGCATCATTATGTATGAATTTCATTTATACATGTGTAAAATAAATATAATAAAATAATTTAGCACTATATATTAATTTTAAAATTGTATTTTCAATATCTATGTTATCTAAAACATTATTATTATATGAATAAATGATTCTATACCATATAGTTATATCTTAATACATATGTGAATAAATTTAAGCTTTTTCATAATTTAAACATAAGTATATATTTTAGAGAAAATGTGGCACTTGCATATCTTTGATCTAAAAAAAACTTAGTCTCTTAGGTAAATAAATAATATTAAATGTAATAAATGAAATAAATTTTTTTTTATCAATCATCCGGATACTAAAAATGGTGAGGTTATATAGATCTACTTCTAGAGGGCTTCATGTTTAGCATTAAGGTTTGTCTTTTGTAGCAATTAAACGAATTTTTTCTTCAAAATTATTTAATGTTAAAATATTCCAGCCCAAATGACCAATAGAAACTAGGGGTGTAAATCGGGTCGGGTTGACTCGGGTTGGCACAAATACAACCCTAACCCACCTTGTAAAATCACAACCCAACCCTACTTTCAACCCTACTTTTCACATCTTAACCCAACCCTATTTCAACCCACCTCAAATCGGTTCGGTTCGGGTTAGAAATCGGGCTAATAGATTACACATGTTATCAATGCTAGTTAAAGTTTTGTTCACCTGAATTTCTAAAATAATAAAAATAATTATAATTATAAAAACAATAAGTACCAATAAAAGTTCTACATAGCTCAAAAGTGGAGGATAAGTTTAGTAATTGATTCATTTTTTTGTTTTTGTATTTTTGAGCAATCGATGTCTTCTGCAAGTCAAAAAGTGAAAGCCAAGTAAAATTATTACAGTAAATTATGCAAAATAGAAAAATGAATATTATAGTCTTACTTACCTTCTTAGTTGGCTTCCAATCAAAGTTACAAACATCTTAAGTTCTCAGTTGACCTGTTATGTTATTATAAATCACCAATGCGAGCAAATATCTAAACAACCTATTTACGATGCAATATAACCAAATAATCCAAACACAATTTCACAACTAATTAACCAAATATATTTCCAAACCAAATAAATTCAAATAATATTTGACAACCAAATAGTCAAACAAATTTCCAAACTCAACACAATTTTATTTAAATATCTAAGCAATATGAATGAAATACACTCTCATAAATATATGTAAATACATATCTTATGAAATCGGGTCGGGTCGGGTTGACCGACCCCTAACCTAACCCAACCCATTTTTAAAATCGGGTCGGGTTGAACCCATTTTTTAAAAACCAAATTTCCAAAACCTCAACCCAACCATGGTATAAATCGGTTCGGGTTGATGCGGGCTCGGGTTGAACCCAACCCTATTTACACCCCTAATAGAAACGGTGTAAAAGTGAAAATTGAACTCAGATCGCTTCAAGCCATTTTTAAAATGAAAATTATAATTAAATATTAAGTAATGAAACATTTTCGAGACTAGATAAATGAAGGGGCACGATCATTTACGACCGATTACAACTCGCACGAGTTCCGTCTAGCCAGAAAACTTTATTTTTCAATTATTTGAAAAGTTTTTTATTAGGCCCGACCTATAGTTTTCGCCTATATCTGTTTTCAAATTTTAAAATAAAATAATAATTAAATTTCAAAATTTATAAATTTGACGTGATGGAAGCTATAGCCTTTAGGTGAGGCCAGCATATGCATAAAAATTTTCAAAAAAAAATTTAAAAATGAGTTGCTGCCGGCTAGAAATGATTGTACCCCATAAATGAATTGTGTAAAGAAACCTCAAAGGCGCTAAATCTTCAAATATCTTAGCCCAAATACTAAATAAAAAATAATGTAAAAATAAAAAAGAAATTGAACCCCACTTTTTTTTTTAATGGTAAGATGAACCCCACTTTAGAAGTAGGATCATGTTAAACTTTCAACTTTGGGCTCATTTTTATTACCAGATAGGCTTATCATTTGTGGGAAAAAAAATTTTTGATAGAAAAGCAAAAAATTCTAAGGTTAAAACAAGTATGGGGACTATTAACTAATCCTTCTTCTTTATGCTGCAGGTCCTAAAAGCAAAATAATTCATAGATGGAAATCTTTGGGATTGCAAGGCTGTTAATGGTTGTTCATAGATTTGGAGAAGCTTGATGCAAGCATTGCCCTTGGTTAAAGTTGGGAGCAAATGGTGTACAGGCAATAGGTGGAAGATAAAGGTATTCAAAGATAACTGGGCTATGAGAGAAATCAAGGCAACCAAGCCCCTTCCTAGGGGACTTAATGAAGGCTCAAGAGTGAAGAATTGATTAACAAAGAGAACATATGCTAAAAGAAAGCGATGATAAAAATGATAATGGAAGAAGATGGATGGTTGAAGATAAAGGATATTCCAATTCCAAAAGGACAAGAATTTGACTGGATATGATGGGCAAAAGATCAAAAGGGCATATTCATAATGAAGTCAACATATCATTTGGCTAGAGAAAGGGGAGCTAACAATGAGGAAGGGGCGGGGCAATCAAATGCCATTGTATATCGGGTGGAAGACAAAATGGTGGGTAGAATTTTTGATTGGTGCCTAATAACTGATACTTTAGGGGACGTTTGGGAATTGGTTATAGAAAATATGAGACGGAAATGGTAGGAGTACGGATTTCAAGGCACTTCATTAATCAACTAACTATTATATTTTTTTCAATTTTATCCATATATTCTAATCATTTTTCCTATCAACTACCTTCCAACGAACCTATTTATTCCAACTTTACCCTTATCATTTCATATCAATCCCACAATTTTCAAAATAGTCTATTTTCTACTCCCACCAAATACCACATTTTCCACAACTTTTACCTTCCCAAACGTCCCCTTACTAACCAAAACTAACATGCAAAAGGAAGGTATTCTAATAGATATTGTCTGCACTATGTGTAAAAAGGCAAGAATCATACAAAGATGATTTCCATCTTTTCTAGAAGTGCAATAAGTTGGATGAAATCCAGTAATGGGATAAATTGGCAAAGTTGAGTAGACAAAATTTCAGCAATATAAAGGAGATCATAGACAAGCTAACAAGTAAAATAGGAAAAAAGATCTGTTTAAAATCTGTTTACCTTGTTCATTACTCTTTGTTAGAAAATTTGGTTTAAAAGGAACAAAAGGAGGACAAAAGGACACATGTAGAGTCTACAAGGGGTCTTAAATTAGTGTCGCATCTACATCCATCAATTTACATCATCAAATGTTATCAGAAATAGAAGATTGAACCTAGAGGAAAGCCATGCAAGATGGAGAAGACCAGACAATAGTGTTTTTAAGCTAAATGTGATTTTGGTTGGGGTGATGAGGGAAATAAAATAGGGTATGGTGCTTTAGTTGGACACAGGAATGGAGATTTCATAGGAGCCCAGGACTACTCGAGGTACTATCAACCCTCTATGAGGTGAAGCAAAAGTTGTTTGTTTTGGTCTAAAATAGATAAAAAAATTCCGTGAAATTGGATGCGATCTATTAGATTTCACTTTTTTATTTTCTTTTTAAGATCCAAGTGGTGCATTGTTTATAAAACTATTTATTTACTTTTAAAATAAAAAATAAATTTAAGGTCAAATTTCACATCTATTCATGAATCTTTTGCCTAAAATTCTATTCACAGGGATATGTTAAATGGGCAATTAACTATCAGTGAAATGACAAATATATCCAATTCCTAATTATAATTCTACAGCTATAAATTCACATTAACATGTATTTTTGCGCTTTATGACTATAGAACTATATATTATTTAAATATGAATTTTTATCTTTGAGCAAACCAACTCCAAGTTACATTAAAACTTAAGCATGTTTGTCATTTCACAAGAGGGGCTAATGACCTTTTTAATAAATCTCTAACAGCTTATATGAATGAAAATTTTAGGTAAAATACATTAGTATATTTCAAAATTTTAAAAGTTCATATATAATTAGAATTATGAGTAAAATTTATGGATATATATATATATGTAACTTTCCCTAGATTTAATTGAAAACTTTTGTAATATATAATGTTAAAAATATAAATTAAAAAGAACCTCATTCATTTGCACTAGGTTAGATTACACAAATTTGCTTTACATAATCTTTCATTTCATACAAATATTCATAGGGGATAATACAATGCAAGTTTTCACCTTTAAAAAAAATTCAAAAATACGAATCCACAAGGACGTAGTTTCACCGGAGAAAAATCCATTAAGTAGATTCCATAAATGCATGAAGCAGCAAGCCAATTAATTAAATAATTTCTCGGATCCACCTAACTTCCGAATAAAAATAATGGCTTAAGAAAGAAAAGGAAAAATTGGTGAATAGAGAACTTACCATGGGAGTAGAACTGAAATGAAAAAAAGGCACTTCTCAGGATATTCTGATCCTTTAGCAGCAGCAAGCTTGGACTACTTGGAAGAGTGATGGAAAGAAGAGAGAAAATCTTACGCCATGCATACACCAGGCAATAAATAATAGGAAGGAAGACTAGAAGACCAGACGGGCAAGCTACACTTCTCGAATGGATTGGGAGAAATAATGAGTGAATTGCTGATGAGCTAGCTGCACAAAGAAAGTAATTGAGGTTGAATAGGAGCGGAACTAACAAGCTAGATTCTTAATTATTTCTACAGCACCGTTTGGTATGATAATAAGGATGGTGAAAAGATATCTTATCGTACTTTTTAAAAAATAATTTAACATTTTTATTATTTATATAATCTACTTTTTTGTTTTTATTCTTGTATTTCAATTATTTTTCATACAACTACCATATTTTTTCTTATACTTTTCAGAAATATTTGATTCTCACTATTACAACTTCCTCCCCACCTGCATTAGAAAACAGTGTCTTCATCTCCCTATTTGTTTTGAAATGTCAAATGAATTGCGTGTGGAGTTAGTGTGTGGGCGGCTGGCTTTATTGATCCCAAGGCTATTCAAAGCTGGGATGAGATCAGAATTTGGAATGAAAGTATATTGGGAACGGACAAATGTGTATGAGGCTGTTATTTTTTAGAAATAGAAAAAGTATTTTTGAAAATTGAGAAATTCTATTCCTAGATCATCCCTTCCTGTCTACGAATTAAGCAAATAGAATTTTCCTGAAGGTGATGAAGAGTATATTACATTTTAACGCCGGAGAAGGAACTCAATAATTCAATGGGTTATTTGCAAAGGTGCCTCTGAGATTTGGCAGATTCGCACCAAGCATTTCAAAGTTTTTTACTCTGCGCATGTGTACCACGAGAAGTTTTCCGATGTTACATGAATTACCAATTATATTGGTTTTAGATCGCTACTACCCCAAAAAGTCTCTTATCAGTAGTGATGTCTAGTAATCTCATCACATGATTTCCCATAGTTTTCTCTCTCCTACGCTTTATCCAATTAAAATAGTTTAACTATCCAATTATCTTCTTTTTTGGTCTTTATCTATAATCTAATCATTTTTTCTTAGAGCTATCCTATTTATTCCAATTTTACGTCTACATTTTATATCATTCACACAACTTTTAAAATATTTTTTTCCACTTCTTACCTCATCCCAAAATCCCATGAAAAAATTCATATTCCCAAACCGTCTCCTTAATTTGGAGTTATTTCTATACCACATATAATTATCATCTAGATTGTGATATTTGAAGATTATAGACTTTTACTGTCTTTATGAGAATATAGTGTAAGAAATTTAACCATAAGCGACAAGATTGCCAACCATTTATTGCATAATAGTTGTTATTTGGTTGTCGCTTTCGCTTAATAAAAACCAAATGACCTAGCATCAACGAAACTACCATTTAAAGTTTGAAAAGTAAGTACGCCTGAGGATTTTTTAATGGTGCATGATTATATACATCATGATGTATTTTAGTTAGGCTAATGCAACATTCGTTTATTTTATTTTTATTTTTATTTATTTTTCTTCATAAACATGTTTTCCTAAATGTATTTAATCTATATACCAAATTTTTCATTTTAAAATACATTTACATATTTATTTTTTATTTTTAAAAATTAAGTTTTTTAAGATGTGAAAATTGATTTAAGTGCACCCAAAATTATTGATTTTTAAAAATAAAAAAATGAAAAAGTAAAAGTATTCCAAAAAAAAACTTGGTATATAGATTTTAAACACACTTAGAAAAATATGTTTATGAAGAATAATTGAATAAAAATTAAATTAAATAAATAAATGTTGTATTTTAACCTAAAATACATCATGATGTATATAATTATGTTCCTTTTTTAATATGAATATTAACTCAGTTAATGACATTATTGATTAATGATTAAGGTCAACGTAACTTCATCAAAATTTTCAACCTAACAGCTAGTGCATTCTAATGTCCAACTGATGGAATGCAATTTGTGAGAAACATTTATAAAAAATTATTGGTAAACTTTCTATGTTTTAAAAATAAGAAACTATGTTCAATTTATCATTGAACGTGTAGTGTGTGTATTTGGGATAAAATCTAGGGACCTTTCAGTACTCCAAAAAAAAATCCTCTTCTATGCAATTTTTTATGTAATTTGATATACACTTTACTTATTTGTTATTATCTATAGTTTGAGTCATTTTTCATAGTTTCCATATATGATCTTATATATTTTATCTTCATTTCCTTCTCTCTCTTTTTTTGAGAAAATCTTTATCCCCTTCTTTATTAATACCCATATCATGTAATGTCACCTTCTTTATTTTTAAAAAAGAATTTTTTATTTTTACCACTTTTTCTAAATACAAAACATACCATTCAATTAATAGAACAAACTTATGATCTTCTTGCCAAAAAAAAATTCTTCTTATCTGAAAAAAAGCGAAATAAAAGGCCCAGGTGACCTATAGTTTATAGAAGAGTACAGTTTGACACCTAGAATCGACAAGCAAATTAAATGATCAGAAAAATAATTAAAATTAATATTTTATTCACGCATACAAAAAAACCAAAAAAGAAAAAGAAAAAACTGATCCTTGCTATATGGATTAATCTCTCCACAATCAACACCAAGGAGAAAATTTTCCCAGAAAGCACGCATAAATATATGAAGTCATACAAAATCTATATACATATAGTCTTTTCTGTGTAGTGAAATCGTACCATAATTAATGTTGTATTTGGCTCAAAATGGGCTCCACATGTATTTAAATATATTGATACTTTATACAATCATTTATCTATATATAAATTTTATAGCAAATGGTTTAAATGATGAAAAATAGCTTTAAAGTTGTTATTTAAGTCAAATTATTTTATATTGAATTTGTACCATTTTCAAATGAGGTCCATACATATCCAATTGGGATGTAAATTAGTATGGTAATAGAATACATAATTCTAAATACAATGAGTGGAGTAGATTATATTTTTATAGTCATATGAGGCCCATTTGAACTACAATGCGGTGGCACTGCGTCTGAATACCCCTGTGTATATAGATGAAGCCGCGAGCTAATTAAGAAATTTGTCTATTGAGTTATATTTTTTTGATGATAGACAAGTTAAGAATTTAATGCTTGAAATGTGTTGCTTGTATTTGATTCGTAATGAATGGTTGTAACAAGTTAGCATGGAATTTTGTTGTGAATTTGTCGAGGTTTTACTATAAAACTTCAGCAGTTTTAGTTTGCAACTTCAACTAGTTTAGTTTCAAACTTCAACTATTTTGGTTTGAAACTTTAACAGTTTTTGGGTTAAAACTTTGATAGTTGTTTAGCAAGATCAATGGATAGATGATCGGATGATGACATGGCTAGTTTGAGGAGTTGTCTTGGGTTGTCAAGTTGCTAGAGGTTGTTGAGAAAAATCCGATTGGTTGCAAATTTGATGGAAAAAATTTCTATTGCCAGTTTCTGTTTGTTAAATTGTTATAAGTTGTTGAGAAAAATTCGATTGGTTGCAGATTTGGTGAAGAAAATCTCTCTTAGCGGTTTCGGTTTGTTAAGTTATTACAGGTTGTTGAGAAAAATCCGATTGGGTGCGGATTTGTTGGAGAAAATCTCTCTTGGTGATTGGATATTAAAAGCTAAAAATAGACAATAAATTTCAATTAGAAATTCAGTTCAGAGATAATATTTTCAAAAGTGCAGATTTGTTTCAATGTGTTCTCTATGGTTCTCTGTTAGTCTGTCAGAAGAAACATATTAAATATCGTCGTGACCATCCTACTGCAAGCTTCATCTCCGTGCTTCTGTGCTATTAAATTGGCCGTAAGCTTTATTTTATTTTTATTTATTTTATATTGAATTAAAGACTGTCTAATTCAAGAGGAAAGCTTTCATTGTGAATTGTGGAAAACTTCACGTATCACCTGGAGCCATTTGTGTAATCCAGAAGACGATTGAGGTCGTGCTATTGTAACTTAAGTTCTAAGTTGACTAATGAAAACCCGAGTCAAGGCATTGACTTAGAGAGTGGAGTAGGTGTGTTAACCAAACCACTATAATTTGTGATGTATTCTTTAGATTATTTTTGTGGTGTGTGAAATTTATTCTATTCTTTTTTAGGTCACTCTTTGCGCTATTATTCCTTTCTTTTATTAGTTTCATACGGGCCTAACATTTGGTATCAAAGTAGTCTTTGAATTACTCCAAAGAGATTATTACAACAGAGAAGAAAGTGGAGATTGGATATGATGAGGCCATTCCATAACCAGACGATAATATTTTGATGGCACAAATTATGGATATTGGAACGCAGAATGCAGATCTTTATCATGGGTCAAGATTTAAAACTTTGAAAGTTGTTCATAAAGGTATTATTTTACCTAGAGATGATATAATTGAACCTAATGAACAACAAAATAAACAAGTGCATTTAAATGCCAAAGCTCTAAATATTTTATATTGTGCACTTTACCCCTATAAATTTAATAGGGTATTTGCTCGTGCCACAGCCAAAAAGGTTTGAGATACACTTATGTAACACATGAGGGTACTTCTCAAGTTAAAGAGTCCAAGATAAATATGTTAATGCATGATTATGAACTTTTTATGATGAAATCTAATTAATCTATTACTGGGATGTTTTGCAGATTCACCAACATAATTAATGCCTTACAAGCACTTAGTAAGTCTATTGAGGCAAAGGAACAGGTAAATAAGATATTGAGATCACTTCCTTCTTCTTGGACTATAAATGTTACAACCATAGGGGAGACCAAGGATTTAACAACCATGTATGTAGATCAATTAATAGGCTCTCTTATGACACATGAGGTCATTGTGAAGAAAAACAATGATAATGACCCAAAAGGTAAGAAAGTAATTGGTCTCAAAGTTTCCTCTGATCATTCTGATGATAATACAGGTGATAAAGATGAAGATATTACAATGTTGACAAAAAAGATAAGATGTTTCATCACTCGAAATCGAGAAAATAATAACAACAACAACAGGAATGCAGTTGCTAGAAGAATATAACGATGACCTAAAAAGAAAAGAGAACAGATGGACTAGAGGAAAGATTTTGAGAAAAGAGAAGGAGATAAAGTAAGGTGCTATAATTGTCAAGATTTTGGACTTCTTAAGAACGCATGCTCATCTCCTGTTAAAAAAAAATCAACAAAAAAATCAAAGCTATGGGGTATGGTGTGATAGTGATACTTCACTATCAGTCACTTCAAGATTTGATGATGATCAAGTAAATCTTGCATCACATTTAGGATTTATGGCAAATCACAAATCTAAACATTCTAGGGTAAGTTTACAACTGATCAATTAGAATAAGAATATGTTGAACTAGTTGGAGAATTTACTACTTTGTCAGATAAATATATAAAATTAAAAACTAATCTCAGATGTGAAAAAGAAAAAATAAATAAATTTGGAAATGCAAATAAAATCTCTTGTTGAGGAAAATGAAAATTTGAAAAATCAAATAAAAAATAAAAAGGTAAATAATAGAAAGTCTAATAAAAATTTTAAAAATCAAAATGGAATTTGCAATTTTTTTTGTAATTTTGGATATTTTTCATATATTTGCCCAATTAGAAAACTGCAAACGTTTAGACCAAAATTGGTTTGAAAACCTAAAATACATAATAATGATACTAACCAGTTTGGACCCATCAAATGGGTACCATAACAGTAAAGTTTTTTTTTTTTTTTGCGGGAATGCATGAAGTCAACTTGCTAAATAAGATGGTATATGGATAGTGGTTGTTCACATCATATGACCGGAAATGAGAGAATTTATAGATGAGGATGAGAGTAGAGAAGTTACCATGAAGCAAGAACGAAGAAGCAAAGACGTGATTAATCTAGAAAGCTAGACATCTCTCTCATTCAGTCTCTGGTAGTAGAAAGCTTGACCAGAGATGCCGAAATGCAAGAAGCAATGATGGAGAGGGGATAGAAAGAAACTTTTTCACAAGTTCCAATGTGGTGCACTTAGGTGTACTTAATTTCAGTGTATCAGAGTGCATAATTTTTTTTATTTTTTGGTTTTTTGAAATTCATATGTGGGTCCAAGCAAGATTGTCTCATACATATAATTTGTACATTTTTTATTATTTTTAATATTTTATTTTGAATTTTAAAAAATAAGTCATTTATCATGTGCTAGATGCCTAGGAAGAACTTGTTAGTCGTTAGGATAACTAAAGGACATAGGAACCATGAAAGGATAGTAACATAAAGTAAGTATATCCGATCATCGTGAAATTCTTACATGTACCTTCCAAAATGCTTTATGTAAGCGGAAGGTGGCAATGTGTCATTAATATTTAGACTTAATATCTAAGCCAATCCAGTCGTGCCCCTCTTCAATGACTAGGACTAAAAGATAGATATATCATCAAAATTTATACTGGTCAACTAGGCTAACCTTGTCATGCTCTTCTTCTATGATTAAGGTTGAGAAAATTAATCTAATGTAATCTATAAAGATTTTGTAACTAAAAATCCAAATTCCAAGGGACTAGCTAGAACTTTAAGTACTACAACCACTAGAAAATGGTGCTAGGCCAATAAGTCTTAACCACCCAACCGAGACTTAGGATCAGACAATCACGTCTCACAAAGTAACTAAAGGTTGTTGGCCTACACAAGCTCCAACAATATTAGAACAAGACACAAACTCTATAAAGCCAACGAACATAGCCACCTAGTCTAACCAACAATTGACTTGACTAAATTATGAGAATCCAAAACAAAATTTATGTGAGGAATCTATTAGTCTAACTAACCAAAAATGTTATGTCAAGTCCCAAAAGCTCGCAAAGGATTTTATTATAGCAGAAAGAAAGTAAGATGCATAGGATGACACATGAGTTAGCTCCTCGTCTTCCCATTGGGTTAAAAATTTAAGTATACCATGTGCTGCTTTCAATGATGTCAAGAAGTGGAAAATGATCTTAACAAAAAAGACCGGCTTATGCTCCAAAACACTCAAAGGATATGAAAGTAAACCAACAACGATAAGGTAATCCTGATGACTCAAAAGCCACCAAGGGGATTGCATGCAAAGTCACTAAACGACAATTGCTAAAGTGCCAAAGAATATACCAATTTCATTATTAAAAGATATAAATATAATTCTTCACTTAAAAAGGATAACACTATATCATCTGTCCTATGTTATAGGTGCAAAAAGAATAAGTAAAAAAAATACAATCTTCGATACTCGGGATAACATAATCATGTCCTCAACTAAGCTAGCTTTGGAACTACAGGAATGAAATGTGTATTAAAGACACATAAGAACTCTTTAAGTTAAAGACATGCATAGATCATTGTTTCAAATGACTTCAAAGACCACACATCTACAAGGGACAAATGATAAGGGTCAAGCTAACACCCGACCTTCAACTTGAAAAGTCACTAATAACATGGTGTAATCAGTTGGATCATAAACTTCCCCCCAATAAACTGAAGCTATCCTACTCGAACACTCTCGAGGAATGTAACCTTGGATGCGGAAGCTTAGCTCCCTTTTTACCATAACATGATCAAACTAACACTGTAACATCACCTTGTCAACTACCTAACTTCTCAGCTAAGAAAATTCATTAATGTCGCAGCTTTTAAGCAAGGTATTGCTAGCTAGAAGTAACGATACCTCTGAAAGACGACATTGACTTAAGTCATCATAATCCATTCGTAGAAGGCCTTATTTAGCACTCAGCTGATTAGAAACAAACATCTCACCTTGGGAAAGTTCAGGTGAGATGATTCTATATCTCTCTCTGGCATTTGGCATGTGTCATCTCTGACTAAACAATGTACTTGATATTAATAAGTTTTATAGTTTATACGAAAATTTTAAAACATATCAACCATTGAATTTTATTTTAAAAATTAATTATAAATTATTATTTCAATTATATGCATAATTAATTTAAATTGAATGAAATAAAAAATTGAATAAATATATATGGCCTTTAAAAATAAAATTATATAAATTATATTTATTTAAATTATATGGCTTTTAAAATTATATGTAACTATAAATCATAATTAATTATTTATTTAATTATATGTCCTAAATTCGATAATTAAGTATAATAAAGGTTTAATTATATTTTCCAAAACTGTAATTTAAAGATGACTATAGGCCTATTCTATTTATGAAATTAAATTGATTACCCTATTGAACTGACGATTTTGCTTTTTAAGATGATAGAAATTTAGGATGAAACATTATGGGTATAAAATTTTTTTTTGAAATGTTATGGGTATGATAAGAATGTTGGGCAAATGTTATGGATATATGAGAAATTTTTACTTTTTTTAATTAGTGGACATATATAAATTTAAACATCTTAATATGCATTATGACTAAACAAGATGGAGGACTCGATCTATGCATGTTTTTGCTCGAAGTTTCAATGTATAAAGTTTCACAACTTTTTGTAGGTTTCTAGATATGTATATTTCTATAGCTTTTATATTTTTTGATTATTTAAATTTCAAAAATAAAAAAAGCTCAATTTCATACACTAGCACATGAAAATGGGCTTTTATGTTTTAAAATTAATAATATAAACACATGTGACTTTTTGGGATTGGTTTAAGAATACTGACATATACATTTTCATTGTAACATTTTCAACTATTAATTTTATTTTACAAATTAATTATAATTATTATTTCAATTAAATGCATAGTTAATTTTAATTGAATGAAATAAAATTTTAAATAAATATATAAAACTATAATAATTATTATATATGACTTTTAAAAATAAAATTGTATAAATTATATTATTTAAATTATATATAACTATAATTAAGATTTAATAATATAAATATATATGAATTTTTGGGATAGATTTAATAATTAAGTATTTTTAGATGTTTAATTAACAAAATAATGGTTTAAACTAAATAAATATATATGAATTTTTTCAAATGATTTATTTATATATCCCGAATTGTAATTTGAACTATCTCAGAGCTTAGATTGGTAGACAATACTTAATTTAAATGATTATTTAATTATGTCCTAAATTCAATAATTAAGTATAATAAAGGTTTAATTATGTCCCAAAACTTTATTTTATATTTAAATGATCTAAATAAATACATACGACTTTTTGGAATAGGTTTAATAAATAAGTATTTTTTAGATTGGTAGAAAATTATTTATTTGAAGTTGTTGAAAATAATTATTTTAATTCACTTAGTTTGTTTCTACTTTAATTTTTACTGTAAAAATTAATGTAAATGATAAATAAAATAAACATGAGTATTTTTTTATTAAGTTCATGTCGACAATAATTATATTATTTTTATTCACATTTAGCTATAAACATCTATGCTAATTTGATCATCCACATGATTATTTCTATTTACATTTTAATAAAATGAATTTATCCAATCCAAATTGTTTACGTGATTCAGAGCATTTCAAGACATAGAAAATGACTCTTAAATCACCTAAATGGGACATCAGAATTATTAGATCTAAATAAAACAAAATTTGACAAAATTTAAATCAATTTTCTGTCTGTTGCAAAATTTAAATCAATTTTACCTAATTGTTTATTTTGCAAAATATATACTTAATAATTTATTTCAGGACTACGCAAACCTTTAAACAATTTTTAAAAATATTAACTCCACTCGATAAAATGAAATAGAAATTTACGTAAATATATAAAATAGTAAAAATATTATATATGATGCTGTAAAACTAAAATTGTTATAAATTATATATAACTGTAAATTAGATTTAATATATAAATATATGTTACTTTTTGGGATTGGTTAAATGATCAATTTAGCAAATAACTATATTTAATAGAAATTTTATAACAAAATTTATTAAAATTATAAAATAATATTATTATAGGTTATATTAAAAATTTAAAGTATTAATATAATAATTATGATTTATTGTTACTATAATTAATTAATTTAAAATAAAAGTGTGAATTTATTTAATTTAAGTGAGCAAGGGAAGGAGAAAAAGGTTGCCTGTGGCTCATGTTCGGTAAAAAAAAAGGTTCTGCACGTGCATGATTAGATGATGGACCATCGGAGTACTGTTAAATCGTGCTCCATCACTTCCGTCCGGGCAACCATGGCTGCTTATGGAACCCATCAACCGGTGGATGGTTTTCTTAGCCCGAAATGTGCAGACTAGCTGGCGGAAATCGATCTTCTCTAGCATTCATCTTGGCAGTAGCCATTTTTCTTCCAAGTCGGTGAAATCAAGTCGCCATTTACAACCTCTTATTTTTCAGATCCAACCACGAGAGCCATGGATTCAAAGAATCCAAGCCATCAATCTAATTTACAAACTGAAAATTGCACCAGATCTGATAACATCAAGATAAAAAAGAATCATATCTTCCTTGAAGATGGTGGCAAGTTCATCACCGCCCCTTGCAAATTAACAAACATTTGCAGATTATAAAGCAACGATGTGGGAAATGCAAATTGTGCAGCTAGCAAATTTTCCCTATGGCCAGACGGTCACCAAATCCGACATCAATTTAGTGTTCGATAATGGCCATCTTCCACCATGATGCTGCCATAAAACACACCGACAATGATGATTTCCGCCTCAATTTTCATTGCGATTTTTGCCTCAAATCTACAATGCTCATTTGCTCGAGAGGGACGAAGAAAGATGACGCGGGAGGAGAGGTGCGAGTAAGATGCCTGAATTTCGCACCTCTCTGCCAATTTTTCAAGCTTCCAAAAATACTCAAAGAAATCGTAGCCATCCAGCTTAAACGAATGGTAGATAGGCAGGTTCCCCTAAGAAAAATGCGGGAAGCGCTTCCCATGGGTTGGCTCTCATTTGCAATGTAGGCTGCTGGGCTTGAGATCTAGGAGAAGACCGTCGATTGTGGTAAGGGAATTTGTTTTTGAGGCTACAATTTTTTAAAAGAAAAATGAGAGTAGGCAATAAATGATGAGAAGGAGAAGATGTCCAGTAGGATATGCTTTCTTTCTCTACCATGTATAAGAAAATTAAGGGTTGTAGCCTGCTAGGTAGTAGTTCTTGCTTCCGTCAGATCGACCTAGTCGATTATGCTACCGAAGTTTAAAAGGAGGAGAAGAGACCAGTTGGAAAATTGATTTTCTAATTCCTCTTATCTTTCCATTGTAAAAATCAATCATCTCAATGGATTTTAATAATATTCAAATTAGTGTTGCTTAGATTCAAATCTAGATCTAACACTCTTTGGGATGAAATACCTAATCGTTTGCCTTCCCCTTCTCAATTCAAGCACGACATGGATGGCAAGCTAGGATGGGCAAAGCTAGGTGCTCTTGAAGAGACCCAACAACGCAACCCAAAAGAAGTAATACATCCTCTAATCTAGAACAAATACAACTATAAGGTGTCCTAATTAAATAATAAGTCTTGGATTTAAAGAAAGCCCAGCGTATTGGAGATGCGTACATAATCCGAGTCCTGGTAGAACTACACTTCTACTGAGAGTCATGATGGGAAGGGCTCTATATAAAGAGGAGTCTAGGTCCCTGTCTCACACGTGTACATCACAAGTGGTTTCCATCTACTGCTAGTATCATAGGGAGAAGTGTTGAGAGAGAAGACCTCATACTCTACTTGGTCTATAGGTGAAATCTACACACACATGGATTCAGGTACACTTCCACATCACATGATTTCCAACATGTGGTATCAGAGCCCACGTTTCTATTTTGGGTATAATAGATTCCACCCATAATATTTAATGATGCTTGAAATATTCATTATTATATTAGAATATTCATTATTGATTATATTTTTTGGATGCATTAATCTAAAACATGTACAAATGGATTTTCTTGGATGGATTTTCTTAAGTAGAAAATAATAATTTTCTTTTTTTTACGGCATAATGGGTCTATATCTGTGGCATTGTGTATTAAAAAAAAAATTCCGTCCATGAATGCATCTGAATGCAATTATTGAATGCATGTACGTTGAACCGAAATTTATGAATGCATTTGAATGTAAGCGTTGAATGCCCACATGGATTCCTTTTGCCATAGTGTGATGGTTTTCCATCCATGTGCATTAATTCCATTGACTGATCATGACTATTATAAAAGCAAACTTAAAAGGAACACATGGATTCAGAAACCTGCCGGATATGCTTCAGGCTTGACATGCATTTAATGTCGATCTTTGCTTTTGGTGTTGTTGACGTGCATTTAATGCATATTGTTTGAGCTGAAGGAAAGACATATTAATTAAATATAATAAATAATAATAAATAATATGCCATGCCCGATGCCCGGATTCTATGCGTGTTGCCGGAATCAGAGAAGAAGACGATACCTGCAGCAAGTAGCAAACGGCGGCAGATCTAGAGATTGCCTGAGCAGTGGGCGACCGGCAATGACTGGGTGAGGGCAGCGGGCGGCGACTGGCAGATGGCGGTGAACAGCCAGGGCAATGGCGGCGGTTGCCAACCAGATGGGTTTCGGTGGCGGTTAGGATGTCAGATTTGGGGATTTGGGACTTTGGGGAGAAGAAAATGAAATTACGGAAATACCCCTTGAACGAATATTTTTGCAAATAAACCCCGAATAGAAAATTTACAAATTAACCCCTGGCTAATTTTTTTTTACATAATGGTTTTCTACCTTCTTAAGCCGGGTCTAGGCTTTTTCATGACTGCCCACTAGGCCCAGCCCATATTCTGTAAGCCCAAAACTGTTTAGGCCCACGCGGTTGGCCCATTTCAGGAAGCCCATTGCACTTGGACGGGTCAACTTCTCAGGCTTAGCTTCACAGGCCCATGCAGGCAGCCTAATTTTAGCTAATAACTGGCCAGGCCAACCCAATAGCCCAATAAAGGACACGTGTCCCATTATAAACCATCCATATATATAAATTAATATAATTCTTGATCCTATTATCCAAATTGGATGATCCAATAGTCGTTTTTTATATTTTTGGACATTCTGGATCTAATGAAAGGGTCTGATTAAGCTAAGTAGGTCAATAAATTTAATTTTTTTAATATTTATTCAAATACATGCAAATTTTTTTGAATTATATGTGCAATTAATTCATGTGATTAGTTTATAAATGCTTAGTTAGAAATTTATTTATGATTTATTGCTTTCTATTTAATTTTAAACATGCAATATATATATGAATAATTATATAAGTTATGATTATTAAATTTTATGGTGATATTATATTCTATGGCATCACTGGAGGTTGGTGTCTAGGCAAGAGGTATTGAAGAGGATCACGTGGTTATTTAATTAGGTCTCTGCTATGCAGGGGGAGCCTCCCACGCCCCACCTCACTTACCCGGCTGACCAAAAGAAATAATATGTAATTTAATCACACATAATGAATTTATTAATCATTATTTTTGAATTATTCATATATATATATGAAACTCAATAATTTATATTAATAATTTTAATTGTGTATTTCTAGTTGCCCCAAAGGGTCTAAAATACATATTCAAAATTATTAAATAAATGGAGAGAATATTATTGTTTATTTTTTCTCCTAATGAATATCGCAATTAATTGTCATTATGCAATTTATGTTTAATAAATATTGTTCATCTTTATGTTTTTGTTGCCCTGAAGGGTCTAAGATGTTTAGTTAATCAAATTTATTAAACAAAGAGAGAATAACATGATTTTTCTTCTCATCATAGAAATTGCATTATTAAAGAATATTATATTATAGTTCTACCCGAAGGTAGCTATAATTTAATATAATTGCATAAACACGGGAAATTTTCCACCCGAAGGTGGGGATTTCTTGACTTTGTGTATTCATAATTAATCGTTAAATATTATTGTTTGTCATAGCATTTTTGAATATAATCATGCATTATTGCTTGTGTGATTAAATTTAAAATTTTAGTTATGATTAATTAATGTTAATGGAATTGTTACATAATATTTTTTCTGAATCATAATGGTAACGTGAGCTTAATCATCCTTTGTTACAGCTATGACTCCTGTTCCTCAATCTCATCTGTCTAATATCCTGACACTGAATGGATCAAATTATTCTAATTGGCATGAGCAATTACTTATTACCTTAGGATGTTTGGATCTGAATTTAGCCCTTCGTGTTGCAAAACCTAATGAATTAAAGCCTGAAAGTACTGATAGTCAAAAGATTCAATTTGATAAATAAGAGCGTTCCAACAGGTTGCCTCTTATGATTATAAAGAGCACAATCGAAAAGAATATTAGGGGCTCTATTTCTGACCCTGAAAATGAAAGTGCCAAAACTTATCTAGACTCAATTAAGAAAAAATTCAGTGGATCAGATAAAGCATTGGCTGGAATGCTCACTAACAAATTGACTTCAATGAAATATGATGACATTTGTGGAGTGCGAAAGCACATAATGGAAATGTCAAATATAGCTGGGAAACTTAATTAACTAGGGATGAAAATCTTTGACTCTTTTCTAGTCATATTTGTCTTAAACTCTCTTCCATCTCAGTTTTCACAATTCAAAATCTCCTATAATACACGAAAGGAGAAATGGACTTTAAATGAATTAATATCCATGTGTGTACAAGAGGAAGAGAGATTAAAGAAGGATGGATCAATGACTATCTATTTCACATCGACTTCTAAGCAGTACAAGTCAAAGAAAGGAAAAGGGAAGAATAAATTTCCATTAAGAAAGGCTTAGAGGATGGATTGAAAATGTCCGCTGAGAAGTGTCATTTCTATAAAAAGAAAGGACATTTTAAAACCAATTTTAAATCAAGCGAAATAGTTGGTTCGAAAAGAAAGGTAACAATTATATACATGTTTGCCTTGAAACCAATTTCATAAATGTATCCTCTAATTTATGATGTATTGACTCTGGTGCTGCTATTCATGTTTCAAACTCTTTACAGGGATTCCATTCAACCCGCAATCCAAAATCGCATGAGTCATCTATCTTAATGGGCAATCTGACCAAGTCTAAAGTCAAAGCAGTAGGAAGTTGTATGCTTCGCCTTAACACAAGACATTTTTTAGAACTGCATGACATTTTCTATGTTCTGTCCATTTCTAGAAATTTAATTTCTTTGCCAAAACTTGATGTAATGTGTTATTCTTTCAGTTTTGCAAACTCAAAATTTTCTTTATTTAAAGATTCTATTTTAGTTGGAACTGGAACATTATTTAATGGTTTATATCAAATAAGTGCAGATTGCTCATTTATTAATTGTTCATCCACCTTAAATGTATGTGCTGGTAATAAACGTGGTATGATTGATGAAAATTCCTCAATGTTGTGGCATAAAATGTTGGGTCACATATCGAAAGAAAGGATGCTAAGATTAGTAAAAGATGAGGTATTACCTACTCTAGATTTTATTGATTTTAGCTATGTATCGATTGTATTAAAGAAAAACAAATCAAAACTTAGAAAAAGAGTGCCACAAGAAGCAATGGACTTTTAGAATTGATCCACACCAATATTTGTGGTCCATTCTTATCATGTATTGGAGGTGAAAAGTACTTTATCACATTTATTGATGATTTCTCACGTTATGATTTTATTTTCCTATTACATGAAAAGTCTAATTCTTTGAATACTTTTAAAATATTCAAAGAATTAGTAGAAAAGAAATTGGATAGGAAAATTAAAGTTGTGAGATCTGACAGGGGCGGTGAATATTATGGTAAACATGGTAAATTAAGTCGAATACCTGGTCCATTTGCTAAATTTCTAGAAGAGAATGGTATTGAACCTCAATACACGATACCTGGAACTCCCCAACAAAATGGTGTTGCTGAAAGGAAAAATCGTACTCTCAGAGATATGGTGAGAAGTATGATTAGCAACTCATCCTTACCCTTATTCTTGAGGAGTGAAGCTTTCAAAACTGCTATGTATATTCTCAACAGAGTTCCCAGTAAAGCTGTTCTTAAAACTCCATTTGAGTTATGGTCAGGCAGGAAACCCAGTTTGAGACATGCATATTTGGGATTGTCAAGCAGAAGCAAGGATACTCAACCCACAAGAAAAAAAATTGGACCCAAGGACTATTAGTTGTTTCTTTATCGGGTATCCAGAATGGTCTAAAGGGTATAGATTTTACAGTCCGTATCATAATACTAGGATCATTGAGACCGGAACAGCTCGATTCATTGAGAATGGTGAAAATAGTGGGAGAACAACTCCATGAAATGCGGAATTTGAGAAAATTAGAGATCTTTCCTCTAGTTCATCACTAATAGATGCGAGAACTGAGATTGTTGATCATAACATGACAGATCAATAACCAAAAATTGTTGTGCAGCCCACAAAAGAGACTAATAATTAATCGATCTCAATTTCAAATGACATTCATCAATATGATAATGTAGAACATATTAATGAGCCAAGAAGGTCTAATAGAATAAGGAGACCTGCTATTTCAGATGACTACATTATATATTTAGAAGAATGTATTGACGATCCTTGTATTGAAAATGATTCATTGACATTAAAAGAAGCCATTAATAGTGAAAAGTCTGAACTATAGATCAATGCTATGAAAGATGAATTAAAATTCATGTTTCAAAATAAAGTTTGGGATCTTGTTACATTGCCTAAAGGGAGCAAACCTGTTGGTTGTAAATGGATATTCAAAACAAAACGGGACCCTAAAGGTAATGTAGAAAGGTATAAGGCCAGACTTGTTGCCAAAGGGTTCACACAAATAGAAGACATTGATTATAAGGAGACATTCTCACCAGTCTCTAGAAAAGACTCATTCAGAATCATTATGACATTAGTGACCTACTTTGACTTAGAGTTACACCAAATGGATGTAAAAACGGCATTCCTGAATGGGGATTTAGAAGAGGAGGTAGACATGATGCAACCTGAAGGATTTAAAATGGAAGGAAAGGATATATTAGTATGCAAATTAAAGAAATCTATATATGGACTTAAACAAGCTTCCCAACAGTGGTATTTAAAGTTCAACAAAGTTATCACTTTTCTTTGGATTTACAGAAAACATTGGTGACCAATGTATATATCTAGAGTTGAGTGGGAGCAAGTTTATATTTCTGATTTTATATATAGATGATATTTTGCTTGCTACTAATGATTTAGGTCTTTTACATAACACTAAAAGTTTTCTTTCCGAACATTTTGATATGAAAGATATGGGTGAGGCATCATGTGTCATAGGAATTGAGGTCCATTGAAATAGGCCTAAAAGTCTTTTAGGGTTATCACAGAGGGTATATATCAATAAAATTTTAGAAAGATTCCAAATGTCCAATTGCTCATCATGTGAAGTATCAATCTTTAAAGGTCAAAAATATGGTTTGCATCAGTGTCCACAGAATGAGATTGAAAAACAGGAAATGAGGTCCATCCCATATACTTCTGCTCTTGGGAGCATGATGTATGCACAAGTTTGCACACGTCCTGACATCAATTATGCAATGGGATTACTTAGAAGATATCAAAGCAATCTAGGAATGAAACATTGGAAAGCAGTAAAGAAAGTAATGCGATATCTCCAAGGGACTAAAGATTATGAGCTCACGTATGCAAAAACTGATCAATTAGAAATGATCGGTTACACAAATTCAGATTATGCTGGTTGTACAGATAGCAGAAGATCCACATCAGGCTATGTTTTCTTATTAGCCGGTGGAGCAGTTTCATGGAAGAGTGGGAGACAAAATCGTATAGTTGACTCTACCATGGAAGCTGAATTTGTTGGCTATCATGAAGCATCCTCACATGCACTTTGGCTGAGAAAATTTATCTCAGAGCTTAAAATTATGGTTCTATCTCTAGACCTCTGAGAATCAGTTGTGACAATTCATCAGCGATTAGCTTCTCCAATTATAGAAAAATTACTGGTGCTAACAAACATATTGATGCTAAGTTTATGTCAGTACAAGAAAGGATTAATGATCATCTGATATCGATTAGTTTTGTTGGTACTGCTGACATGATTGCTAATCCCATGACTAAGGCCCTGGCGCCTAAGGTCTTCTCTGGACATGTAAAAAATATGGGTCTTGTTATGTGGGATAATTATTAATGTAATCGATACATTTTGAGATCTCATATTGGATGATTATTTTCTTTTGTTTCATTATGGTATTTTGTTGACAATTTTATGTGATTTGGAAACAAAAGATTTTATCTATTTGATATTAATGTGGGACATTAGAATTACATAATTGTAAATCTGCCATTAAGAACTTAGTTAAGTAAGTTTGTTAATATCGCGATGCATGGAAGGAAGTATGTTTATATTGCATATAACCGCCATGATCCATGTTGACAAATTTTCTTAACTCAAGTATTAAAGTTGTATTGCGAATGTAATGACTGGGCATATTTTTTCAAATGAGTGCACTCGTCCGGTTATTTTTCAAATGTTAAATCCAAGGATTGTATTTTAAGTAATGTGGGACATTAAAATTACATAATTGTAAATCTGCCATTAAGAACTTAGTTAAGTAAGTTTGTTAATATCGCGATGCATGGAAGGAAGTATGTTTATATTACATATAACCGCCATGATCCATGTTGACAAATTTTCTTAACTCAAGTATTAAAGTTGGATTGCGTATATAATGACTGGGCATATTTTTTCAAATGAGTGCACTTGTCCGGTAATTTTTCAAATGTTAAATCCAAGGATTGTATTTTAAGTATAATTTTTCTTTTCTTACTTAATTTTTATTTTAATTAGGTCAAGTGGAAGAATGTTAGAATTATACTCCTATAAGGTGTCCTAATTAAATAATAAATCTTAGATTTAAAGAAAGCCCAGCGTATTTGAGATGCGTACGCAATCCGAGTCCTGGGAGAACTACACTTCTACTGAGAGTCATGATGGGAAGGGCTCTATATAAAGAGGAGTCTAGGTCCCTCTCTCACACGTGTACATCACAAGTGGTTCCCATCTACCGCTAGTATCATAGGGAGAAGTGTTGAGAGAGAAGACCTCGTACTCTACTCGGTCTACAGGTGGAATCTACACACACATGGATTCAGGTACGCTTCCGCATCACATGATTTCCAACAGTAATACATCCTCTAATTTGGAGCAAATACAAAGGAAATGGCAATTGAGGTAGCAAACTTCTACAAGCTAGACTCAAGGAAATGTAGGAAGATAGATCCTAAAGATAAACTGGCTATTCTCTGCTTTTGGACAACAAACGAGTATAATAAGGAACTATGGCGCCAATAGCACTGGTGTCAGTGTAGTTTGAACTTTATTCAAGTGTTTGGGCTCTGAAAAATGGACACCATAGCCACAACGGTAATTCCGAAATAATCAAGTGGAAATGGCTTTTTAGGTTGCCAGCAATTTGGGGCCGCACTTTTGAGTTTCAAATGCCAACTGCTGGCTGGAAGCATTTGAACGCCTGTTTCCGTTCGCATATTGGGCAGTTAGATCTTAGCCATCTACCCCATCTATATCCAGTGGATAGACGGTTCAGATGATTCTGTTTTATGTTGCCTTGCCCCTTTATATATGAAGCTCAGTAGTGTACATAAAATTATGCATATGCAAGAATAAGCTTCAAAGTTTAGAAGATAAAGATGCAAAAATAAAAAGTTTAAGCCGTCAAAAAAATAGAAAGTTTAAAATGCAAGGGTATTCCACACATTTCATATAGTCAAATGTTGATTTTGAACATCCTAATTCCTAAGGATTGAGAGTTTAAAATGTAAATAAACCAAATAGTGCTGGGTTTAAAATGCAAATAGCTAAACTTGGGTTTAAAATGCAAATAGCTAAACTTTAGGGACGTAAATTACAAATATGTATAGTTAGAGAATTTAAAATGTCATTCGGACCATGAATTGTATTTATATCTATAATTTAAACCTTAATACAAATAAACCTACGAATTTTTAAATATGTATAGTTATACCTATGATTAATGTTAATCTCTTGATTTTAAAAAACTAAAATATTTTTAGTAAATTCAAGTCGCATATTATATTTATTATCTTTAATTCCTTCTTTGTTACCCTGTAATATCATATTACCTTCTCTCTTTTTAAAAGAATTCTTTCCCACCTTTTTTTACCAACTTTTTTCCTTATTAGCAAATACATCATAGAACGAATAGAACAAAGTCTTGATCTTTTTGCAGAAAAATACATAATATCTTTTTTATTTGTCCAAAAAAGCTGAATAAAAGGCTATGTGACCTGCAATTTACAGAATACTATAGTTATAATCTGGAATCAACGAGCAAATCAAATGATCATACAAATAAGTAAAAACTAATGTTTTACCCATGCACACAAAAAACAAAAAAACTGATCCTAGTAATATATATCATTGTTTTATATGCATATACGTCATTATTATTTTTTTGAAGTAAATATATATCATTATTATGAATGTGACAAACAAGGTATATATATTTCAAGAGTCAGCAACAAGAAGTAGAAACTACTAGGTAAGCACCCATAAATACATGAAGCGGCAAGCTAATCAAGAAATTTCTCTGATCCACCTAATTTCTAAATTTAAAAAGTAGGCCTTAAGAAAAAAAGGAGAAATTACTCTGTAGAGAACTCACCAAAGGAGCAGTACTCACCAAAGGAGCAGTACTGAAGCGAAAATAAAGAAACCGGAGATTTCAGAAATTATAATACTTGAAGCAGCAACCTTGAAGGTCGACGCATAAAAAAGAGGCACATCCACGGATAAGGAATAATGAGGAAGATTAAAAGTCGAGACCAACGACAAGCTCCATTTCTTGGATTGCTTGGGAGAAATAACGTCAGCTTTATTGGACGTATGTAAATCGAAGAGTCTGCATATGCAAGAATAAGCTTCAAAGTTTAAAATATAAATATGCAAAAATAAAAAGTTTAAGCCATAAATAAATAGAAAGTTTAAAATGCAAGGGTATTCCAGACATTTCACAGTCAATCGTTGATTTTTAACATCCTAATTCCTAACGATTGTGGGTTTAAAATGTAAATAAACCAAATAATGAGTGGTTAAAATGCAAATAGCTAAACTTTAGGGGCGTAAATTACAAATATGTATAGTTAGAGAATTTAAAATGTAACTTGGACCACGAATTGTATTTATATCTATAATTTAAATCTTATTACAAATAAACCTATGCATTTTTAAAATATTTGTAGTTATACTTGTTATTAATGTTAATCTCTTGATTTCAAAAAAAAAACTAAAATACCTTTAATAATTCCAAACCGCCTGTTATATTTATTGTCTTTAATTCCTCCTTTGTGGTTACCCAATCATATTATATCACCTTCTCTTTTTAAAAAAATTTCTTCCCTACCTTTTTTTACCAATTTTTTTCCTTATTAGCAAATAGATCATAGAACTAATAGAACAAAGTCATGATTTTTTTGCAGAAAAATACATAATATCTTTTTTGTTTGTCTAAAAAAGCAGAATAAAAGGCTCGTGTGACCTGCAATTTACAGAATACTAAAGTGTGTGACCCGCAATTTACAGAATACTAAAGTTATAATTTGGAACCGACAAACAAATCAAATGATCATACAAATAAATAAAAAATAATGTTTTACCCATGCACACAAAAAACAAAAAAACTGATCCTAGTATATATATATATATTATATGCATATATATCATTATTATTTTTTTGAAGTAAATATATATCATTATTATTAATGTGACAAACAAGGTATATATATATTTCAAGAGTCCGCACCAAGAAGTAGAAACTACTAGGTAAGCACCCATAAATACATGAAGCGGCAAGCTAATCAAGAAATTTCTCTGATCCACCTAATTTCTAAATTTAAAAAATAGGCCTTAAGAAAGAAAAGGAGAAATTACAAAGTAGAGAACTCACCAAAGGAACAGTAATGAAGCGAAAATAAAGAAACCGGAGATTTCAGAATATTATAATACTTGAAGCAGCAAGCTTGAAGATGGACGCATAGAAAAGAGGCACATCCACAGAAAAGAAATAATGAGGAAGACTAAAAGTCGAGACCAACGACAAGCTCCATTTCTTGGATGGATTGGGAGAAATAACGTCGGCTAGCTGCAGGAACCTTTGAAGCATTAAAAGAAGTAGAGAGCTTTCTGAGGAGAGAACTTACCAAAAGGGTAGAACTGAAGTGACAAGAAAGAAAGTCGGAGATTTCTGAATATTGTGATATTCCATGGAAGCGGCAAGCTTAAAGAGTGACGTAGAGAAAAGAGGCATTCAGCAGAAAATAGATGATAAGAAGGAAGACCGCAAGTCGTCGAGACCGACAACCTCCATTTCTTGGATGGAGCGGTAGAAATAATAAAATAGCTCAGCCAGCTGCAGGAAGAATTAATAAAGGTGGGATCCGCGCGCAACTCTCCCTTATTTATTTTGAATTGTCACATGATAATTGAACGGAGTGAAAGTGGACTTTTGCAGTTTTACTTTGTGGAACGCTGGTTTAACTGGACATAACGTGAATAGAATTTTCAAGCGCGTTAGAAAGAATTCAATGTTCCCCTCTGGTTTGGAGGTTTGGACGGGTTAATTTTTTAAATTAAAAATATACCTATATAGTTTATATATCTTTATAAATATACCATGCGGTGAAGGTCTAGTAGCCGCATTATAACGGAATGTGTTTATTTATAATTATGATCAAACTATGTGGATTATTTATAATTTCTGAAACTATGTATTTATATTTATAATTATAGTGAAACTTGATATGTTTACAAATTACCCTAAATTTAATTTAAATAACTTTTCATTTCACATAATATACTCATATAGGATATTAGAACACATGGCGTAGATCTTTAACAAAATTAAAAATGAAAATCCAAAAAGGTGTAGTCTTCATCCAGTTTTATTGGAGAAAATTTGATTAAGTAGAAACCGTAACTCTTCACGAAGCAGGAAGCTAGCTAAATTAGGAATTTTTCAGACCCTCCTAATTTCCAAATTAAAAAAATAGATGTTAAGAAAGAAAAGAGAAAGTAATGAGTAGAAAAAATAAGGAATCACATAGAACTTACCAAAGGAGTAAAACTAAAATTTAAAACAGATTTTTTGAGAAAACTAAATCAAATGTGTCCTTTCGCATAAGGAAGCTTGAAGAGTAATGATAATGTAAAGACAAAGAAAAGCTTAGGCTATGCACCCACCAGCTAGTAAATAATAAGAAGGAAGCTTAGATGTCGAGGTAGATAAGATCCATTTCTTGGATGGATTGATGAATTAGTTGATTAGCTAGCTTCTAATTAAGGTGGGATGGATATGGAACTCAAATAGCTAGAGTATCACTTATTTCTTCATATCCTTTATTTATTTTGGAATGTGACATAAGGCGGGGACACGTAATGACCGAATTGCATTAAAATAGACTTGTGAGTGGGTCCATGGCTTTATTGGACATCTTTAAATCAAAGAGTAAGTCCCATTTGTACCTCCACAAGTTTTGCCCTTGGTTATCCCACGTTACACGTATATCCATGATGCTTCATTTATTTCAGATATATCTATGTACTTTGCTCAAACCTCATTTATACTCTTGGTCCTTATGAAATGATAAATATATCTAAACTTTAATTATGATTATAAACTAAAAATTCATATTCAAATGAATTTTTATTATTTTTACAGCGATATTATCAAACTTCTACCGTTATAAAGGCACATTTGTCATTTCACATACGTGTGAATTTGAATAAGATTTCAGTTAAACTAGGTGAGTATACTTGGAATTATTGAAATATGTTGAGTATATGTGGAATGAATGGCAAAAGTTGTAGGTATAGTTGAGATTTTCCCAAAATAGAATTTTGAGGAAGGTGGTGAAGAGATTTTTATTTTTTAGCGTGTGAGAAGGAATTCAATAATTCAATGGGTTACTTGCAAATGTGCACCCTACGTTTTGGCAGATTTGCACCAAGAACTTCGAAGTTTACACTCTTCACGTATATCTCTTGAAGTTTTGTGTGCGCTCCCGAGAGTACATTAACTACCAATTTCATTGCCTGCACTGGTGCTCGGAAGAATCCCATTAGTATTTTTAGACCATGATATTGGCAATGCCTTCGAGGAAATTGTAAACTTTGGGGCATGCGTTCAGAAGCGGAAATCTGCCAATTCTTATTACCGTATGCAAAAATTAACAGTTATTTGTGCTCATGCCTGTGATTTTTTACAAAATTAAAGTGTGGTTAATTATGCGTATAATGCAAAACCTATGGCAAATATGGCTAAGTGTTCTAAAAAACTTCATTTTTGTGAGCCATGATATTTTCTATAAATCAAACCTACTTATTATGTTTTTTCAATATGTGAGGTTAAGTTTTATCTTGGGAGTCATTTTCATAACACTTATCATTTGGATAGGAATATTTGAATATTATAGACTTTTGTTGCTTTTAATGGGAATATATTCGCTGCAATAAATTTAATTACAAGCAGTAAAATCAGCAACCACTTGGTTGCATATTGGTTGTTGTCAGGTAATCATATATGCCAAAATTTTATGTTGTTTAACATAGCGATAGCATCTATTCTATAAAAATAAAAATTTAAAAAAAATACACAATAGCCTAATAACAACCATAATACTAGCAAAATTTGTTGACACAAATCCAACTTTGTTTTAGCATTTTCATTTATTTGTTCCAAAATGTCAACAACCATAAAAGGGCAAATTCTGGTGACACGAACACAACTTTGTTTTAGTGATTTCATTTATTTGTTCCAAAAGTCAAACATTGCTAGGAATTTAACGCCAAAAAGTTAAATGATACCTTAAAGTGTAATACTTTATTGCATGTGGATGCATTAAATTGCATTTCATTCAAACGCAAAACTTGTTTTTAAATTTTTTTTGAATTTTTTTATAAAATTATTAATCTAAATATATTCAATCTATAAATCAAGTTTTATTTATAAATAATATTTTCAAAAATTGAAAAAATTAATACATAAGTTATATACACTTTTTTCTTATTACAAATACATAATAAAATAAATAGAAGAAATTGAAGTTTTTTTTTTTGGAGAAAAATACATAAGATCTTTTGTATTTGTCAAAAAAAGCCAAAATAAAAGGCTAATGTGACCTGTAATTTACAGAACAGTAGAGTTATACTCTAAAATGACAAGTAAATCAAAGGATCGTATAAAAAATCAAAAACTGTTCTTCAAAAAAAAATTTAAAAATAATATTTTACTCATGCACTCCAAAAACAAAAAACTTAAAAAAACTAATCCTAGTAATGTACGTCATTGTTTTTTTTATGGGTGTATATCGTTATTATTAATGTAACAAACAAAGTAAATATCTTTCCAAAGTCCGCGCCAAGAAGAAGAAATTACTAAGTAAGCACCCATAAATAAAACGGCAAACTAATCAAGAAGTTTCTGTGATCCACGTGGTTTCTAAATTAAAAAAAATAGTCGTTAAGAAAGAAAAGGAGAAATTAAAGATTAAGAACTTACCAAAAGAATAGAAAAAAAAATCCTGAAGAGAGAGGTAAACAAAAGAGGCATACATCCGATACCAAATAATAAGAAGGAAGGCCAGAAGTTGTCCAGATTGACAAGCTCCATTTCTAGAATGGATTGCCGAATTAGCAGATCAGCTAGCTGCAGAAATCTAGGAAGTGTTAAAAGTAGTAGATGGCGTTCTGAGCGGAGAACTCATCGAAAGAGAAGAACTACATTGAAAAGAAAGAAAGAAGGAGATTTTTTGAATATTCTGATACTTGAAGCTACAAACTTATAGACTTAAAGGTGCACATGTGGCTAGCTTGACGGGTTTTGAGGAAGAGGGTAATTTGAATGGTGTAGTGAATAGTTGAGCCACAGTTGAAGTGGTGATCAATCTAGATGCTATGTCATCTTATATATGAATATTTTAAATGCTAATTTTAGATTTACCAAGCCCATAAAGTGATTAGTTAACCATGTCTTGACTTATTACATACAAGTTGTGGAATTAGAAGTTGTAGGAATGTATACTTCATAATTTGTTGATGATTAGCCAATGGTTCCAAGTTGCAAAGTGAAATTTTAAACAAATGGCTAAATTGGTAGAAATTTTAACTGGTTATGGCATCTCTACATTTGAGTATAAATTGATAATGGAAACTTTCTGCATGGATTTAGCTATGTTTTCACAAGAATGATATGATTTTGAATTGAACGTGCGATAGTTTTTATTAATATTACAAACTTTCTTTTTCAAGAATTGACTATTTTTAGTTGGGTTAATGGGAGCGATATTTGAATTAAATGATTGATTTATTGTTCAAGAACTTCAAGCTAATAGACATGCCTAAATGCTAAAGGAATTGATTTCCTATAAATAACCTCAAGATGATGGCTCCAAAATAACAACTAGCCTATATGGAAAGTATAGTTGAACTCCATGTGTAGGAGTCCTTTAAAGAGATTAAAAGCTTATGCATAAATAAAAGATTATGGAGATTGTGAAAGTTGCACTTAAGCCTGAAAAGATTTTTGAGTTACCTACTTGGATCAATGGACAAGAGAGGCATGCAATTTAGCCATGATAAAAACATTAGATGAGCATATGCAATAATTTCATCCATACTTAAAATATATTATATTTCTACATGATAGGAAAATAAAGGGAAAAGTTGGAGAAGAGTAACATAAACATGTAAGAAAGCCCTACAAGTCTTTCTCTTCAAAGGCTTTGAAAAGTTTCACAAGGTAATTAGTATTTAATGAGTTTCGATTGCATAAATTGTACTTTGGCAAGTATTTGAATTATTGTTTGTCAGTTGTTTTGCTTAAATGCTTAAGATGGTATAATTTTGAAATGCTTTACTTTAAAATGTACTTGCCAATTAGCAAAAATTATGTACACATGTTTTCAAGTCAATCATGAGTGTTTTTAGAATAATGATTTCTAGATGCCTTTCATGTATATGAAATTTATTATTATCGCAGCATGAATAATGAAGGCATCTCATGTCATAGCATGAGAAAACAAAAAATGCATTCATGCAAATGGCAGAAATTTCTGTAGGCTTCTATCAAGGTTGTTAAATAAGACTGTTGTCCTTCCTTGATGCTACCGAGTCATTAAGAATCAAAAGATTCATGACATTATTTTACAGATCAATTTGGACATGAACGCTTGATAAATGTCATCTGCCACCTAATTAACAAGTCAAATAACCATTGCACGCATGAAAATTCATGAAAAGATTGTACATATACAAGCATATTTGATTGTTTACATTGTTTATAAGTGCTTGCTTACTTAGTATATATACTCATTAGTTTTCAAACTGTCAGTGATTGCAGATATGTCAGATTAAAATGAAGATTCTTCGTTGACAGTGAAGCAATGAAGACACGGAATTTTTGCAAGCACTAAACAGCTCTTCTCCAATCAAAGACCATGATTTCTGGTGAAAGTTGACGGGCCATCCATCTAGACCTAAGGCATTTCATTACCTTTCACTACTTCCAAAACTTCTATTTTTATGAGTGTAGTCAGCCTGGCGTTATCCTCTTTTATTACACATTTCCAAATTTTGAGACAATCCTGGTGGCATCTCCAATCCATTTGGATCTAAATATTACTTCGAGATACATAACTGCCAGTTGTTTCATTTCTTTCTACTCTGTAAAAAAGTTATTTAGCCTACATCTAGCAGATACTACTTAGTGAACGAATATAGTATTTGATCCTCCTGTTGTAATCAGTTTACCTAGGAAAGCTATTTCGATAGAATCTCTTGATCTTCTAAAAGACTGTTTATCTAATGCTTGGCCATTTTAATTTTGTGTCTCTTTTTGATTTGATGGAGGAAACTTCTTCTCTATGCACTTGCTTTTTTCCTTGCTAGGTTTCCTCTTTCTTGATTTCATTTCAGGAGGGCCTTTTCGCATTTAAGGAATTTGTATCTAATATCCCTAAGTGTTAGGCTGTTATCTTGACCTGTCACCCAATTTATTTGAATCTTCTTTGCTACATGTTCATTCTTAACCCAAAATGCTTCATACTTGAATAGCTTTCGCATTTTTTTAAAGTCTGTATATAATTAGAATAGAGTAGTGGTCCAAAAGTATTATGGTTCAGTGGATACTCTAGATTAATGGGAACAACTGCAATCAGTCAGCAGTAGCTAAAATTATGTCCAAAAGTGCCTCAACCCTTACTACGCATTGTCTATTATTTCTCCATGTAAAAGTTAGGCTGATGAATCCAATGTCTATTAGCTCATATTCATTAGTAACTGCTCTAAATCTATCCACTTCGTGCTTTAATCTAAAGTAACGATTATGATATTCTGAAATACCAATCACCTCATTGAAATCCCTGACAAGCAGCCAAGCTTTTGTTGCTAATCTACTTAAGTTGCCAATATAAATTAATAAATTCCCTCTTATGAGTTTTAGGAATTCCATAAAAGTTTGGTTATTCTCCATTAATAATTGTTAGGAGACAAAACCTCTACATCAACGTAGTTATTGGAATAAGATTTGACGAAGACCTCTTGCTTCTTTTTCCAAAGCATAGCCAGACCACCCTTCCTTTCCATACAATTAACTACAAAACATCCCTTATATCTCAATTTACTCTAAATTATCACCATTTCTTGCCACTTTGTTCTAGTTTCCACTTGAGAAAGTAAACATGAAATTTTTTCTGGATTAGTTTAACAAAAACTTAAATTGCTCGTGGGTTTCCAAGTTCACAACAATTCAAGGCTAAAATCACCTTTCAAATTTGGCGGCCCGTGCCATGTTCTTATAATTTTCCTCTACTTTCTACTCTTTCTTTCGCTTCTTAGCACTACTCTGTCCTTGCATATCCTCTTTCCCAGTATCGTTTAACATTTAAACTATCAAGAGCTTCTTTCATTTGAAGAACAATTCTATAAATTATTAAGACATTTCAATTCATCTATAGTTGGATTTAAGTGTTTTTCATAATTTAGACAATGCAATATTTTCTTGAATTATATTTCTATGAAACTTTTTTTTTATATTTCATTCATCTTAGAATATGAAAGGTGATCTTATATGGTCACGCTCGATGCATTTGCCACGGGCTATTTAATGGAGTTGGAATGGAGAGGGCAGTTGGATGAGAGAGCACAAGAACATTTTCAAATCACTCTCTTTGACCGAACCTACGATTTGAAAATCAAAAAAGTCCCTAACGGCACATAAAGTGGCAGAATCATTACCTCAAAATTCCAAGTTGATTTCGTCTCTCTCCTTCTACAGTAGAGCAACGCCACTGTCACTCTCTACCTCCAAATCTCTTCCTTTCAGACATAGGATCTCCAACATAAATAAAAAATGGATGTTCTGCTTCCATCCGAGATGGATTCTGGTCGCAGGCATGTGCTTTGTCGTCCTCTTAGTCCCCAAATTTGTGGATTTCTTGTTGTTATAGAAGTATTATTTATATTTTACTGGGTTTTATGTTGTCATGCTTGTCCCATCTTGTGGTTTTCAAGAAAGATTTGCAAGGGGTGGAGATGGAAATTGTCCGTTTATAAAATAGAAGGAGGTTTAGTATCAAACCTAAAACAAGCTGGATTAAGAAATTGAACCCATGTTGAATTTGCTAGGCATCATATGGAGAGTGGAAAACCTCATATTATTTTGGGTTATTTCCAGATATACCCACTACGTTTGACCTTAATTTTAAATATACTTACTATGTTTTCAAAATTCGAAATATACCTACTATGTTCATATTTAATCTAAAAAATGCTCATTCCGTGAGTTAACACTGTTACAGAATATGCAAAATTACTGATATACCTCTCAAATTTAAGACACAATTGGAAATTTTGAATGTTATAAGTCTCTAATGATTAATTGCATATGAATTCTAAATTTAAAGTGCCTTAATTTCATTTTTTATTCATTTCATCATTTATTATTTTACAACATGGGTATTTTGGGTATTTAAAAAAGTTAACTGATGGTTTTTTATGGAATGAGTATTTTTTTGATTAAATACAAACGTAGTTTATAACTTTGAGATTTTTTAACTATAAGGGGTACATTTGAAATTAAAGTCAAATGTAGTAGATATATTTATGAATACCCTATTATTTTCCAAATAATCCAAGTTGTCATACACCAACACCACTATAATTTATTTTATTGCTAACCTTGACAGGTAAACTATGTTGAGATTCAACCTGAAAAGCATAAAACATTTTTCCCATATAGCAGAAATAATTTTTAGCCAGTTATGGGCGACATGGAACTGCTAGATGTTTTTAACCGACAACTTCAGTAGCTAGATGCCATTCCTCCGTGTCCATGACCGCGACAAAGAGGAGATACCATGAAATGGGCACGGGGAGAAGAGGGAACGGACAAATTGCATTGCTTTTAGATTTTGCAATCGTACATTTGGTCAAAAGGAGTTTCTTTGAAATTGTTCCAAAGCTCTCCAATCCAACGACGCTCTTCCTTCTAGCTACGTCGATTGGCCTGCATAAAATGCATCAGGGGAGGACGAAGTTATTGTGACTTGGGATGCAGCCATATAAGACTGCCCCCTTTAAATACTTCTATTTGTATTTAGATGGTTGATGAGAAATCTATTTTATCTACTGTATTTATATTATCATATAAATACTTTTATTTGTCTATAATATTGTGTATCAACCTCATTTATATAAAATTAATATAATAAAACAATTTAATATTAAATATAAATATTAAAACTGTATTTTCGAATCATCTAAAATATAGTTCTTGTGTGAATGAATGATTCCATAAGTATTACTACATTTTAATACATGTGGGAATGTATCTAAGAATTTTTTATAATTAATGCACGAATATACATATATATATATTTAAAATAAACGTAGTCAGCACATATTCTGATTTTGAGGAAGCTTGATATCTTAATTAAATTAATCATACTAAATATAATGGATAAAGTAGATTTTCTACGCATTATTAATTCATTAAAAATGAAAGGGGTTATATGAAATTACTCATGTAATCTAGTTACATACAAATGGGAAGGAAGAGCGTAATCGGGAAAGCTAACAAGTAGCTAGCTAGGTTTCGTTTTACTCTCCTTAGTGGAAAGGAGTTTTACAAAATAGTTTCCATGAAATGGAAATTTTACAATTCCCCTCTGAAAAGTGAGGCTTTTTACAAATTTTCTCCTAGTATGGTGTGTTTATAGAAAATTCCCTCAATACTATGAGGGATGTGAATGTTCCTCATTATAATATCAAGTTGTCACATTGTATAAATACTATGATAAATGAATGACTTCAATGTGTAAAAATTGAATTTTTGTATCATCATCGAAGTGGGCTCATCAGATGTTGCAACAAATTAGTTCTTTTGAAGTGCATCCAATCCTTTTTTGAAAGTACATCATTGGTTCACCTAAATATCCAACTAAGATAATTTTTACCAATGTGATTAAACATGTGAAAATGAATAATACTGTTGCTTTTGATTTAATAATACAGCATATGCAATGAAAATAGACTACATGCACAAAATGCGGAAGCATGCCCCTTTCATTGAAATCATAATATTACATACAGTTTTATGTTACAATGAAGCTCAATAATTTATCCCACGAATAAAAAATAAGCTTCTACCTGTGTACATGGAAGACAACAAGCTCCCATTAAGAGTGTAAATCAGGTCAGATAGACTAAGTTGTGGCACCCATATTATAAAAGCTGAACCCAGCCCTATTTTAACATTATGGAAACTAGTTCGATTCAGGTTAGAAATAAGAACACTAAATACATAATATTAAAAAATATTTTTCTTATGAAATCTATTTTGAAATATAAATTTATATGAAAGAATAAAAATTAATTATTTTTATAGGAATTTTTTCAATTTATGACTTATATAATATTATAACTACTAAATAATTTTATTTCAAAATAATAACGCCTAGTTAATTCTTATATTATGTACTAAAGTATGACTATTTTTAATAATCTATTATATTTTATATCGATATGTAATATGTAAAATTGAGTCTGGTCAAGATTGATAATCAAATAATTCAAATCAATCTAATTTTGAAACGAAGTTGGTTCAAATTGAGTTACATAATTCATTTTTCCTAAAATACCTAATCTAACTTTATTATAAATCAAGTTAGGTTAATTTCGGTTCGGTTCCAATTTACACCGCTAGCTTCTATCACAAAGTCGGCCCTAAGGAGGTCTGAACTGGTAACCGCAAGCAAGAGTGCCCGCATTCACGTCCATGACCGAGTTAGGCCTGATTGGTAGTTGCCCCACCTTTTCCTCACAATACTTTTTTTTAATATAAAAAAAAAGTTATGGACATGTAAACGCCGTAACCATGTTTGGAATATGACGGTTATAAATTTATTTAGTATTTTCTCCAATTTAATTTGAACCTAATGACATCATGATCAGATTAAATGTGTTGAAGAAAATCACTTGCAAATATCAACATTTTCACCATTGAAATCTGTAAGATCTCTTTCAAGGACCCATAAATATTCTGTTAAAGAACTTACCTAGCTCTCCTCTCTCCAATACCTAGAAACTGCTCCTGTATGAAACGTTTGTGAATGATGCAAGGAAAGGATAGGCAGCAACAACGGATCAAATGAAAATTCCACAAAAGAGAACCCAAACCTTCCTTTAACAAACACAGTGGATGTTCTTAATGACAGAGGGATAGAAATGTTCTTGACCCAAAACAAATAGTAAAAGGAAATTACATAGATCATAGAACAGTAGAGGCTACGATGATGAAGCCATTTGGCCCATTCAATAATACAAACAAACCACAGCCTAAGTGCGAGGGCAAGATCATTCTCCCATTGAACAATACAAATGAAGACTCTAGAAATGATCATCTAGAAGAGAAAAGCCATGATTGTTGACATATCTCAGCTTTTATGAGTTTCAGCTACTTGAATGCTTCTTTCACGCTTCACTTGCTTCAATTTTACAGAACGTAGAGAAGAATTGTTGTTTCAAGGCATCATCTTCCCATTTCAATGTCTCCAACCGACTTTCTTCGCATCTTATATCTTGTAGATGGGGGCAATGATAAAGCAATGAGGAATGCTCTTCAGATTGTTACATTGGTCAATATGAATTTCTTGTAATGATGGCCAGCCAGCGGCAGCGAGATGCCCTTTGTCGCTACATATGAATCTCAATTTTGGCAGGTTATCTAGAACCAATGACTTAAATCGAGGGAGTAATGTTTGAATGTCAGGGATTATCTCTTCTCTATCTATGCTAATTATCTCCTCTACTTCTACACAATGTCTTACAGACAAAAATTTCAAGTTGGAGAGGTGGGAACAAAGCACAGTATAAAAAGCATTTCTTTAAATCATCCTTTAGCTGATCATAGCTATATTTCAAAAACCAATAAATTGTGTCTTCCATGCCTCGATAAACTGTCTTCCATGCCCGCTATTTGACCAGCTGAGCTCAATTCATTTAGTGCGTGTCTCCATATATGAACATAGGTCTTTTTTCTTTTCTCTTTTTTTTTTGATAATAGGAAGCACTCTATGCCTACTCCCTTTCAACATGAAAAGGGTTAGGGATGGAGTAATCCGTGCATATCATTACCAAAAAATTATCTGTACAGATTTTGCCAAGTATAGCTTGGGGGGTTGCCCCACCAAGTCTGGTGATCCAAAAAAGAAACAGAAACTAAGTCGAGCTAAGGAATGAGCAACTGCATTTCCTTGTCGTAATACATGATGAACCGAAAAAAAGGCATTCACATTGAGAATAGACCTGATCTCTGCAATGATAAAACCCACCAAGGAACTAATGGGGTCAACATTGGACAGATAGTTGCAAAGAATGAGAGAGTCTGTTTCGATCTGAGCATGTCTGACATTAAGCTGGAGAGCCCACCTAAGTCCCAAAAGGAAAGCGGTAGCTTTCATAAATAGCGGCTCCAACGTGCCAAACCATCTCCACCCTTTGGCTACAACAAAGTAACCACGGGAGTTTTTGATAACAACTGTACAACCTGAAGCCTCCTTATCCCGCTGCCTTTGAGCATCCACATTTATCTTGACGACCTCGGCGGCGGTTTGATCCAGCGAGGCACAAGGGACTTGTCCAAAACACTCGCCTGAGCGAGGATTTTAGCACTCCTATGCTGGTCAAGAAAATCCACACACTAGGCCAAAATATCTGTGAACTTCAGTTGAGTACCCTCCTCTCTGAGCTTGTTACGTAAATGTCATACCCGCCAACAGCTCAAAATGAAAAAAGCGAGGTCCTCGGACCTGTTCTCACATAATAAAGTTTCTAAAACCTCCTAAACTGTTACCCCCTGAGAGGTCATCCTTGCTGCTTTCCTACATACCCCTTCGTCGTTGCACAGCTCAGGAAAAGGTGATTTGCATCCTCAATATCATTCTTGCATAACACACAACACGAGTCCACCGCAATGCCCCTATGAATCAGATTCTACAAGGTAGGAAGGGCATTTTTGAGAAGTCTCCATCCAAAAATTATGACTTTTCTTGAAAGTTTCGTCCGCTTTATTGGCTTGTAACTCTCAGAGAGGGTCGGATTGACATATCTGAGCATAAGAGTCTATATACCAATTTGACCGTGTAGTATCTGTTTAGTTCATACTTCCAAAATACGCTGTCCTCCTCATTCCTTTGGGGAAGGGGAATCAGGTTGATCTCATGCCATCGAACCTCCCCCACGGCGGCCACCACCTGGTCTTTATTCCATGATTTTGTTTCACCATCGATAAAGTGGCTTACAGTCACATCCTCCGGGATTAAAGGCGGAAGGGTTCTCGCCTTAACCACCTTAGATTCAAGTCAGTCGTCAGCAAAGAACTTAACCTGTTTCCCATCTCCAATCCTCCATTTGCAGCCTCTTTGAATCACATCTCGCGCCTTAAAGATACTCTTCCAGGTGAAGGAGTCAGATGGCTTTGCCTTACAGGTACAAATGTCAGAGGTTGGGAAGTATCTAGCTTTGAGAACTTTGTGACATAAGGACAAAGCACACGACACTAACCGCCAAACCTATTTTGCTAGAAGGGTATAATTGAATTTGTGGAAGTCTCTGAATCTAATTCCACCCAATCACTTTGGCTTACAAATATCCTTTCATGCCACCCAGCTCATTTTTCTTTTACCGTCCTTCCCACCCCACCAAAATTTGCTCAACATCACATTAATATCATTACAAAATGATTAGGGCAATAAAAAGATACTCGTCGTGTACGTAGGAATGGCCTGAGCAACCACCTTGATTAAAACCTCTTTTCCACCATAGGAGAGCAACTTACCTTTCCATCCTTGAATTCGGTTCCATATACGTTCTTTGAGGTCCTTGAATATTCTTACTTTGGATCTTCCAAGCCAGGCTAGGAGACCCAAGTATTGGTGAAAATCCTATCCTAAAGATCCTAACAGTCGAATCATCTCCCCCTGGCATAGCTATTCATATTAGCGCTGAAAAAGACCGCAGTTTTGTCTACATTTACCATCTGGCCTGAGGTATCCGCGTATTGGTTTAGAATATCCAACAAGTTCCTGATGTCCTTCCCATCTGCCCTTATGAAGATGATAACGTCATCTGCAAACAGCAGATGAGTAATCGTTGGACCGTGCGATTGTAGTGAATTGCACCACAAGCGGCTACATAAGAAATCAAAGCAGAAAGACCCTCTGCACATAAGAGAAAGAGGTATGGAGATAGCGGGTCTCCCTACCTTAATCCCCTATGAGATTGGATGTGTGGATTTGAATCTATTAACATTTTACTCAGTATCTCACGGTGGTTGTGCAGCTCATGATCCAATTAATCCACACCTTGCTGAAATTCATAGCCCCCAGCATTTGTTTGAGGAAAGTCCATTTAACACAGTCATAGGCCTTCGACATATCTAGTTTAATAGTCATCTCCCGCTTACGCCCCTTCTTGCGCCTTCGTAGAGAGTGGATTGCTTCATAGGCGATCAACATGTTGTCTGTGATAAGCCGCCCAGGAATGAAAGCACTTTGTTCTTCCCCAATGACATCATGGAGCACTACTTTAAGCCTGTTTGCTAGGACCTTTGCCAAAATTTTATAGACCACATTGCAAAGGCTAATGGGCCTAAAATGTGATAATGCTTGAGCTCCTACCTTTTTTGGAATCAAAATTAGTGTGGTTGAATTTGAGTCCTTTATATGCCTGAGGGATTGCTCTCTTCCGTGAGCAACTTGCACCAATTAATGATATCTCTACCCACGGTGCTCCAATGCTTTTGATAAAATCCGGCCAACATCTCATCCGGCCTCGGGGCTTTAGTAAGACTCATTCCTTTTATTGCTTTTACAACTTCCTCAATCTGCAAGGGTTTGGTTAGGGACTGCCTTTGATCATCAAATATTCTTCTTGTTATAATATTCTCCACCCATGTCGCCTCCCGAGGTGCAGATGAGGAATAAACCTCTGAGAAGTGCATGACTGCCATATCAATCAACTGGTCCTGGTCCTTAACCACAATCCATTCTGGTCCCTTAGCGCCGCGATGAAATTTGTTCATCACCTGTTGGAAGCAATACGATGGAAAAAGTCAGTGTTTTTGTCTCCCTCCTGGAGCCAATGTATCTTTGCACGTACCATCCATAGTTGTTCTTCATCTTCTAGCAGAAGGTTTATTTAGAGTTTTAGCTTCTGCTTGGAATCATCCCTTTCATCATTAGGCCACAGACCCATAAGGGAATCAAGCTCCCTCTGTTTCCACTCTATGCTTTCCAGAGATTGCCTCTCTTCCTTTGACTCCAATTTGATAGCTCAGATCTACACCAATTAAGCTTCCAAGTAAGTAGGTCAGCAGAGAGCATAGCTATCAGTGGTTCGAATTCCCACACTTGGTTTACAATTCTGATAGTCTCTTTATCTCGTGCCCAAAATAGCTCATATTTGAACTCCTTTGGTGGTTTTCTCTTGCCTCTTTTAGAATCTAGCACCATCAAAATCGGGCAATGGTCAAAAGTGGGGGCCGATAAGTGAGTGAATTTTACATGGGGAAACAAATTCAGCCAAGACAGTGTAGAGAGCCTCGTATCCAATCTCGCTTCCACTCTTTGCAATCCCCTTCTATTGTTTCTCCACGTCATGATCGCACCCACAAATCCAAGATCCGGCAGGTTACATCTATCCATAGTATCACAAAAAAGATCCATTTGGGTTTGAGAATGAGTCCTCCTGCTAATATATTTACTTGGGCCCAGGACTTCATTAAAGTCTTCCATGACTAACCAAGGAGCAGTATTCCCGAAGCTAAGTTGATTGAGGATGTGCCAACTTTGGTGTCGATAATGACTTTTGGGATGACCGTAAAATCCCATGAACTGCCATCCAAGAACGTCTGCATCAATGTGGTGGATAGAGAAGCTCCTAATACAAGCCGGTTGGTCATTGTTCCATAGGAGAGCCAGACCCCCCTCCTAGCCTCTGGTTCTACAACGAAGCAGCATTCAAACTTAAGTCTTCTTCTTATGCCCTCCATCTCTTTCGTAGTGCATTTTGTTTCGCTAAGGAAGACCAAACAGGGATCTTGTTCCTGACCAAGTCAAGGAGGCTACGAATTGTTTGTGGGTTCTCAAGCCCACGACAATTCCATGCTATTAAGGCCATATTAGATGAGGCGGGGTTGGGGACTCCCCACAATCTCCACCTCATCTTTTTCGTTTCTCTCCTGACTCTTCCTCCGCTTTTGCACCTCCGTCTGTTCTCCAGGTTCGCTGACCCGCCCTCTCTTTTCAATTCCTACCTCCCGGCATTCAAGTGGATCATATTTTTCCATGTCTTTCCCCTTCCTATCCCTCCTCTTCCATCTACCATTAGTTTGTTTGATTTCCCTGCCCTTGACTTTATGCCTACATTTTGAACCTATTCTGCCTCCCGTTGTATTCACCTAATGGTTGGATAAACTCCTTACATCACCTACCATATGGTCTTCACAAAGCACATGGACATCAAATAGCATGTGGACTTCCTCCCCCACACAATGCAATCGATCCCTATTGCTGACTACCAGTTTCTTCTCCTTAATAGATATGCCTCTATCGTTAGGCTAGCCATTTTGGGCCTGCATAAAATCCTCTGGTTGTACATAACTATGCTTGCCTTCCACCGAATCCCAGTTGAGGTTTAGTTTTGTTGCCATCCCTGGACAATCCATAGCATCTGTGCCAATGGGTTCATTGGATGTTTCATGTTGGTTCTACACATTCATGCCCCCTGATTTGTATCTCTCCATTATGTTGGCCTCCCTGCTACACTAGTTGCTCTTTCAATCGAGTCGTGTAGCCTTTTGGAGTTGCTATTGGAGGCTGCTAGTGAAGAGAGCTTGAGGAGTCCAAAAGATTGTTGGACATTGAAGCATGTGGTTGTTGGGTGTTAGGGTTGAAATTCTGTAATTGCTCAGCACCCAGTAACTCTTCCCCCGCATTAGAGTTCACCAGTTGGTTTGATCTAAGCATAGCTACCTTGTCCCCTTGCCAGCTCAGTTTCGTACTGCATTCATGTCTGCTGCCACTATTATGATCTCCTCTCCCTTCATGTGCTCCCCTGTGTTCTGAATTCTTCTTAAGTTGCTCCCTTCGGATGTAGAAGTTGTCACCCAAGTATTTGGTTAGTGTTGCCTTGTTTCCATTGGTGTACTCATTTTGTAACTGCATTGGCCTTACCCCTGCCCTTAGCCAGCTCCCGTATGGAATTTCAGCTTCGACTAACTGAGCATGTCCCATGATTGCACACAGATAGCAAAATATTGGAAGTTTCTCATATTGGAAAGTGATCCATTTCCGATGTTATGAGCCCACCTGGATGAATATCCCTCTTCTAAGCGGTTCCTGACAATCAATCATCACTTTCACTTTGAGATCAGCTTCTGTGGCAATAATTTCAATCATGTTCTCAAAGGAGTTGCTAATACTGCGTCCCAGGAAGTTTTTGTTGATGATATAAGGGACCCCAAAAATGTGCATCCACATTGGCGTTTAGACGAGTACTATGTGGGCCATTTCCATCTCCTCTTTTAGGTCCGATAACAGCACTAAGCTTTGCTCGAAGAGCCAAGGGCGGCCCTCCATGATACGATCCTTATCCTCTTGGTCCGAGAACGAGACTTGGTACAAGTTCTCCCCCATCTCTATAAACTGACACATGTTCTTCGTCCTCCACAACCTCCTCATCATAGACTTGAAAAGTTCCTTGTTATAAGTCTTAGACGTCCAGAGAGAACAGTGGGTCGATGCGCCATCTCCTGGCTTCATCTTCTTGATTGCCGAGCCATAGATGGTCATGGTTTGAAGTTCGGCTCCCAATAACACAATTTCAAACATTTTGCTTATTTCTGGGTGATCATTCAAGTGCTTCATTATTCTTGTTTTACCAACCCGACCAATTCTATTTATGCTCGGTTTTTTTATACATGCTAGTAAATCTTGCAATGTTTGGTCCATTGAGTTATTGCCTTTCAATAGTCTTTGGATAGGCATTGGCTCTATCTATGGCAGTTCATCGCTCACTGTACCATCCTTTAATTTTTCTAAGGTTTGATCTGTTTTTCGGATCAATTCCTCTATTCGCTTTACCAGCTCCAGACAATCCCTGATTAGTATCTTCCATCCTCGCATGTAGCAATGCAACCTTCCCCTTAAGTTTTTCAAATTATCATTGAGATTGATCCAATAGTGCTTGGCGAGGTATAGGATCAGAAATCTATTTGTCGCAGACATCGAGTACAAATCCCACCACTTCCATATCCCTATCTACTAACAAAGGAACCAATAAAAAAGAGTGGAAACACATTTGTCTAGGAATTAAAGAAGCCCATATATATGAAATTTTTAAATTGCAAAAATTGCAAATTAAATATATGACAACTAATAGAAGCAAGCTGATATTGCAATTAAGGAGAAATCTATAATAATTAAAGAGCATTAATTATGCGCACAAAATGGGGAAAAAGAACGTTATAGATGCTTCATTTGCACCATTAATTCATTATTATTTGTTTGAATTTTTTTATAACATTATTAATCTAAGTATATTTAAGTCAACTACTTCGCTAGTGACAAGGGCGTTGTCCCCGTAGATGCAATCCCAGTTTCAACCAAGCATAAGAGGCTATGCCCGCCTTAGTGATTTATAGTAGTTGTGTCTCCTTTTTAGATTATAAGAGTGTAGACACCCTTCCCTTGAGCCCAAATAAAACATATGTATAGATCAAGATATAAGCTCAACCACCACAAAGAAAATCAACCAAAAAAAATTTGTCAGTGGGCTCTAAAAACCAAAAGCCCATATGGAACAAGACCTCAAACAAGTCAAGCCTACCAACCACCAAATGGGCCCATCCAGCCTTGACCTATAGAAGCAAAGCTCCAACAAGCCACCAGAATGGGTTCTACAGCAACAGCCTACCAGACTCCAGCAAATGAGCCTATTTAGCCTTGGCCCACAGGAGCAAATCTCCAACAAGCCACCATAATGGGCTCTACAATAGCAGCCCACTAGATCTAGCCTTAGCTCACAAAAGTGGGCTCTACCGCAACAATCCACCAGACTCCAGCAAACGGGCCTATCTAGCCTTAGCCCACATGAGTAAAGCTCCAACAAGCTACCAGAATAGGCTTTACAGCAACAGCCCACCAGACTCCAGCAAATGGATCTATCCAGCCTTGGTCCACAGGAGCAAAGCTCCAACAAGCCACCCGAATGGACTCTACAGCAACAGCCCACCAGACTCCAGCAAATGGGCCTATCCAGCCTTGGTCCACAGGAGCAAAGCTCCAACAAGCCACTCGAATGGACTTTACAGCAATAGCCCACCAGATTCCAGCCTTAGCCCACAAAAGCGGGCTCTATAGTAACAACTTATTAGGCCTCAACAACGGCCCACTTGGAGCAAAAGGCTCCAACAAGATCCAGGTCCAATCATAATGGGCACCCATCCATGGCACAAAGGTTACATGGCCCACTCCATATCTATAAAAGAAAGGCCAAGCTTCCACTCCCAACACACTTGAGAAGGCATCCCAAAGGGAGAGAATGAGACTCTGCAGCAAAGTCTCGGCGCCCCGGCTTCTCCACTCCTCTGGCTCCTCAAACTCCAGCTCTCTCTCTCTCTCTCCCCCCCTCTTCTTCAGATTTTTTTTAATTATTTTTCCCTTTTCATGCCCATGTAAATGGCTTCGGTTTAACGTATTTTTGCCATATTCGTTTTAATCCGAAGACCGGGATCCAAGCTCTATAAGACTAGTGTTCTTATTCAATGGGAATGGTGACTGATCTCCCCTTTAAGATCAATGACAACTCCATCTAGTGGTATAAATCTCTTGGCTTTTGAGTTTATTCCCACATGTTTTGTTTGATCTAAATATTAACGTGTTTTATTTCATAAGGATGCAGGAATCCTGCACATATGCGTTGCTCAAGAAGCCCAAGGATCAAATCCAAACCCGAGGCCTATCCTATACAAACATCTATTTTTAAAATATATTAACACCACTTCTATTCAATAAGAAACGCAGGTTTCGACCCTTTTAATTCAGCCTAGATTTCACGAGGAGAGAGAGGCGTCTGAACCCATCGTAGCTCTGTGATGGGTGCTACAGCTTGGTGACTCCACTGGGGACGACACTGTAAGTTTGCATCGGGCACAAAGAGGGTAGAAATCTGAAGATTGAGCATTCCCCTCCCTGGATAGCGAGTTTCGGAGGTGTCTTCCCCCCTCTCGACAGCAAGGTCTCGCTGTTTCTGGAATGAAAATGCCCAAAAGATGCTTGAACCTATGAAGTTTTTAAGTCCAGAGGTATTCAACACATGAACCGGAGAGAGCTCATAAAGGGGGTATACCATTGCATATTGACTTGTAACTGTTCATGCATGTAAAATGAGCTTAAAGGGAGGGTTTCCAAAAGTTATATTGTTGATGGACACTAAATAATTGTTCGAAAAAAAAAATCACGCCATAAAAAAGGGATAGACACTCAAACATGAAAAAAATTTTAGTTTTGAAAGGGATCAACTCGGGTAACTTCGGGACGTCTCTAAGGCACAGGCTGTTGCGTATGATGTCGTAAAAGCGTGTATGTGTAAAACGAGTCATGTAGATTAATGCCCGAGAGTTAAATCGCTAATAGTCATTAGAAAAAAATTTGGCCAAAAAAATCACGCCTTTTTCTAGACCTGGAAAGTTTTTCGGTCCAGAAGCTTCTTCAGAGTTGTGCTAGAAAAACACAAATCTCTTTATGGGAGGAACTCGAAGCATCCAAAGTCTTCATGGACACTTAGAAGACCTCATTTTGCAACACCTATTCAAAGGCCGATCTTCATATTTTGAAAGTCTTAAGATAAATTATTTTTTATTTATAGTTACTGACCATCTTCATTTGCTGCTCAAGTTTCTCACCATAGCTCACAAACAGAACGGGTCAACCACTAATCGAAGCCCTATGGGCACCAGAACAGCCAGGATGGAGTCAGAACAATCTTCATATCACGAGGATTGAGATCAACAGTTCAAACAGTCCATCGAAGCCTATATGATAATGATGGACAAAAGGACGCGTCAAATTTGGAGGAGGTAGAAAGATGCTGAAAAAAGCTCTGTGATAGAACCTGAAAAGTTCCTGGTCCAGTGATGTCCAGAAGCATTCCAGCGAAGCAGCAGTAAGCTAGCGACAAATTTTCAAGCCCAAAGATGATTAATCAACTTCCTACCCTTGGTTTTGAAATAGGGGACATCATATCATATTTTTCGTAATTTTACTTTAGCTTCTTACCAAAAAAAGAGAAAAAAAATATATCTTAGAGTCTAGTTGACTTCAAGCCAAAGCTACATACATGGAGCTAAAAAATCATTTTTTAAAGAAAAATACTACATTCTCATTTGAAAAATGGGACCAAACAATGCAACGAATGCAACAGATAGAGGATATGCTCTACAAAATGCTAAAGCAACGCCAATCAATGGTAAGTCTATAACATCAAGCGTCTTCTTTTTCATCACAACATTAGCAAACTACAACTTCAAACTTGCAATTTATTCCAACCCAAAGATCACATGGCCAAATGAATGGACAAGACCAAATAAAAGAGGTCAAGACACAATTTCAATGCCGGCTCCAAGAGATACAAAGAAAAATTAAGCAACAGCAAGGGGAGGACCTTCCTTTGGTAAAAATTGAAGACTTATGCCCATTTTCAAATACACAACTACCCGAAAATTTCAAAATGCTAACCCTTCCTATCTATAAAGGAGACTCATGCCCACATACCCATATCAAGGCCTTTTACAGTATTTTATACCCTCTGGTAAAAAAGGAAGAAATTTTGGTCGTGCTATTCCAACATAACTTTAGAGGAGTGCCCTTGAATGGTATATGTCGCTTAACTACAAACAAATTAAAACATAGGAGCATCTATCTCTAACTTTCATGGATCAAATTTCCTACATGCTAAATGTTGCATCCAAGAGGGTTGACTTAGAAGCCTTAAGGCAAAAGGATAGTGAGACCATCTCAGAATATGCTGCTAGATGGCAGGCATTAGCAACAAAAACGAAGAATCCTCTGCCTCTAAATAAGCAGATCTCCATCATCATCAATTCGGCTCACCCTAGCATTTCAAGCTACCTCATCTCACATTGTTTTACCCAACTACCACAAGTGGAAGAGCAAGTTGATGATAGCCTAAGCAAGGAAATGATTTCCCTATGGCCACAACAAGGGAATACTATGCATCTTGAATAAGCAAGCCAAACACCTCAAGTGGCAGACCTCAAGTGGCAGACATCGATATGGAAGTCAATCTTGTCAAGGACAATATAAAAAATTTTGACCCCTGTATTTTTATAACAAAAGTCTAGTCTCATGATGGTCCCTTTATTTTACAAGGCCAAAATACCAACTTTATTATCCTTCAAAGAAAGTGTGTTGAGCGCGTTATTTTATTAGGAAAATCTGCCAAGTCAATGCAAGAGAACTCTATTTTACATAAATCCCATATCATTGAAAGAAAACCCTCCAATATTTTTCCTACAAATCTAGAGACTTCACTAAAAATAGCAAGCTAACCAGCTTTGCCTCACTTGTTCCCAGAAAATATCTTTGTTCCAGTCAACCAACCAACATGGCGACAGTCTAAAAATACAGAAGAAAACCTCAAAGCTCCTTACATATCTAATCCTAGCATCCATCTAAAGCAGTCATTGTCATCATCATCTATACAACCATGCCCAATCACGAAGGTGAAATATTAATCTTGTCGACAAAGCAGACAAACACCTTAGAAAAGGAAGTTCTAAGCAAAGAGCACAAAATTCAAAGAATTCCTGCAGAAGAAAAGTTAAATGGAAAAGATCATCTACAAGTCACAAATGAATTTATCTCTCACACAGACAATCAAGTAGAAGCATCTAAAAAGCCTCAACAAACCATCATCAACACAGGCAATGTTGACAAAGTCGAACAGCCAACAAGGTTAACCCCGAAAGCCATAAAATGTGTAGGACACACAACCGTCATCAATCAACCCATCGTCACAGATACATCTTTGTTAACACATCCATAAGGGATATTTCAAAATGGCTACCAGACAGTCTTTCCACCAAGCTTGGCAGTAAAAATGCCAACAACCAGTGAAGATAATATTTCACAGGGGGCAATATCAATCTCAAAATTATTCAAGGCAATGCTCAACAAAAATGGGGCGGCCACAACAAATAACACATAAAAAGCAGATTACCAGAATTGCATGCGATGAAGCATTAAATTCAAGCGACAAGGGAAAAAATAAAAACAAATCTTAATAGGCAAATGGTGGAGAAAAATATTTTCATACCATTACAAAGCATGGGGGCAGGAAATTCTGAAGGAAAAGGACACAAATTATTTTCATATCAAGGCACATCTTCCCTCAAACAAGGTGTGGGATCCTGAAGGCAAAGTTGCACGAAGAAAGGTATTTATATATTTTTTTAAAAAAAGAAAAAAGGCAAAATACAAGCCAAGATGTTGTTGCAGATCCAACAATACATAAGAAGCAGCGCTCAGTCCACTCCTCGAGTGCTCCCTACATCATCAGAAGCGATCCCCAGCCGGCTGACCGGTGCTGCTTGAGGTATATTTCAAAGACCTAGAAAGTTTTTAGGTCCAGTGGCGGTATTCGCAAACGCATTTCTAGACCTCCATCAGATGCTCCCCAAACAGTGCCGACAATCCTCCTTCTAGGACACCTGAACAGCTGCCAATGAACCTCCAAATCACCCGAACCAGAACACTAATTCACCCAGCTCCGATCACACATTCGCTTTACACTGATGAACAACAAAAAGATAGAACCATCAAATGTCCGACAGATTAAGATCCACACAAAAAGGGTACTCACCGATTGGCACACCAACTCCAACGAATGCCAATAGATAGCCCACCCAATGTTCGTTGCCACAGAAATAGACAGGGGAGCCTATGATGCAGACAAGCAACAAGGAGGCCCAGGCAGGAAAAGAAGTGATATCACTGACAAAGAAGAGAAAAGAAGAGCAGATGAGTCAAGGAGACGAAACACCGAGAAGGATCATGCACGGGCATGTCGCCGAAGAGCGCAATGTGCACAAGAAGAATCACCCTCAAGGTTTCGTCACGTGACCGGAAATAGCCCCTAATGGCTCTGTCAAGCTTGATGGTCGGACACCACACCATCCCCGGTACATAAGGGACTGAGAGAAGACGACTCTTACCCTATTGCACTCCACTCCAGCAAGGACTACCCCAAAGCCACCACCATAAGCCAACCGAGCTACTCTGCGACAACAACAAAAAGAAAGGAGACAAAAGGAAGAAGATGAATAAGGAGTACCTGCCGATGATTAGTAGCCCCAAACTCGGCAAGGACCTTCTAATCCGATTTCGCCAGCAATCAACGACCCCCGCGCTCATGGATCGTTGGCCGAAACCTACAAAAACATCCTCCATTCTTCATGACCTGCTGTTAGCCTCACACCACCGCTATTGCGAATGGAGGCGAAAAAAGACAAGAAAGACGATAATAGAAGCTGATGAGGAAGGCAGTGATACTCTACACAGAACCCAATGATGGCCATAGCGCTACTCACAATTGACAGGCACTCAAGCCACAATGACCGGATGCGGACGGACAAAAAGAAAGGGAAAGAAAAGATTACTCATTCCTACCAGCGGCGGCGACACTCGAGAAAACCCCCATCGTCGGCAGCACGACTCGGATGTTGCAAAGGAGGAAGAAAGGTGCGCACACCAACCCTGACGAATGCCAGCTCGTCCGAGTGCCCGCCGTCGTAGAAACAGACAAAGGCCTATGGCGCTGACAAGTAGTCTAGAAGGAAAGGCATCAGACACAGGAAGGACGGTAGCGAGAACTAGCACCGTCGAATCAAGAGGAAGGCATGCCTACAGGTGACACGAAGGGGACGACAAGCAATAATCTCCCAGAAGCAGTTGCCTTTGCTCCTTACGTGCACAAAGCAGGAGTCGAATAAGACGAGAGAAACCTGAATGTTAGCAACAGCGATAGCAACGGAAACGGCATCGGAACGGTGACGGCAATGACAACAGGAAAGAGTTGCCTGGAGAAATAGATAAAAGTCATGGTTGTCTGGGATCACTATTGTGGAGGAGAAACGGTCGACGGCGGTGTTGATCAGGAAGCGCAGTGGTCGGGCAAAATCTGATCGACGACTATCTGGATAGTAGAAAAACCCCATCCGCAATAAAAAGGAAAGCAAAAGGAAGAGAAAAGGAAAGTACCTCGAACCACTACTGCCATAGGTAAAGAAGAAGGCAACCCACATCGCCAACGAAAAGGAAGAAGATCGAAAACACTAACGAAGAAGGGGAAGCCTGCCTGGAATCTGTCGATTACCTGCACAAAACCCTGGTGATGGTAACAGCATTCTAGGTGGCCGAAGGAGAGCACTCCTATAGTTCGATGGCCCCAAATGACGTCACTCGTGAAGAAGACGATGGCCCTAAACAACGCTGATGTGGAAAAGGTGGTAGCCCCAAAGCACGACAGCAATGAAGAAGATGAATGCCCAGAATGCCGATGAAGATAGGAAGCGTGACCGGTTGCTTGCGACGCTATTGATTTGCAATAACTTCATGTTTCGAGTGAAGCAAAGAGGGCAGAAAATGGAGAAGGTGACAAGAGCCGCGGTGGCACACCCCAAAGGGATTCTCGATGACACCAACTCCAGCAGCCGAAAACGAGGAGGACGATCGACAACAAGAGCAGAAGGAGATCGATGATGCCAAGTCGCTGAGGAAGAAGAAAGGGCAGCCAGCGATTGGTAAGAGAAAGGGGAAAATGGCAGATCGAATCGATGCCAACAGCGATGCCCTTGACGCGTTCTATATGACGGCAAAGGAGAGGGAGAAGCAGCAGCGAAGAAGAAGGAGCCCACAGCAATAGCCTTAAACACCAGAGCCAGAAACGAAGAAGGAAATGCTAGCAATGGCGGTGCACCCCATGCGGGTTCTCGATGGCGGCAACCACTGTGGCCAGAAATAGAGAAGGTCGCGAAAGCGTTGGCAGCACCCCCTATACGGGTTCTCGATAACAAAAGCAGCAGCGAAGGAGGAATGGCCAAAATGGGAAGCCTCAATGATGGCCCTAAAACCGGGCGAATTACGGATGCCCCCTGATTGTCTCCAAAATCTGTAGAACCACACCAACTTGGGAAGAAATGCAAAACAGTCCAACGAGCTCGCAAGTTTTACAAGACGACCCTCGAGGATTTTGCAAAAGAGCCATCTCGAACTCACCTTTACAGAAAGTCGTTGCAAGTTCGCGAAAATTATAAAACAACCCACAAACTTAAAAAGTTTTTAGATCTAAGCTAAAAGGCTGTCTAACTCTTTTGTTGGTCCCGAGTTGATGGCAAAACCCAAGAGGGGATGGGTGAATTGGGTAATTAAAAATTTACAACTTAAACATAAACTTTACCCCGGATTAATCTAGTCCCCTTAATGAAGAAACTAAATGGAAAGCAAGATAATGTAGAGAGCAGAAATATAAATCAAGCAGACAAGATTTTTATAGTGGTTCGGGCAACCTCCCCACTCCACTCTTCCAAGCTCACACTCCTTGTGACTTGGGTTCCACTATTGTATTCCGTGAATACAACTTAGAGTCTCTACTCTCTTCTAGATTCTAGCTCTAGGGGGCATATACAACCAGAACCTCTTGCTCTCTTCTAGATTCTAGCTCTAGGGGGCATATACAACCAGAGCCTCTTGCTCTCTTCTAGATTCTAGCTCTAGGAGGCATATAACACAGCACAAGTAGGTGACGAGTCTCACTCCAATCACATACTACTTTGCTTTCACTTGATCTTAGCTACCCAAGCTAAATCAAGTTCAATACAACAAAAAGAAACAATTAAAAGAAACTACACTTTACAGTTGTGTAGAAACAGTTTGGCGCAGAGAAGAACTTGTAGTAATGGCTTTGAAGTTTCAGAAGTTGACCTCTTGCAGTTTGAAAGCGAAGTTCTTCTTCTCAATGTTGTCTTGATCACTTAATGCTCTTAAGGATGGGAATTATGCTCATTCAATGACTCTCAGCTACTTCCCTCGTTCACATTCAATCCCTTTTATAATTGTAGAGGGAATCCGAACGTTTGAAGGTAGGTGGCGCGCATTTAATGCGCCAATGTTCGAATAATATCCGACCGTTGCGACCCAAGTCGCATGCGGAGTCGACTTCGGATGCGACTTCGCCCAAGTCGCAGATGGAGTCGACTTTGGGTGCGACTTCGCTTCTCCGTCGCAACTTCAAGTTCCAAATTAAGTCGACTTGGGCATCGACTTGACCCAAGTCGCAGGTGAAGTCGACTTCGGGTGCGACTTCACCTCGGCAGTTGGCTTTATGAACTTGAAAACTTGGAAAGCTCTTTCTTTTGCTTAGTCTTCTCCATGTCTTTAGTTCTTCTGTATTTTTGTATTACTTTTTGGATCATTGTGTCTTGCTTTCATTAGCTCCATGGTTTGCAAACCTTTGAACTCATGAGTCTTGAACTCGAACAATCTTCTTGGTTTATGCATCTTGCTCGAACTTGGATTGTTCTTCTTCTTTGTAGACCTTGTGAATCTCGGAGACTTTGTATTGGTTGATTTTGCCTTTGCTTCATTAATATTTATAATTTAAAAATATACTTGGAGCTTTGCCTTGGACTTGAGAATCTTAATGTTGAACTTGAAATCATTTAATCCAGCTTGTCTTCTGAAAAATCTCCTCTGCCCGATCCAAGTCCATGTCGGAGTCGACTTCGTCTGCGACTTCACCTCAAGTCGCACGTGGAGTCGACTTGGGGTGCGACTTCGGCACTTCGCTGTCCCAAATTCGACTCTGGAGAGTTTCCCCCATCTGAAGTCGATGCTGGAGTCGACTTCGTCTGCGACTTGGCTTCCCAAGTCGCAAGTGGAGTCGACTTGGCCTGCGACTTCACTTGCTCTTCTCCCATTTTCAACTCTGGACAGTTTTGGCTCTTTGAAGTCGATCTTTGAGTCGACTTGGGGTACGACTTGGCTTCCATGCTCTATTTTCTTCAAATGTATATACCTTAAACATTTCCACAAACATGTTAGTAGCCAAGACTTACTCAAATTGATTTGTTAATCATCAAAACATAGATTTAGCTTGTTTTTCACATATTTCCAACAACTTTGTCATTCACCATCGAGACGCCTCTGGCAAAGGGGGGCAGCTATAGACACCCCCCTTGAGCCCAAATAAAACATATGTATGGATCAAGATATAAGCCTAACCACCACAAAGAAAATCAACCAAAAAAAATTGCCAGTAGGCTCTAAAAACTCAAAGTCCATGTGGAACAAGACCTCAAACAAGTCAAGCCTACAAACCACCAAATGGGCCTTGGCCCACATGAACAAAGCTCGAACAAGCCACCAGAATAGGCTCTACAGCAACAGCCTACTAGACTCCAGCAAATGGGCCTATCCAGCCTTGGCCCACTGGAGCAAAGCTCTAATAAGTCACCAGAATGGGCTCTACAACGGTAGCCCACCAGATCCAGTCTTAGCCCACAAAAGTGGGCTCTACAACAATAACCCACCAAACTCCATTAAACGGGCCCATCTAGCCTTGGCCCACAGGAGCAAAACTCCAATAGGCCACCAGAATGGGCTCTACAGCAATAGCCCACTAGACTCTAGCAAACGGGCCTATCCAACCTTGGCCTACAGGAGTAAATCTCCAACAAGCCACCAAAATGGGCTATATAGCAACAGCCCACCAGACTCCAGCAAATGAGCCTATCAGCTTTGGCCTACAGGAGCAAAACTCCAATAAGCCACCAAAATGGGCTCCCATTAAATTCAGCCTTAGCCCATAAAAGTGGACTCTACAACAACAACCCATCAGGCCTCAATAATGGCCCACTTGGAGCAAAAGGCTTCAACAAGATCCAGGTTTAACCGTAACGGGCACCCGTCTATGGCCCAAAGCCTACATGGCCTACTCCAACTCTATAAGAGGGAGGCCCAGCTCCCACTCTCAACACACTTAAGGAGGCATCCCAAAGGTGGAGGATGGGAGTCTGCACCAAAATCTCGGTGCCCCGGCTTCTCCTCTCCTCTGGCTCCTCAAACTCTAGCTCTCTCTCCCCCCTTCTCTCTCCCTCTTCTTCAGATTTTTTATTTTTATTTTTATTTTTCCCTTTTCATGCCCATGTAAACGGCTTTGGGTTAACGGATTTTTGTCATATCCATTTTAATCCAAAGACCAAGATCCAACCTCTGTAAGACCGATGTTCTTATTCAATGGAAATGGAGACTGATCTCCCCTTTAAGATCAGTGGCGACTCCATCTAGTGGTGTAAATCTCTCTGGCTTTTGAAGTTATTCCCACATGTTTTTTAATCTAAAGATTAACGCGTTTTATTTCATAAGGATGCATGAATCCCGCACAAATGCGCTGCTCAAGAAGCCCAAGGATCAAATCCAAACCCGAGGCCTATACTATGCAAACATCTATTTTCTAAAATATTCTAACACCCCTTCTATTCAATGAGAAACGCAGGGTTCCAGCCCTTTCAATCTGGCCCAGATTTCACGAGGCGGGAAAGGCGTCCGAACCCATCGTAGCATCCGCGACGGATGCAACAAAGAGTTTGTCTCCTTGTATATATATATATGTGAATTATAACTGGGTTGAGTTTACATTATATCATAATAAATGTATTAATTTATAAACAAAGTTTTTCATTTTTGAAAATGTGTATATTCTGAAAATAGGGGTACTTTAATGACTAAAACCTTTGTTTTTAAAATGACTATATACTCACTTTTAATAATAATAAAATTTAACACAAAAGTTAAATACACCTAAATTAATATCTCTATAAAAATTTCGAGTTTATATACATATATCATAAAAAAGTATTAATTTATAAATAAAGTTTTTCATTTTTGAAAATATGCCCATTCGAAAAATAGGGGCATTTTAATGACCAAAACCTTTTGTTTTTGAAATAATATATATACAAATTTTAAGAATAATAAAATTAATAACGTAAGTTAAATATACATAAATTAAATTAATAGTTCTATAAAAAATTCAAAATAACATATAAATTAGTTTTGCACCCAAGTACACTGAAGTTTCAAAGGCCTATATTAAACTACGTTAAATTATGTTAATTTGTATTATATATAGGAAACTATTTCAATGCACGCTATTGCACCATGCAATTCATGCACTATGGCCTTCACGTGATCATGAATAAGAAATTTACACTATTCATTATATTTAAAATTTTTCACTTTATTAGTATACTAATTTCATCCAAATCTAACAAGTGTATGAGTCCCATTTTAAAATAATACAAAATTAATGTAATAAAATTGAACATTAATATCAATTTTAAAGTGGTATTTTTAACATTTAAAATGTCTAAAGTATGATTTTTATATGGATAAATGATTGTATAAAACATCATAACATTTTAATATGTGTAAAACTCATTTTATAGTGGACTACAACATAACCATCTGGACCGGAACATTTCTCATTTGTTAGAATTTTAAATATTTAATAAATTTTATTAAATTAGAGTGAACTAAATGCCCTGGAAAGCCAAAAAGCATGCAAAGAATTTGACGGTGTAACAAATTTAATTGTGTTTAGGATTATTCGCTTTAATATTTTTTAAAAATAAATTATTTGCATTCGTATTAATTGTTTTAAACTTATTGCATTCATGATCATGATTTTTAAAATATTTCGCATTTTTGAAACATCACTAACTTCCTCAGTTTTCAACATAATGCCTTTTTTTTTTTTACAAACAACATAATGACCTTTTTTTTATCAAAACAACATAATGACTTAAGTCTCCGCTAACTAATAATATTACTTGAATAGCCAGCCATACAAGGTAGCCTGTTACCCAGCAGTTAAGAGCATGTTCTCTTCGAGAGGACAGTGTCCAGTATTATTATTAATATAATGACTATATTAAAATAAAAAATATTTTATGATGCATAGCAACATAACAATATGGTTATATATCATCAATTTATAGAGTAATTGGTCATCAATTTAAATTCATTATTATCAAGTTTTTATATGCAATTGATCTGTGATTTTGTATACTTATATTTTTCACATATCTAATTTGAATATTCTCAAAGTAAACTACATAAATTTATGTATTTTACCAAAAAGTTATAAATTTACTAAACCATTTTAGAATTATCTATACCGTGATTTTGAGACTATGTATTTTTTAAAAATAAAATAACTTATAATGTTTGAAAACGTACTTAATAATTTGGGCGAAAATATAAATATTTTAAATGGCTTAGAGGAATTACATCCATGTTCCAATTACTTTCTTATTTTTCCGGTTAGCTGACAACCTTCCAGTCAATTTTAATTTAATCAATAAGATAGGCCCAGTATCTTTTGAGAAAAAAGGTAGGCGCTGCGACGACCTAAATATTGAAGAATTTACCATTCATTATTGCTAAAGATTAAAAATAAATCTGTCAAAAATTTTCCTTGAGCGAGTGATTATATTTCTGACATTTTTTTTCTTTTGCGTATAATAAAAATGTGCACCGCATTGTAGAAATCTAAATGACATTATCGTTGTTGCTTAATCTTATTTGACAATTGCAAATAATGATATGCTTGTGCACGAATTCAGGTGGTCTATTGGACCACCAGAACTTTTCTTTTTCTCCCCCACAGCTTTCGGTCGGTCGATCATGGCTGTCGTTGCCAAGGGAGAAAACCCATCGCCTTGCCCCTCCTTCAAAGCCAACCAAATCAAGTGAAAGGAGAACTCAACAAACAGATTTTTCTGCCCACATTCACGTCCTTCGATTCCAGGCAGCGAGCAGCCATGAAAAGCTCATCTCCGGCAGCTAATTTTTTCTAGATCTGGCCATCTGAGCCGTAGGATTGAAGATCGGAACTGGTCAATCAAAAGCAGATGCAAATCTCTTAAGTCTGGCAACAATCATAGTGCTTGGCAATCAAGAAGCAACTAGGAAAACGTGCGCCATCAACGACAACAAATTCAAAAAAAGGCCGTGAGCTGATGTGTTTCCCGAATTTGATGGCCACATCTAACCGCTTGCAACCCTTTTCCCATTCCAACAACTATTGCTAAAAACACGATTTCGGCCTGAGGAAGAAAGATGGGCGGGAGGAGGGTGCGAATGAGAAAGCTGATTTCCTGTTGATTTTTTGATTTTACTAAAATGCCGGTATAGATCCTATTCATCTAGCTTAAATGAATGGTGAAGATAAACTTCCAACGAGAGGAAAAATGGGGAAGTGCTTACCATGGGCTGGCCCCCTTTTTGAAAATGTTCCAGAGCTCTCCCATCCAACGACGCTCTTCCTTCTAGCTCCATCGAATGGCCTGTATAAAATGCATCAGGGGTGGACGCAGGTATTATGACTTGGGATGCGGCCGTATAAGATTTCCCCTTGAAATATTTGATGGTTGATGAGAAATTTATTTTAAATATATTTTTATTGTCATATAAATCCTTTTATTTGTCTATAATTATTGTGTATTAACCTTATTCATATAAAATTACTGTAATAAAATAGTTTAATGCTAGATATAAATTTTAAAACTATATTTTCAAATCATCTAAAATATAAGTCTTATGTAAATGAATGATTTCATAAAGTATTATTATATTGTAATGTATATGTGAATGGATCTAAGTATTTTTTTATAATTAATACATGAATATGTATTTTTAAAATAAATGTAGTCCATGAATACTGGGATTTTGATGAAGCTTGAAATCTTAATTAAATAATCATGCTAAATATAATGGATAAAGTATATTTTTCATGCATTATTAATATATTAAAAATAAAAGTAGTTATACAAAATTACTAATGTAATCTAGTTGCATACACGTGAATCCTGCACCTTTTTAAGCAAGTATGACTTACTTAAAACTTATATGAAAATGATACTCGCGATTAGGTCAGTCATAACCGGAAGGTTAACAAACAACCAACTACGTTTCTTTTTCCTCTCCTTAGTGGAAAGGAGTTTTACAAAATAGGTTTTTTAAAATAGAAATTTTACAATTCCTCCTGAAAAATTAGATTTTTTACGTATTTTCTCCTAGTATGGTGTATTTGTAGAAAAATTCCCCAAATATTGTGAGGGATGTGAATGTTCCTCATTATAATATCAAATTGTCACACTGTATAAATACTATGATAAATGAATGACTTAACATCTAAAAATTGAATTTTAGTATCATCATCAAAGTGGGCTCATCCGGATGTTGCAACAAATTAGTTCTCATGAAGTGCAGCCAATCCTTTTTTTTAAAAAAAAAGATAGTTTCTAAGTGCAACCTATCTTTGAAAGTACAAGATTGGTTCACCTAAATATCCAACTAAGATAATTTTTACTTGATGAAACATGTGAAAATGAATAATATTGTTGCTTTCGATTTAATAATACCACATGTGCAATAAAAATAGACTACATTCACAAAATGCTGAAGCATGCCGCATGTTCTTTTCATTGAAATTACAATATTACATATATTTTGTATTACAATGAAGCTCAATAATTTACCCCACATGATAATAAGCTTCTAACTATATACATGGAAGACAAGAAGCTCCCATTAAGGGTGTAAATCAAGTTAGATAGACTAAGTTGTAGCAAACACAACTCTAACTCATATTATAAAATCTCAACTCAACTCTACTTTCAATCTTATTTTTCACATATGAACTCAACCTTTTTTTTAATACTATAGAAATCAGTTTGGTTCAAACTAGAAATAAAAATAATAAATATATAATATTAAAAATATTTTTCTTATTAAATCTATTTTGAAATATAAATTTATATGAAAGAATAAAAATTAATTCTTTTATAGGAAAACTTTCCCATTTATGACTTACAGAATACTATAACTACTAAATAATTTTATTTTAAAACAACAATGTCTAGTTAATTCTTATATTATGTACTAAAATATGACTATTTTTAATAATCTATTATATTTTATACTAATATATAATATGTAAAACTGAGTCAGGTCAAGATTGATAATGAAATAATTCAAATTAATCTAACTTTGAAATTAAGTTGGTTCAAATTGAATTACATAATTTATTTTTTCTAGAATATTTAATCTAACTTTATTATGAATCGAGTTAATTTAGTTTCAGTTCGGTTGACGTCAACCCAATTTACACCGCTAGCTTCTATCACAAAGTCGGCCAATCGGCCTAAGGAGGTCTGAACTTGTAACCTCGAACGAAAGTGCCCACATTCACGTCCGGACCGAGTTAGGCCTGATTGGCAGCTGCCCCACCTTTTCGTCACAATACTTTTTTTTGAAGAAAAAAAGATGTTATGAACATGTAAATGCCACGTATGGGAAAATAGCTTATGATGACAATCATGTAAATGCCGTAACGATATTTGGAATTTGACGGTTTTAAATTTTTTTAGTATTTTGGCAAAGTTTTTGGAATCAACGTAGTTGATTTTCAAAATTTCAAAAAAATTTCCAAAAAAGAGAAAACCAACAGGTGGCTTGTAAATCGGGGGATCTATCGGTGATCCATAAATATGTATTTTATTTTTCAGAAGTTTTGCGTAGAAACGTGAGTTTCACTTAAAATCTTTCATCCCCTGGAATTTGTACGATGGCTTGCCCCTCCCTTGTAGGCGACGTTTCGAGCCTATCTTGGACCGACCGGGCAAGTGGTGACAACATTGTCTCCCTGTGTTTAATGGGAGGTTTCTTTCACCAAGTGAAAAAAAAAGGAAAAAAATATATTATTAAAGATTTATTAGAATGTTATATGTAAATTTGTAAGAATGTCCGAAGGCCTGATTATAATATCAATTGAGATAATTGTAAAGTACTTATTAAAAAAATCTAGATGAGGATTATATATGTATTAAAAATTTAAAAAACAATATATTCGAGTCGCTGGTAAACCGTGCCATTTATAGATTGCCGTATAAAATTATTTTTCTTTATAAAATTTTAAATTTTACAGTGATGAAAATTTAGATAGGACGCACATACAAAAATTTCTTAAAAATTAAAATGATATATTTTTAAGTCCATGGTAAATCTCCCAAGTTATAGTCCGTTAAAATTTTATAGAGAAGAATGTCTGGACACAGTTTTTAAAAATAAGAATTATATACTTTCAAGTCGCTGGTAAACCACTTGGTTAATGGGCGACTTTCCCTTTCAAAAATTGCAAATTTTAATGAAAAGATCTACATCGTGCCTATGTATTTATATATAAAAAAAATTAATAACAATAAAATATTTTTTACTGCTTGTATCTAAGAGATATTAAGTCATGGTCTTTGCTTCCATGTAAACGAGTTACATGGAAGTGGTTTTTATTATGACTCGTGAGGGCTTTTGTGTCAAACAAGCATTAATCTACAAAAATAGGCCAAGTTAAGTGCAAAGGATGATACAGTACAAATCAATAATTTCTGATTGCAACTTGAATTAAAAGCATTAGAGAATGATGATAATTAAAAAAAATTTGGGATTAAAATATTCAATTTATAAAGTTAGTAATATTTCTTTATTTTTCCATGCAGTTTCAACCAAAAGCGTCGTTCTCTTGCTAAAAGAAGAGAATCAAAGAACATTATGTGGCAGAGGAAATGAAATGAAGATTAGACAGAGAACAACAGATCAAATCAACTAGAAAGCTGTAAGGTGGGTTCCTCCCACGTGAAGTCAAGTGGGGGGCCCCACCATATTTTGTCTTCATTTGAATGCATCACTCGTTTTTTCTTCTTCTGCTTTTTCGGCGAGGGAGACATTTTGTCTTCATTTGGAAATTTCCTCACCTGCTCCCATTAGCTTTCGGCGCTCGTTTTCGGCGGAAGGAAAATAAAAGGGTGTGAGAGAGAAAGAGATTGAGATCACAGCTCTCGCAGGAAAATCCGTCGTCGTCGTTCTCTTCAGAGCAGCAGCAGCAGCAGCTCCGACGGAGAGAGGATTCAATCCACTTCTACGGCAGTTATCTCTTCCGGCCATCAAGAGAGAAAATTCTGCCGTTATCTCAGATTGGGTGAGATCCATCTTTAATTAATTTCTATGTTGAAATCCATCTGTATTGTGATGATGAAATCCTCTAGTTTTAACTAGAGAAGACATTGCTTTGTAATCCCATTATTCTATAGTGGAAGTTTTACCTGGACTGGGTCCCGTGGTTTTTTCCCTTTATTAAAGAAGGGGTTTTCCACGTAAAATTGTGGTGTGTTTTTCTGTGGGTTTGATTATTTATTATTTGTGATATTTATTGTTCCTGTTTAATCTACACAAAAGAGGATAGCCTAAAATCCCAACAAGTGGTATCAGAGCCTGGTCTGTTTTTACGTAATTTCTTGTGTGGATTAGATGGAAGAAACTTCATTCACAATGGTCAAACTCACATCATCAAATTACTCAATATGGAAAACAAGGATGGAAGATATTTTGTATTGCAAAGAACTTTACCTGCCTATTAAAGTGAAAGGAGTGAAGCCAGTGGATAAATCTCAAGATGATTGGGATGTGTTAAATAGAAAAGTTGTTGGGCATATCCGACAATGGGTTGATCAGAGTGTTTTTCACCATGTTGCTAAGGAAACTGATGCATTCAAATTATGGGAAACATTAGAAAGCCTATATGAACGCAAATCAGCTGTAAATAAGGCTTTTCTAATTAAAAGGCTCGTTAATATGAAGTATAAAGATGGACAAAAAGTTGCTGAGCATTTGAGTAATTTCCAAGAAGCTTTAAATGATTTATCCAGCATGAAAATTATATTTGCTGATGAAGTGCAGGCATTACTTTTGTTGAGTTCCTTGCCAGACAGTTGGGAAACCTTGGTAATTTCACTCAGTAACTCTGCTCCTAATGGTGTTGTATCAATGGATGTGGTGAAAGACAGCATGTTTAATGAAGAGGCAAGACGGAGAGAACAAGGTACATCCGTCAATTCTGAAGCACTAGTTACAGAAAACAGAGGGAGAAATCAGCACAGATATTCTCGCAATAATGATCATGACAAGTCTAAATGGAATCGTGATCAATCGAGAAGAAGATCAAAGTCAAGAGGAGTCAAATGCTATCATTGTGGTAAGCCTGGACATGTAATTAGAGAATGCAGAAAGTTGAAAAGAGAGGAAGAATATAAAAAGAAAAATGAAGAAAAGAAAGATGACACAGAAAAAGCAGCAGTTGCATTCGAAGATGACGTTGTCATAGCTTGTGATGTTAATTGCTTTGCCAATGATGTGCCTACATGGGTAATAGATTCTGCAGCTTCTTCACACGTTACTCCATGTAAAGAGTTCTTCTCATCTTACACTAGCGGAGATTTTGGCTATGTAAGGATGGGAAATGATGGCAGATGCAAGATTCAAGGTATTGGTGATGTTTGGCTAGAGACAGACATGGGATGCAAACTGGTGTTGAAAAGTGTCAAGCATGTTCCAGAACTTCGATTCAATTTAATCTCTGCAGGACAGTTAGACAATGATGGATACTGTCATCAATTTGGTGGTAGTAAATGGAAACTGACGAAAGGTTCTCTTATTTTCGCTAAGGGAAATAAGACTGACACTCTTTACAGATCTTATATGAAGATTGCTAAGGGAGAAGTGAATGCAGTGGAGCATGAATCCTCCTCAGAGCTATGGCACAAGCGACTTGGCCACATGAGCGAGAAAGGTTTGAATATTCTTGCTAAAAAGCAATATTTGCCTAAAGGTTCACCTCTAAAATCATGCATTGATTGTTTAGTTGGAAAACAACATAGAGTTGCATTTCATAAATTCCCTCCACATAGAAAACATGATTTACTTGATCTGGTGCATACTGATGTGTGTTCTATGGGTGATAGAACTCTTGGTGGTGCTATATACTTTGTTACTTTCATTGATGATCATTCCAGGAAAGTATGGGCTTATGCAATAAAGGCCAAAGACGAGGTTCTAAGTATCTTCAAGCACTTCCAAACTACTGTTGAAAGAGAAACAGGAAAAAGATTAAAATGTGTTCGTGCTGACAATGGTGGTGAATACAGAGGACCGTTTGAAAGATACTGCAGTGAACGTGGTATCAGACTTGAGAAGACAGTTCCCAAGACGCCTCAACAGAACGGTGTGGCAGAGAGAATGAACAGAAGTATTTGTGAAAGAGTCAGGTGTATGCTCTCTCATGCAAAATTATCAAAGTCCTTCTGGGGTGAGGCAATGAGAACTGCGGTTGATTTGATTAATCTATCTCCTTCAGCTCCTTTGGACGGTGAGATTCCAGAAAAGGTATGGAAAGGAAAAGATATTTCTTATGAACACTTACGGGTATTTGGTTGCAGGGCATTTGTTCACATTTCTAAGGATGAAAGATCCAAGTTGGACAGTAAAACTAAACAGTGTATCTTCCTCGGCTATGCACATGAAGAATTTGGTTATAGATTATGGGATCTTATTGACAAGAAGATTATTAGAAGCAGGGATGTAATCTTCTTCGAAGATCAAACAATCGAAGACTTTGAGAAAACTGAAAAGGCAAAGTCTCCAGAAGAAGGCCCAGTTGATTTGAGGTCGTGTACTCCACCTGTTGCGCATACAGGAAATGGGGGAGATATACCAAATGCTACACCAGAGCAACCAGATGAGCAAGCTGCTCCACATCCGTTAGTTGAAAATCAATTGAGAAGGTCTGTAAGACAACGTCGGCCATCAGAAAAGTATTCTCCTCATGAATATGTGATGCTTACTGATGAAGGTGAACCTCAAAGTTATCAGGAGGCAGTGTCCCATGAATGCAGTGAAGAATGGATGGACGCCATGCAAGAAGAGATGAATTCCTTGCATGAAAACCATACGTATGAATTAGTAAGATTACCTGCAGGCAAAAGAGCACTCAAGAACAAGTGGGTTTTCAGATTGAAAACAGATGAAAATAGCTCACGGCCAAAATACAAGGCAAGATTGGTTGTGAAGGGATTTGGTCAAATAAAAGGTATTGACTTTCATGAGATCTTCTCACCCGTGGTGAAGATGAATTCGATTAGAGTTGTTCTAAGCTTGGCAGCTAGCTTGGATCTGGAGATTGAGCAGCTTGATGTAAAGACAGCATTTCTTCATGGTGATTTGGAGGAAGAGGTATATATGGAGCAACCTGAAGGTTACAAGGTCAAAGGAAAGGAGGATTTAGTGTGTAAATTAACAAAGAGCCTATATGGACTGAAGCAGGCACCAAGACAGTGGTACACAAAATTTCAGTTCTTTATGAGACAGCACGGGTACAGTAAAAGTATGTCTGATCCATGCGTATTTATCAGAAAATTCTCCACTAATGATTTTATTATTCTTCTGTTATATGTGGATGATATGTTGATTGTTGGTCATGATACTAACAAAGTTCAGAGATTAAAACTGCAGTTGAATAAATCCTTTGCTATGAAGGATTTGGGACCGGCTAACAGAATACTTGGCATGAAAATTATTCGTGATAGGAAGAACAAAAGGCTTTGGCTATCTCAAGAAAGCTATATTAAAAGGGTGTTAGAAAGGTTCAACATGGGCGAGGCGAAACCTGTTTGTACTCCACTTGCAGGTCATTTCAAATTAGGCTCTCATCAATGTCCTACAAGTGAAGAAGAGAAGGAACAGATGAAAATAATTCCTTATTCATCTGCTGTCGGTAGCTTAATGTATGCAATGGTGTGTACAAGACCAGACATCGCCTTCGCAGTTGGTGTAGTGAGTCGGTTTCTTTCAAATCCAGGAAAAGAGCATTGGGAAGCAGTGAAGTGGATCCTCAGATATCTTAAAGGTACCTCCAAAGCCTGTTTATATTTTGGTTCTGATAGACCTGAACTTAAAGTTTACATAGATGCGGACTGGGCTGGTGATGTAGATACCAGAAAGTCCACTTCAGGTTACTTGGTAACATTTGCAGGGGGAGCAGTGTCATGGCAATCTAAATTGCAGAAGTGTGTTGCATTGTCTACTACTGAGGCAGAGTATATTGCTATAACAGAAGCAAGCAAAGAGCTTCTATGGATGAAGAAATTTCTCAAAGAATTGGGAATGACTCAGGAAAAGTACATCATATACTGTGACAGTCAGAGTGCTATTCATCTCAGCAAGAATCCTACTTTTCATTCAAGATCTAAGCATATTCAGGTGCGTTATTGTTGGATTCGTGATATCTTAGAGTTGAAGATGTTGCAACTTGAGAAAATTCACACAGATGACAACGGATCAGATATGATGACAAAAACTGTAACTAGCGAAAAGCTAAGGGTATGCAGAGAGATGGCAAGTTTGCTAGAGCCCTCCACGTAGTCGGAAGGGGGAGATTTGTAAGGTGGGTTCCTCCCACGTGAAGTCAAGTGGGGGGCCCCACCATATTTTGTCTTCATTTGAATGCATCACTCGTTTTTTCTTCTTCTGCTTTTTCGGCGAGGGAGACATTTTGTCTTCATTTGGAAATTTCCTCACCTGCTCCCATTAGCTTTCGGCGCTCGTTTTCGGCGGAAGGAAAATAAAAGGGTGTGAGAGAGAAAGAGATTGAGATCACAGCTCTCGCAGGAAAATCCGTCGTCGTCGTTCTCTTCAGAGCAGCAGCAGCAGCAGCTCCGACGGAGAGAGGATTCAATCCACTTCTACGGCAGTTATCTCTTCCGGCCATCAAGAGAGAAAATTCTGCCGTTATCTCAGATTGGGTGAGATCCATCTTTAATTAATTTCTATGTTGAAATCCATTTGTATTGTGATGATGAAATCCTCTAGTTTTAACTAGAGAAGACATTGCTTTGTAATCCCATTATTCTATAGTGGAAGTTTTACCTGGACTGGGTCCCGTGGTTTTTCCCCTTTATTAAAGAAGGGGTTTTCCACGTAAAATTGTGGTGTGTTTTTCTGTGGGTTTGATTATTTATTATTTGTGATATTTATTGTTCCTGTTTAATCTACACAAAAGGGGATAGCCTAAAATCCCAACAAAAGCTTCATCGTTTAACCGATGAAACAGGATTGGCAGAACTCGAATATGGCTTACCACTTATAAGAATTGTCTAATAATTCTTTCGGCAATTTAATTTGAACCTAATGACATCATGATCAGATTAAACGTGTTGAAGAAAATCACTTGCAAATATCAACATTTTCACCATTGAAATCTGTAAGATCTCTTTCAAGGGCCCGTAAATATTCTGTTAAAGAACTTACCTAGCTCTCCTCTCTCTAATACCTTGAAAATGCTCCTGTATGAAACGTTTGTGAGTGATGCAGCGAAAGGATAGGCAGCAGCAACAGAACAAATGAAACTTCCACAAAAGAGAGCCCAAACCTTCCTTTAACAGACACGGTGGATGTTCATGATGACAGACGGATAGAAATTTTCTTGACCCAAAACAAATAGTAAAAGGAAATTACATAGATCATAGAACAGTAGAGGCTACGATGATGAAGCCATTTGGCCCATTCAATGATACATATAAAACATAGCCTAAGTGCCTAACAGAGCAAGATCATTCTCCCATTGAACAATACAAATGAAGACTCTGGAAAAGATCATCTAGAAGAGAAAAACCACGATTGTTGACAGATCTCAGCTTTTATGAGTTTCAGCTACTTGAATGCTTCTTTCACGCTTCACTTGCTGCTGCTCGCTTCAATTTTGCAGGCCTTAGAGAAGAATTGTTGTTTCAAGGCATCATCTTCCCATTCCAATGTCTCCAACCAGCTTTCTTCGCAACGTATCGTTTGTAAATTTGGGGCAATGATAAAGCCATGAGGAACGCTCTTCAGATTGTTACATTGATGAATACCAATTTTTTGTAATGATGGCCAGCCAGCGGCAGCGAGATGCTCTTTGTTGCTGCATATGGATCTCAATTTTGGCAGGTTATTTAGAATCAATGCCTTCAATCGAGGGAGTAATGTTTGAATGTCAGGGATTATCTCTTCACCACTCTCTTCTTTATCTATGCTAATTATCTCCTCTACTTCTACACAATGTTTTACAGTCAAAATTTCCAAGTTGGAGAGGTGGGGGATGAGGTATCTTGACAAGATCCCTTTCAATGCGCCACAATGTTTAATGACTAGAGCGGTGAGGTTGGAGAAACATCTTCTTCCAAGTGGTGGTGATGATGATGAAGGCCTCTCCAATATGCTTTTTAAATTAGGTAGCGTATGGAGTGCGAGTATTTGTAAGCTGGGGAACAGTTCACTATGTTCCTCCCCATTGTCTCCATCATCATCTATGAATAACAAGGTTTCAATGTATTTGCAACCAAGGACGTGGAATATTTCTAATTCCTTCATATTTTCGCAGTCAAATTCTGACAAGCTCTGTAAAGTAACGCAGTCACCAAATACTAAAATGTTCACACGTGTCAATGTCTCACCTGACATAAGTTTCCCCGTGCAATCATTATACACCATTGTTCTCTTTTCTTGGAATTCAAGATCAAAAAAATAGCCGCTCTTATTCAACTGGTCATTCCACTGGTCCTGGATATCAAAAAACCCATTACGCTGGAGGGCAAGGTTTGACATCGAATCTTGGTGACCGATGAGTAAGCAGAAAGCGGTGAGTTGGTTCCAGGGTGATGAGCTTTGTTGGACAAAGTGTTCAAAATGCTCCATTTTTGAAAATATAAATGAAAGATGAGTCAAATTGCTTAACAAGCTAATATCCTTGCTCATACTTTCTGATTGATACTTGTCCCACCATCTTACAAAATTTTTATTATCACCATGGATAATTAATCTCTCCAAACTTGAGAGATTTGACAATCTTGAAAACAGCTTCATCTCCTGCATCTCCTCCTCTTCCTCCTCCTCTGTGGGACCACATCTCACTTCGAACTGCTTCAGAGAAGTCAAGTCTCCAATCTCAGCAGGCAAGCGACGAACCTTATTTCTTGATCTCATTTGAAAAATCTCAAGCTTCGTAAGACCTCTTACCTCCCGTGGAATAACCTTTAAAGCCCAACAATCATTAAGATAGAGCCCTCGGAGGTTTGTCAAACTGCCAATGGAAGGCGGTAAAGACACTATGCGAGTTTCTGATAGGTTCAGAACTTGGAGGGCAGGCATGTGCTCAAAAAAATCGGGTGGGATTTCTTCCAAGTTCCAATTACGTTGAAGTAATAATGTTGTTAGCATGAAGCAGTTTGATGACATTCGTGGCAGAGTCTTCAAATCATTTTGCATTAACGAGATCTTTGAGGCTTTCTCCCAATCTTCTGATTCTGGCGGTTTAGACAATTTCACACCAGCTTTCACTACGACTTGTCCCTGTGTAGATAAGATACTTAACGCCATGTCTCTCATCACATCATGCATTTTCACGTAAGATCTATATTCTCCTTTCTCTAGCAAAGATTTATCTCTTAGCTCCTTCAGTTTTGAGAATCCCTTATCTCTTCTCTTCTCAAGATTACTCCACCCAGAAATCAGTTCCTCATTTATCCAATGATGGATTAATTCTGCGTCTTGTATGTTCCAATCTTCAGGAAACAAAGCACAGTATAAAAAGCATTTCTTTAAATTATGCTCTAGCTGATCATAGCTATATTTCAAAAGCCGATAAACTCTGTCTTCCATGCCTGCTATTTGACCAGCTGAACTCAATTCATTTAGTGCATGTCTCCATATATGAACATCGGTCTCTTTTCTGAGAGCCCCAGCAATGACTATAATAGCAAGTGGAAGACCATCACATTCCATGGCAACTTTTCCGGCTAATTCTTTAATCCTTAGATCATCTGCAATTTCCTCCCCAACTTCACTGCGGAATAATGACCATGCTTCCTTTGCTGACAAAGTCCGTACATGAATATCCTCATCCGTCCTCATGTTTTTACAAACTGAGAGATCTCGAGTTGATAATAACACCTTACAACCAGTCTTTCTTTCATCAAGAACAGGGATCCCCACTTCTTCCAAGTCAATCATGTTCCATACGTCATCAAGAAGCAACAAAAATTTCTTGTCTTTGAGATTCGTAAATACTTTGCTTTTCAATGAATCATTGGATTCATCATCTTCTGTACGCAACTTCAACCTCCCGACAAGGTCTTTCAGCACCTTTCCGTGGGTCCATTCCTTTGAAACAGTAACCCATAACACAATATTAAACATTCGGCTTATTTCTGGGTGATTATTCAGGTGTTTCATTATTCTTGTTTTACCAACCCCACCCATACCCACCAGACCAATTCTATTTATGCTCGGTTTTTTGATACATGCTAGTAATTCTCGCAATGTTTGGTCCGCTGAGGTATTGCCTTTCAACAGTCTTTGGATAGGCATTGGCTCTATCTGTGGTGGTTCATCGCTCACCATACCATTCTTCAAATTTTCTAAGGTTTGATCTGTTTTCCTGATCAATTCCTCTATTCGCTTTGCCAGCTTCAGGCGCGAAAACCAAAATCTAGGACCCCATCCTTTCTTTTGATATTCTTCTTCTATTTTTTTCCACTCACTTTGGATTTTTTCTGCTTCATTGAACCAATATTCATATTCACGTTTTCGCTTTTTTCCAGACAATCCCTGATTAGTATCTTCCATCCTCGCATGTAGCAATGCAACCTTCCCCTTAAGTTTTTCAAAGTTATCATTGAGATTGATCCAGCAGCGTGCTTGGCGAGGTACAGGATCAGAAATCCATTTGTCGCAGACACCGAGTACAAATCCCACCCCTTGCATATCCCTATCCACTAACAAATGAACCAATAAAAAAGAGGGGAGACACATTTGTACAGGAATTAAAGAAGCGCATATACATGAAATTTTCAAATCGCAAAAAATGCAAATTAAATATATGGCAACTAATAGGAGCAAGCTGATATTGCAATTCAGGAGAAATCTGTAATAATTAAAGAGTCCATGAATTATGCACACAAAATGGGGAAAATAAACGTTATGGATGCTTCATTTGTACCATCAATCTTGGGTGTCACTAGAAATTCTCGCCCATCAATTATTATATGAAACTGAAGGGTACCGATTATATATAGAGTCTGGTTTCACTGCAAACATTTTTACGTTTGCTGAAAATGCAAACGCCACATCTGTCGTCGATTTAAGATGAGCGGTTGAGATTTGTTGGGGTAAAATTGGAAAACGAAAATAAGCATTGCGTGTAGGACTTGCGTGTTACGGGGACTTGCCGAAGGGATATAGAGACAGAGAGCGAGGACCTTCGTTGACAGGAGAGAGGACGGCGAGATCTCAGAGGGAGAATTCCTCATCCACGTGGCAGTCGTCATCTAACATTAGCAAAGCAACAGATGATTGGCGAAAACCGAAAAGGGATCCAGCTCCAAAGTACCTTGAGGCTATCGAAAACACCGAGAACGACCTCGTGCTCCAGTCCAGAGTACTCCCCCTCCGTGTTCTCCCTAATCACGACGATATCAACGTTCTCGTGCTGCGTCGGGAGCCCCTCGAGGTTGAAGCAATTGACGAGCGACGCGTAGAGGTGGAGGAGCTCCATGTTCAGCGAACTCACACCACCCCCAACAGGGGTAGCGAGGCCGCCCTTGAGGCAGACCTTGTTCTTGCGGATCGAGTGAAGCACCTCCTGCGGCACCCGCGTCATGTCCCCGTGGACCTCGTACGTCTCGAAGTAGACCGGCGCGTGCATTGCCTCCATCACCTGCTGCACGGCGCCGGTGACTAGAGGGCCGATGCCGTCGCCAGGGATTAGGGTTACAGCTCGCGGGGTGCTGTTGCCGGGGCGGGGCATGCACGTAACAGATCGGGAGGTGGTCTGCTGGAATCCTAGCCCTAGAGCGGCCGGAGAATCACAATTTTGGAGGAGGTAGCGCAGGAGAGGAATCGTCCTTCTCGCCATTCCTGAAACTTGCTAGACCTAGATTCCGCTATCTTCTCTTCAATCTTCTTCGCTCGCGGGCTTCAGGCTCTCCGGATGCGGAGGAATTGCAGGTTGGAACAGCTGCGAACGACGGCAAGAGAAGAAACCATGGCAGAGGACAGGTCTTTACCGGAAAGAGGGAATTTCCTCTCATTAGTATTGATTCGAAGTAGTCCTCGGACTACAAGTAGGATAGTTATTATCATGCCCACCTTAATTAGTTGTTCGAGTCCGGTTTCACTGCAAACATTTTTGTGTTTGATGAAAATGCAAACGCCACATCTCAGTTGGGTGTTTAGTTATTCTTTGCAAAATGTCGTTATTATTTCCTTTTTAATTTTATACATGGTGATAAATGCCTTGCCTACAAAGTGTTATTTTAGAGTATTGTTGTTCCAAACTACTGTACTAGGAAACATGGCTGATGATTTTGTGCATTCTTCTTAAGCCTTGGGGATAATACCTAAGGTTTCAAATAAAATTGTGGTTCTTGGTGATGTTGAGTTGGACCTCACTGGATGATTGGTTGTTGTCACATTGCAATCTCAGTGGTAATCATTTTAGCATCCGAAGATGTATACATGTGCAGTGGAAACTGGAAAGTTGTGTATGCAACTAGTACCAGCTGCACTTTTCTCAGTTTATCTATTCTGCAAAGTTGTGTATGCAACTTCTACCAACTGCACTTTTCTCAGTTCACCTATTCCAGCATATCGTTTGACCATGTGTATAGCTGCCTATGTGTACTCTTCAGATAAAGAATAAAGGTAACCTAATTGAATCAAGTTACAAAGGTCTTTACTTCTGCAGGATGTTGCTTCATAAAATATGCAACTCGAAAGGAAGCCGAGAGAGTCATTAGAGCTTTGCATAATCAGTGCACTTTACCAGGGGTGAGTTCAATGCATCTATTAACTGATGAACTATCTTTAATTACTCTTTCTGTGTTTGTTGCAGGTGCAGTTAAATTCAAATTGTTTGTCGGGGGATTCAATAGACAAGCTATAGAAAAAGAGGTCGAGAAAGTAAGTTTCACTGACTTTTGAGTAGTTTGCCTTCAAGTTTAATATAAGCGCCATGTATCATTTTAACCCAGCACCATTATAGGGTATAGTTAGTGATTGTTGTCCTCCATTTATATGTAATCAGACTAGGATGACTACTGTCATAAAAGCCTGGTTTTTTTTTTGGGTCTGGTTGTTGTGAGTCAATTTTCCTAATATGTCATTCTGTTTCAGGTATTTGCTCCTTTTGGTCATGTTGAGGATGTCTACCTTATGAGAGAAAATTTAAAGCAAAGTGGTGGTATGCTGTCTATAATCTCTCTTCATACTTATTCTTAGCATTCCAAATCTTATGACATTTTTGCTATATTCAATATTTCTTGCATAATTTGTAAAGGGTGTGGATTCGTCAAGTTTTCAAATAGAGAGATGGCAAAAGCTGTTACCGATGCTCTTAATGGAACCTTCATGATGCGAGTATGCTTGCTTTTCTTTCCATATTGTCCTTTTTTTCAGTTTTCTGTTGGCCCAGCATAAGCACTTTTTCCTGCTTTGCAGGGTTGCAATCAGCCATTAATTGTTCGGTTTGCTGATCCAAAACAGCCTAGAGGTGGAGGAGAATCAAGGTTTGTGCTGAGTTGTTTGTTTACTGTTGTTATTTTGTTTATTTTTCTTATAGCATGCACAGTGTTTTTTCAAGTATTTTAGAGGCTCTATGTTATTCAAGTATTTTCTGCTTCCATTTCTCGGTAAATGCATGCTCAGGTGCAGATGAGGTCCTTGGAGTTCTGGGATGGTCTATTGGTTGTAGACTTGAAGTTGGCCAAAGTGGGTAGAAAATGGACCTCTTCTCAAGTGCTGGTTGATGAGACATATCAAAGGCCAAAGCCAGTCAATTTTTTGAACACTGCAACACATGATAAGAGGAAACTGGTTGCAGGTGGGTGCGTGGGTGGATTATCCGTGTAGATCAGTTTTGACTTTTTCCCATTTTGTCTATTTGTTCAAAAAGATATTATAGAATAAAACAAGCAGCAGCTAATAAAGCCTGTCTGCAGAATTGAGGGCACTGTATATATAGAGAGAGTAGTTTTAGGAGAAATGAACGGATTCAATTTTGTTTAATCATCAAGATGGACCCACAGTTCTGCAGTACTAAATGATTTTGTTTTCATCTTGTGCTTTTAGTATCTATGGCTAGTTAATATGAATTAAGAGCAGAAATCTTGTGGAAAGTTCACATGAAGCTAACAGTTGGTTGAATTATACTGTTTTTGAAGAATACAAATACCTGCTGAAATGGAGTCTAATGGAGTTTACCTTAAAACATTTCTCTTCTCAGTTTTGCCATCATTCCTCAAACACTTATTAAGAGGATAATTTAAAAATGAATGGTTGCTGAAATTAGAGATGTGTAGTCATATAATGTCTTGTACATGTCAGCAATTGTCCAGAACCTCAGAGAGCTGTACCATATTTGGAGACATTACAACATTATGTTTCTTGGACGAAAGACTCAGTGTCTGTATTGAGTAATGTGCTCCTGATATAAAGTGAGGTCAAATAGTTTGGCACCTCATCTTTCCACTCGAAAAATCACACTATTGCATATTTGTTGATATTATCTCCCGTTTATCTGTTTATCATGTGCTAAAATCCCAAAGTTTAACATGCTTATCACAGCAACGATGGCATTTTTAAAAAATGCTAATGGTTGGTTCACCCACCAATTATTATTATTATTATTTTTAAATGACCTTCCTCAGCATTTTGGTCAATGTTATGTAAATTTTTTGATATATATTTTTTATAATACCCTTGTTGGGTTTTCGGTTATGAAACAGTTTTAACATATTGGTGAACATTATTCATTCAAGCCAAATGGTCTTTTTTCTCTTGTTGATGTCATTTGTATTCTATGAAATATTGAAATCTGTCTAGTTTCTTAGTTTTTGTGGAAATATTTGTTTTGACAGAGACCATGGGGACATGTCCTCGAAAAAATATCGACACGACAAGCGTGTGTATCTTGGTGCACTCAAATTCATTCCACACGCAGTGTACAAACTTCTTGAGAACATGCCAATGCCTTGGGAGCAGGTAAAAATATTTGTTCCATCATTAGAGAGTTTTGCAGCTAGTTTTTGTTAGATTATTTTGATCTGATTTTACTCTCCTCTCTAATTTCTTCGATGGGTGGTTTAGTGAAGTGTTGATTTTGTTTACTTGTGAATTTTATTTTGGGACACAGGTCCGACATGTTAACATTTTGTACCACATTACTGGAGCAATCACGTTTGTCAATGAAATTCCATGGGTGGTGGAGCCAATATATTTAGCACAGGCATGTATTATTATTATTTTTTTGCAATTTGTCAGTAAAGGTTATAAATTCTGAAGAAATCTAACAGACTAAACAGCCCAGGCCGGCTTAAGTTTTGTTGCTGATTTCCTTTTTTTCATATGAATCTTTTGCAGTGGGGTACAATGTGGATTATGATGCGAAGAGAGAAAAGGGATCGGAGGCATTTCAAAAGAATGCGCTTTCCTCCTTTTGATGATGAGGAGCCTCCATTGGATTATGCAGACAATTTATTGGACGTGGATCCATTGGAGGCCATTGTACTGGAATTAGATGAAGAAGAAGACTCTGCTGTGTACACTTGGTTTTATGACCATAAGCCTTTAGTAAAAACAAAGTTGATAAATGGACCGAGTTACAGGAGATGGCATTTGTCGCTTCCAATCATGGCGACTCTGCATCGGCTTGCAGGACAGCTACTCTCTGATTTGATTGACCGTAACTACTTTTACTTGTTTGATATGGAGTCGTTTTTCACTACCAAGGCATTAAACATTTGCATCCCTGGTAATTTTTCCCTATCAATTGTGGGTTCATCTATGAATATTTTACTTTTATTTGAGACCATTGAAAAGGATCATTTGGAATGTACTTCTCCAGGCTGGAGGGTGGAGGCAGTGCTTCACTCTTGTGAATTGCAAACCTAAGCCTATTGATACTAAGAGAACTTGGTTGCTTTTTTTCCTTCGGATATGGTTCAGTTATTATTATTATTTTTTAGCACTGATACATGATCAATTTTATAGTGCTGATCAAAAGAAACATGATTTTGTGGTCAATCATTATTTTAGAATCTAGATTCATGTTGTTGTAAATTACATAAAGAGTACCTGCAGAGGTCCCTGTACATGTATTGAAGCATGCATGCCAGGGTGGCATAATCATGCGATATGCATATTGCGTGGATAATATTGTGCTGGATCATCTGAAATTAGTTCAGATTCTATTCCGATTTGCACCCCTACAGATTATTCCTCATTTTATTTTATTTTTTTAAAGTTATTGATATGATCAATTTTGAAGTACTGAAAGAACGAAATGATTTGTGTTCAATCATTATTCTAGAATCTAGATGCCTGGCTCAAGGGTTAAATACTGTGCAAGCTCACTTGAAATGCCTGGCTCAAGGGTTAAATAGCTAGATTCCGTGTGAGGAGAACTAAATACTGTGGACTTCCTGCTGGAAGTTTGACCCAAATGTGTCTTGGCTTGTACTTGTATCAGTATGTAGGCCTCTGCACGTGTGAAGCAAAGAAACATCTCTGAGGTTTGTACGTCTAATATGGTTTTTGTTGTTATCAATGATTGTTCCAGGTACACCAGTTTTCTCCAGCCCATAACAACAACAAAATTATATAATGATGTGAGCCTCTGAATCATATTCTTGGATACTATTTTTGTTGCCATTGTTGTTATCTAACATGATGTATCAAGTGAAATCTAATATGGTAGGTGAAGTCACATAAGGATATTATGCATTTTGAAACTGCTTATGTTGTCAAATTGCACAGTGTGGCAAGATTGGCTCCTCCAAAACCTGTGAGTTGTTCTTGCAGAATCTAAGACTTATTTTGTCATATTTAAGCATAAAAACATTGTCTTTTGGCTACATCTGACCCTCAATTTCCCCATTGAATTGCTGCTTTGATGCACGTCTAGATTTCTTTTTCCTTATTGGTCTCTCTCTCTCTCTCTCTAAAAAAATCCATTAGAAATATTATTGTTTGCTGTAGGTTTTCACCTTTGTGCATCCAGATTTCTCAACTGAGAAAAGCAATCAGCGGTATGCAAAGTTGCAGTTTGAGATACCTGGTGATACTGGATCTGCCGTGGTTCATGGTGTGTCATTACAGCCCTTGAGCTCTTTTGAGATGATTGTCATCATTATACTGTTTCTTGCAGCAATGAACACTGTCTGCAGTAAACCTTGGGAGAAGTGTCTTCTGGGACATGAAGAACCGGCTTCCTCGAAGTATTACAACACTTGAGTGGGAGAACAGTTTTGTTTCAGTTTATAGCAAGGATAATCCCAATCTGCTATTCAGCATGTATGCATATTTTGCTTCATTTTTATAATGTGGTTTCACTTCATGCCTGAAGATTCTTAAATCTTCTTTTAAATTCACAACCATACCAGGGAGCTAATGACATCTTATAATGTGGTTTTACTTCATGCCTGAAGATAAAATCTTATTTTAAGTCTACAACCATGCAATGGGGCTAATGACTTCTAAGGACGAAGATTGCAAGCATAATTGGTAAATCATTAACCATATTAGAACACTAGCTTTAAATTCATATGTATTATAGAGAAGGAATTAATTTATCAATCTCTCCAATTCTATCAAGTCAGCAGTTGTTCTTTTAGACCAACTTCCATTAGAAGTTTCTTCACCATTTCTAATGAGAAGAATTGACATCTGCCTCTTTCCCCTCATGGCATTTAGTTGTCTCTTAATATCAACTACTTTACACTAGAAAGCTGGAAGAAATCCAATCTCTCTCTCTCTCTCTCTCTCTCGTATTGTGGTTATAATTAAACTTTCAAATATTTAACATGATAGTACAGCCAACTAAGATCATTAAGAATAAGCCGGTATTCTGATTTTAAATAATGGGATGCAAACTGGAATTTTTCATGGTGCTTCTCTGTTTCATTTTTCTTTCATCAACCAGTTTTTGTGTTAATTTATTTTGCTATTCCAACCAGGGAAACCACGCTTCACTAAGAAGCAGACCCTTTTCTTCCTTTCAAATTTTGCAGACGACTTCCCAGTGTCAATGCAGGTTTGTTAATGGTTGCTGCATTTCCAAATTGTGGCTCTGTCGAGCTGTTAATGACTTTTTTCTGTGACCTGCAGATATCACACAAGTACAGGCTGATATTTGTGATCACAAAGTTTGGGTTGTTATTTGTCTATGATCTTGAGACGGCTTCTGCAATTTACAGAAATCAAATTAGTCCATATCCCATATTTTTGACTGCAGAAGCATCATCTGTGAGCGGTTTCTATGCTATAAACAGAAGGGGACAGGTTTTGCTTGCCACTGTCAATGAAGCAACGATTGTGCCTTTTGTTCATGGTCGGGTATGGAGCATGTGTGATATTCTTATGTTGAACTTGATGATTGTATACAAAAACTCTTACATTCTGCTATTTTACAGTTAAACAATTTGGAACTGGCTGTTAGCCTTGCAAAGAGGGGAAGTCTTCCAGGAGCTGAGAATTTGGTGAGACAAGGATGCATGATGGGTTTTATGCTTCTTGCTTGTTGGATGGCATTTCGAATATTTGCTGCAGAAGTTTGATTTCTTGTTCAACACAAAAAATGGGTCTATCGCCTACTTCTAAAGTATAAATGTCCATTTGTTTGTTGAATACATGGAAGTTAATCTGGAATCATTGGTAATGCAGGTTGTTCAGTGATTCCAAGAATTATTTGCTCAAATGAAGTACAAGTGATTCCAAGAATTGTTTCATGGTTCACAAGTGAAGATGTATAGGGTGAGGACTTTGATGAGGTAGAGGGGGACGACGATGACGATAACGATGATGAGGAAGAAGGAGATGAGGAGGATGAAGATGATAAGGACGATGAAATTTTTATATAGTTGTTTAAGAGGCATGTACATATTGATCGTATGGTTTCAGCTGTAAACTTTTAACTACCATTTCAATGAACAACTTATATACTTTTTAATTATCTTATTGTAAGAGAATGATCTCATGTTAATAATGTTGTGGAAATATCCATTCAATTAATTCGTAATGTTTATCCTAAGGTCCGTTGCCATACGGAAAGCTGGAAACAAGTTTGAATTTAAGACTTAATGAGAATTACCTAGAAAGGACATGATTTACAGGGTTGCATGTATATGTGGTGTTCCAGCGGAAATGATGTTGTTACTGTCGTAAATTTATAACTTAAAGGCTTGTTTTGAAATTTGACGGTGTTCCAGGTATGACAAATGAACAGGATTTGATATTAGCATAGAAATTGTGAGGTACCCTTACCATGTGCAATGCAACGTACTTAATGAATATAGATTTCTAATGATCAGATGTTGAAATGGTAGAATTAATTGATTCTTCCTAAGATAATGGTTAAATTGTATATCACTTGGGTGACAACAGTTTAGGAGTGGGGGATTTGCATATTATTACCCATTTCAGAAACATGAGGCAGTAATAGGGAAGTTCCCTGGAGTGGGAGACTTGAAACTCTCCAATATCTCATATGCATGTCTACGAGCACCATTTGAATTCTCACAACCAAGAAAAGCTAAAACGCACTTGCTTGCTGATAAGGGATTGATTACATGAGAAAACCAATACGCTGAAGCCCAAGGCTTGCTCCTTTCAGCTGACAACCCTTTCTGCCACTTACAAGCCGTGTATAACAAGCAGCTTATGTACATTAAAGATTCTTACAAATATTTTCCCAATTTATCAATACTTTTAAGCATAATTGGTGTGTTGTAGTTTCTACAACTTCACCTGTGCACAAAAATTAATTGCCTAGAACTTGTATACTTATATATATTGAACAATGAATCCAAAAGAGTGAATTGGATTTCATACGTGTGCCTAGAAAATGAGCATTTCCTTCTTTGTTTCATTTTTATTGATTATCTTCAAACACAAATTAATGGCAGATGGCCACAACCGAGAGCTTCTTCATGACATTAGGGCACGGGTCTCCTCCAAAGTTTTCTGGAGTCACAGCCACAGAGCACCATTGCTGTTCGATGTAGTTTTACAAGAAGACACTTTGTGTTAAATTCATTTCCATACAATCAAGTAGACTTCAGATAGTTTGTGGACAATGAAGCACAATTATAAAAGAAATTTAAAACTTAATATTTGAAATAAGTACATAGAAAAGTTCACACCATTCATTTGAAGATATGATTTTTAAAATCATTATATGGAGAACGCTTGTATAATATATTTAGAATTTAAATTTTAAAATTTTTAGATGAAAAATTATTCTACAAAATTTCTAAGTCTAAATATTAAATTAATTTGAAGAAGAACATTTTTATAGCAAAATTAAAACCGTAAATTTTACATTAAATACAATAAGAACATTTATATAATGTATTTAAATATATAAATCTCAAACTAATTATGTGGAGAATGATGCTATAAAAATTTTCCGAATTATTACAATAAATTTATCATCGCAAATTATAACTATTTTTGTGATAAATAATTTAAATTCAACATTACATAAAATTCTCACCTAACTTTTATACAAATTCTTTACCTTTTGAGGTAATGGTACGAGGTGAAAAATAAAATTTATGCCGTTAATTTATTTTTTGATTTATTTCATTTATTTACTTTTATTCCGTTGTAAATTCGTGACGTTAATTTATTCTTTACTTTATGTTCATTTATTCACTTTTATGTCGTTGTAAATTTTATATGATTTAAACAAAAAAGTAAATAAATCAAAGTAAATCGTAAATGAATGAAAAAGTAAATAACGGGTAGTCTCAAAATTTACAATTTTTCTAGTCAACCAAAGTAAATTGTTTAAAATTTGTGCAATTTTATTCTAAGTTTAATAGTACGAGATAACAAATTATTGTAAATCATAGGAGACACAAAAAAGGTAACAACGTTCATTAATTTACTTTTTTAAGACCACCTATTACAAATTAAATTCCTCTTATGTGAAATAATAAAAATCAATGATACTTATAAATAATCACACAAGTATTATAGTATTTGTTCATTTTTAGTCACAATATGGTGTTAAAAAAATAGGTGCATAATGAGCATGGGGACGGATTTTATGCTAACTATAATTAATATACGTGCCTATTATATTATAAAAATTTATAACATAGACAAATTTCTACCTTTCCAGTAAATAAAAGTGTAAATAATTATTATTGATTTATTAAATATATTAATTAGATAAAGGATTCAATTATTGAATTTATTTAAAATTTAATAAGAATCTATATTTTATTATTTAATATTATTAGTATCTTTCGTATTACATTTACGGATAATATATTTCATATAAATTTTATTAACAATCTATAAAATTCATCAAATCAATTATATCAGTACATTACAAATTGATTACTCTATAAAATTCATAAATCATGTATATATTAATTTACGATTTTGCATAATTCTTGTAAAATCTGTATTGTCTATCTAATTGGTGAACATGAAATGTTATCAATCTTATTTTAGCTGTTAAAACTGTATAACTGGTTTATCTTATCAAACGAATATGTATCAAAATCATATAATTTATAAAACTCGTAAACTATATAAAATTTATCAATTGCATATGCGTTGTATCCGTGATACTCGAATAACCTGTAAAATTTATTTCATTGGAAAAATGAATATAAGATTACTAGTGGAACACATCATTTCCATGAATTTCATAAAAACTGTAAAATCCGTAAAATCTGTAAAATCTGTAACAACGGTCAAACAAGCTAAATTATATCAGTCGTTCAAATTTATTTCTTTAAATAAAACTATTCTTAATTTTATAATTTCAATCCTATATTACCGATTATAATTTGGAATGAATATAATTCAATTTAACGCTATGGATTACTCATCATTTATAGTAATTTATTAAAATCATATGAATAACCATAAAAATACATGCACCTTAAAGTACTGTAATTTATTTCACCTACCCATACTCACACTTTACCCACAATTCTACTCTCATGCTATGAAATTACCTTTTTACCCTCGTTTGCATTTTATACAAAAGTAAAAACGTTTGCACTTGAACCTTTCCCTTATATATTATACTGTAAAGCATTGTAACCATTTAATGAGACGAGTTTTAAACTGTAACTTTTAAAGAGTAAATATGTAATTCTAGCATCAAAGTGTAAATATAGAGTTTCTATTAGATGCAGTCTATTTAAACGAGCTCCGGTTTCAACGCACCTGTGCAAAACCCATTTATTATTATTTTTTTGAAATTTTTTTATAACATTGTTAATCTAAGTATATTTAAGTTGACGCATGATCTTTTCAGACCGGTCGGACCGGTCCAAAAATATATTTTTTTATTTTTTTTTGAAAAATAATTTTATAAACTTGTTAATCTAGTTATATTTATTTTATAAACCAAGTTTTATCATTTTTGGATATATCTATATATTTATTTTGGATTTAAGTCATTTTAAGAATATTTAAAATGACTTAAATACCCCTGTTTTTAAAAATCCAAAATAAATATATATACATATCAAAAAATGATAAAGTTTGGTTTATAAATTAAATATAACTAGATTAACAAGTTTATAAAAAAATTTTTCAAAAAAAAATTTAAAAAATAAATTTTTGGACCGGTCGGAAATCACCTGAAAAGATCGGTCCTCATTTAAGTTACTCTTTAAGTTAACTAGTTCGCTAGTGGCAAGGGCGTTGTCCCATTAGATCCAGTCCCAGTTTCGACCAAGCATAAGATGCTGTGCCCCCGTTAGTGATTTATGGTAGATGTGTCTCCCTTTTAGATTACAGGAGTTTGTCCCGCTTGTATATCCCTTGACCTAGATGAAAAATGTGAATTATAATTGGGTTGAGGTTACATATATATATCATAAAAAATGTATTAATTTATAAACAAAGTTTTTCATTTTCGAAAATATGTATATTCTAAAAATAGGGGTACTTTAATGACTAAAACATTTTATTTTTAAAATAACTATGTACTCACTTTTAAAAATAATAAAATTTAATACATAAGTTAAATACAACTAAATTAATAGCTCTATAAAAAATTTGAGTTTATATACATATATAATAAAAATGTATTAATTTATAAGCAAAGTTTTTCATTTTTGAAAATATGCATATTCTAAAAATAGGGGTATTTTAATGACTAAAACCTTTTGTTTTTAAAATAATATATATACACATTTTAAAAATAATAAAAATAATACTTAAGTTAAATACACCTAAATTAATAATTCTATAAAAAATTCAAAATAATAAATTAATTAATTTTGCACCCAAGTGCACTGAAGTTTCAAAGGCCTATAGTTAAACTATGTCAAATTATGTTAATTTGTATTATATATAGGAAATTATTTCAATACATGCTATTTCACCATGCAGTCATGCACTGTGACCTTCACGTGATCATGAATACGAAATCTATCCTATTTATTATATTTAGAATTTTTCACTTTATTAGTATATTAATTTTTATCCAAATCTAACAAGTGTATGAGCCCTATTTTAAAATAATACAAAATTAACGTAATAAAATTGAATGCGAATATCAATTTTAAAGTGATATTTTTAACATCTAAAATGTCTAAAGTAGATTTTTATATGGATAAATGATTGTATAAAATATCATAACATTTTAATATATGTAGAAATCATTTTACAGCGAACTACACCATAACCGTATGCACCGTAACATTTCTCATTTGTTAGAATTTTAAGTATTTAATAAATTCCAATAAATTAGAGAAAATTGAATGCCTTGTAAAGCCAAAAAGCGTAACTTTTCCTTTAAATTTTATTATATAAATTGGACCTTTTGGCGTCTTTTAACTGAAATTAACCCCTTGGAATGCCCACAAGCCCATGTAGAGTTTAATAAAGTCTAATAAAATCCAATAATATTTACCATTAAACCCAATAAAACCACCAAAAATTTTCATATAGTTTGCTGCGATGCATGCATTTTTTTTGTTAAATTCTATTAAATTGTATTAAACTTAATGGTCTTCGTTATTAAATTTAAATGGACTTTTATAAAGTTATACATGAACTTTTGGTTAAATTCTATTAACTTGTATTAAACTTGGAGAATAAATTGTATTAAACTTAAGTTATGTTTTCATGAAACCTCTCATCTATGTAATTTCATTTGTTTTTAATATCTGGATTATTGATAGAAAATTGACTTTATCTATTGTATTTAACATCATATAACGATTCTTTTTTTCTTTTATATCATTGTATATGAGCTCCATCTATAAATGTATAAAATCAGCGAGCAAAATTATTTAATATTTAAATATCAATTTTTTTATTAACATTTCAACATCAAATCTATCTAAAATATTATTACTATGTGAATAAATGATTATATAAATTATTATTACATTCTAGTAAATATGTGAATAGATCTAAATATTTTATCCTAATTTACACATAAATATACCTATTTTATCTGTCACCAACATTTAAAAAATGAATAGAATTATATGAAATCACTTCTTTATACGTAAAAGCAAAGCCCTCGAACCTTCGATCTTTAACAGACATGCCAAAAACTTGACCAAGAGCTAAGCCTCTGTTCACAGCAATCTAATAAAATTTAATAATTATAAATTAGATTGTATTAAAGTTCATTTAATTAGATTTGATCACAGGCAACAATTGAAAACAAAACGTCTACCCATTTTTTCAAAAGCATGCTAATAAAATTTAATAATCACGAATTAGATTGTATTAAAGTTCATTTATTTAGATTTGATCACAGGGTAATGTCTACCCATTTTTTTCAAAACTTTCAAATATACATTAGAGGTTTTCTAAACAGAAGAATGTGGACTGGTAGATATCGCTTGTGCACGGAACTGTAAGACCCTACATTTAGGGCTTGTTTGGTAAGGGGTAAGGAAAAAAAATTTTGGTTTCATTCCACACATCTTTTAATAAGATGTTACATCTTGATTACCTACGTACTTTACTTTTTTATTATTATCTATACATGCAATCATTTTTCATGTGTTGTCGTATAATTAATATATTTATTTTATCTTTTTTCTTTTAGCTTCTATCATCACTCACATCCTATGACATAATTCTCTTACATTTTTAGATTTTCTCCCTGAATCTTTTTTCTCATGTTTTAATCTTCTACTAGTGTTTGGTAATCCCTAAAAGAATTTGGTAAAATTGTTGATAGAAAAAGTTTGAAAATAGCGCAAAAATGATATGAAAAGTAATTGTATGGAAAAATGTATAGAGATGATTGAAAAATAAGATAAGTATATGAGAAGATATCGGATATGAATGTAAAATATGGTAGTTGTAAAAGAAGAGTATCTGAAAAAATTTGATGAAATTTTTTTTACGGAAGACATTCTTAATATGCCCTAATTAGTGCGTTAAAAATGTTATTTTTGTTCTATGCAAGAAATATATGCCAAATTTGCGCATGATTTATTTTGTTTGTGCAAAAAATAAAATACTAGATTTTTTTTTATTCCAAAAAAACAAATAAAAGGCTCAAGTGAACCGTCCTTTGCAGGTATGAGGTCGATCTTATTATATTAAATTACAATCTAACCAATTGAAAAGTAAATCAAGTAATTAGATAAATTAAAGAATATGGTGTACTCAAACATCTGTCTAGCGAAAACGAAATTCCTACATTCTTTCTTTCTCCCATTAGGTTGTGGAAAGGCGATTTTCGTGGGCTGCAACCGATCGGGAAGGTAGATTTTGTATTCGAGAGGAAGCTAAGTGACAAATCGGGAAGAACGGAATGTAAGAGGGAGGAAATGGCGGGTGAAGAAGGAAGCAATGCTGGTCGAGGAGCTCTAAACTCTAAAGATAACAAAAGGTATGAGTAGGAAGATTTCCCCAAAGGTAAAGAGTCAGTATTATGTTTGGTTTTGGCTAGAAGAAATTACAAAAAGGAGGTTTTTAAAGCCACTCTGTGAAAGGTTTGGAAGGTTTGACATAGAAGGTTCGAGGACAACTATCTTTCACAGACCTAGGGAAAAATCTATACTTGGTGCAGTTCATTGGAGGACGACATGATGATGATTTTAAATGGGAGTCCCTGGTTTTTTGATAGAAATGTGGTGTTATTCACGGAGGTGAAGGGGCCCTTTAGATAGGAGGAGATTTCACTGGCCGTCTCTGTTCTGGATTCACATCCACGAGATTCCTTTTTTCATTGAGAAGGAACCGATGGGGAGGTTGATTGGAAATTCCTTTGAAAAATGTTTCAAGATAGCAGCGTCTGAAAATTGCTTTAAGGTAAAAATAGAAATTGATGTCAGAAAACCCTCGAATAGAGGCCTCTTCATACAGGAGAAGAACCGAAAAAGAAAATGGCTACATTTCCAATACGAGAAATTACTAGTCTTCTGTTACTTATGTGGAAGAATGGACATGCCTACAAGGAGTGCCAGAGATGACTCAAGAAAAGAAGAAATTGACATAAGCGAAAGAGGGCCAACCCATGGAAAGTGCTTCCCATAAGAAAAAAAAGGAAGCAGGGGCAATGTGGTAATTTTTCATCGTGAGTATGTTTGTTTAAAAACGTGAGTATGTTTGTTTTTTTGATAAATTTTGTATTATATACATACAAAATCTCAATCTATTCAATTCATTTGGTAGATCAATTAGTAAAACGTATGTAAACATAATTTTTCATTATTTGACAATTTTTAATAATATTAGTATACAAAAAATAATTTTTTAATAAGATTTCATTATAATTGGTATTGTTGAAAAATATAATTTTTATTAGTAGTTATGTTATATTATTTAAAGTTAATGTAATTAAGGTACTCTCAAGAATAACAATTTCTTATATTTTTCTTGATTTTTTGAAAATTTATTAATTTTTTTTATTTTCTGAATATATTAGAATCTAACCGTGTCTAATCGAGTCTAACCGTGTCTAACCGCGTCTAACCGTGTCTAACCGCGTCTAACCGCGTCTAACTGTGTCTAACCGTGTCTAATTTTTGAAATTAATAATTTAATCATAATTTAACACCCGTAATATGATCCTAGGGCCCTTATAAGGTCATTTATATCTTAACAACTAAATTTGGAACCCAAATAATATGATTTAATAAAATCACCAAAATCTAACTATGTCTAACCGTGTCGAACCAAGTCTAACGTGTCTAACCGCGTCTAACTGTGTTTAACCGTGTCTAATTTTTGAAATTAATAATTTAATCATAATTTAACACTTGTAATATGATCCTAGGGACCTTATAAGGTCATTTATATCTTAACAACCAAATTTGGAATCCAAATAATATGATTTAATAAAATCACCAAAATCTAACCGTGTCTAACCAAGTCTAACCGTGTCTAACCGAGTCAACCGTGTCTAACCGCGTCTAACTGCGTATAACTGTGTCTAACCGTGTCTAACCGTGTCTAATTTTTGAAATTAATAATTTAATCATAATTTAACACATGTAATATGATCCTAGGGCCCTTATAAGGCCATTTATATCTTAACAACCAAATTTAGAATCCAAATAATATGATTTAATAAAATCACTAAAATCTAACTGTGTCTAACTGTGTCTAACCGTGTCTAACCGAGTCTAACCGTGTCTAACCGTGTCTAACCGTGTCTAACCATGTCTAACCGCGTCTAACCGTGTCTAACCGTGTCTAATTTTTGAAATTAATAATTTAATCCTAGTTTAACACCTGTAATATGATCCTAGAGCCCTTATAAGGTCATTTATATCTTAACAACCAAATTTGGAACCCAAATAATATGATTTAATAAAATCACCATAATCTAACCGTGTCTAACAGTGTCTAACCATGTCTAACTGAGTCTAACCGCGTCTAACCGTGTCTAACCGAATCTAATTTTTTATAATTTATGAATTTTTAAACTAATCTATGTATTTTGTAAAATATATATACTTAAATATTTATTTGAGGTCTAAATAAATTTAGAACTATTTAAATATATAAATTTATAATTAAAAATATTAACTCCACTTGATTAAATGAAATAAAAATTTATGTAAAGATATAAAATAATAAAAAATAATATATATATGACGTTGTAGAACCAAAATTTTGATAAATTATATATAATTGTAACTTAGATTTAATGTGTAAATATATGTTACTTTTTGGGATTGGTTAATTGATCAATTTTGCATATAACTATATTTAATAGAAATTTTATAACAAAATTTCTTAAAATTATAAAATTATATTATTATAGTAATTATTAGATTGTTTATTTAATATATCAATTTTAAAGTTATATTTCAATATTATTTCAAACATCCACAAAGAACAATTATAGGTTTCAATATAATTAATAATTCGTTTCATAACTACGCAAAACCTTTAAATAATTTTAAAACTAAATAAATATATGAATTTATAATTAAAAATATTAAGTAATTTAATTTAAACATAAAAATAAAATAATATAAGACAAAATAATAGCTTTTTATGTGCATTATCTGTAATATAATTTCAACATATAAACATGCATTCAAACATAAAAATAAATAAGATAAAATAAAATAATAGCTTTTTTGAAAAATGAAGAAATGTAAAATATAAAAAAACTATTTCATTAATATTTTTATTACTTAACTTTTATTTATTCATTTTAGTATAACAAGTGTTAATTGAAATGATAGGTACTCACAAAAAAAGCTATCAATTATTGTCATTTCTGTTAAATAAAAACTTTACAAAAAATTCACCCAATATTATCCATGAAAAATGAATTATTCGAATAATCCAACTTACTTTTTAGAACAAAGCTATGGTATAAATATTTGACAAATATGTATTTCAACACCACCAATGGCTAATAATGAAGCCTAAGATAAATAATTCAAAAAATTATTTTTGACAAAATAAATATATATGACTTTTTAGGAATGGTTCAATTATACGTCCAAAATTGTAATTTAAACTGTCCTGAAATTTAAATCGGTAGAAAATACTTAATTTAAATGATTACTTAATTATATGTCCTAAATTCAATAATTAAGTATAATAAAGGTTTAATTATATGTCCAAAAATTATAATTTATATTTAGATAACCTAAATAAATATATGTACCTTTTTGGGATAGATTTAATAAATAATAGTTATTATATTATTATTTTTATTCATATTTAAATAAAAATATCTGCACTATTTTAACCGTCTACATAATTATTCCTAGTTATAATTTAATTAGCTGAATTTTTCTAATCTAAACCGTCTATTGTTATAAATATTTTGCAAATTAAAATAGAATAAGGTAAGCAACTTTCTAAAAAGATCAAAATTTGTATTAAACTCACACACCCGCAACACTCCATTAAAAAACATAAAAATTAACTAACTTCCCACCCACGCGCCCTTTCACACACATTATTATATTAATAATTATATCTAAAAAATAAATTAAATCTTCGGTTACAATATATCTTTAAATTTTTATAATCCATGGACTTTTATTCGATTTTAATGATTCTAAATAATATAAACATATACAAAAGAAATATAAATGTATAATTAAAAATAATAGTAGATAATATCTTCAATTATAATATCTACAATTTTTAATGTTCATGTAAGCTCCTTTTATTTTCGTGATTCTAAGTAATTCATGGGATTAGTTCAATAATCAATTAAGTAAATAACTATATTTAATACAAATTTTATAATAAAATTTATTAAAATTATAAAATAATATTATTACAGTTTATATTACAAGTTTAACATATTAATATACTAATTGTGATTTATTATTACTAGAATTAATTAATTTAAAATATAAAAAAAATTTATTTTTTCAAGTGAAATCAATGTAAAACTATCAATTTAATCAATTAATAAATTTATTATGTTGATTTATTTTGCGAACTTAGTAAGCTAAATTTCTAAAGCTTTAGAGTTCACTCATCTGTCTCATTGCTTGTTATAATTTAAAATAAATATTTATTTAAGTCAAATTAAATTAAAAAGATCAAATTAAATTTACAAAAATTTATTAGCAATGTACGCATATGATTGGATTTTTTTTAACCTAAGATATACAAGCATACGATTAAATTTTTCTAACATGAAGAATGCATGTTTGAGGGTTAATTTTTTTTTAAAAATTTTGATTTAAGCAAAAAGTAGCGAGAGTATTCAAAAATAACCTATGAAAACAAGGAAGTGAAGTGAATTAGATTTTTTTTTCATTTTACAATGGTAACAATTTCTTTATTTCAAAAATTTATACTAATCTATTTCACAACAATAATCATTTGTGTTGGATTTGTAAACTTTCATAAATTTAAGGGTCAAATTTGCTAAAATTTAAAGCTCAATTTAGTTAAGCTAATTATTTCATCCTTCTAATTTTTAAAATTTTCATCTTAAGAAGATTTTATTTGAAAACTTTTTGATAATTATATTTTATATAAAATCTTTCTATTGATTACGTTTATGAATTGAATAATTGACATCTACACAAATCTAAAAAATTCCAACTACATAAAAGAATTATTTTTACAAGTTTATTTAAAATATATAAATAGAAACTTTATAAAAAATTACATTTTTTTGTAGTTGTTTTATATCATTTTCACAAAACGTTAAGAGAAATTACATTGAAATTGAGGTTTTGATGCAATCAGTATGATATTTATATTTTTTTACACAAATATTATATTTATATAATTCGGGGATTCTATTAGATTATTAAAATTTTTTGTAAAATTGTTTTGAAAAATAACAATCTGCATGTGCACGAATTCAGGTGGTCTACTAGACCACTAGCCATCTAATTTTTGTCCATCGCAACAAATAACGCACCGTGCATCACCCTCTACGGATCCGTCGCGACAAATGAGACACGGTGCATCACCCTCCACGAATCGCAGCCGAACCTAGCCGGCAGCCGCGCCCCTGCCTCAAAACCCACCAGCCATCGGCCGTTGGATCGCCGATCGGAACAGACCGATGACTCGCCAAGGGCTTGCTAACTATGATGCCTAACTCGCCGGACAGATCTATTCTCCAATCGCCTGAGTCTAAAAAAACTAACGCTGCGAGTTTTCTTCTCTTCTACTGGTCGATGCTGCCATTACAGCTCGAACCCACCCGCTTCATTGCTGCAAAGGAACGTTGTCGGCAGCAGCGGCAAATCGTCGGCGGCAGCAGTTCGTCGGCAGTGCGTCGTCTCCTAGGCGGAACCCGTCATCTCAGATCTCACCGTGTTGTCTCCACCTTCTCCGTCCCGCCGGCTTCCAAGCAAATCTGGCAAAGCTCCACAGCGAGTCACAAGGGAAGGGAGAAGCAGAGCATGGAAACACAAGGGAAGAGAGAAGCATGGGGATGGAAACGAAGGCAAGGGAGAAGCAGAGCATGGAAACGAAGGGGACATGCATTTTCAACTACCGAAAATGCCCTGTGAAATCAAAGCCGTCGATTCAATCTGGACGGTTCAGATGAGGCTTCCTACGACAAAAACGTAGGAAGCACTTTCTATGGGTTGGGCCACTAAGAAAAATTACCCTATGAAAGCCACCTACGGACGGGTTTCAAATTGATGAGTCCAAAGGAGGCAAGAAGGGTTGTCAATGAGTTGAGCCTATAAGGTATATGTCAGCAGGGAAGAAGGAGAAGTGGAACTATATAGAAAAAAGGAAAAACTGGTGTATCCATAGAAAAAAGAAACACATGACTGAAAATCACAAAAGCAGTGAGGAAAGAAGAACCTTGGCAGAGATTTCAGGGAATCATTGGGGATGACGAGAAGGAACTAGGGAAGTGGGCTTCTATGCTAAGGAATTTAGAGGAGGGATGAATGTAGCAGGGGAAAAAGGATTATGAGAGAGAGGAGTGAGTAAGGAGAATCATCGCTTTTGGGGTCTCTATGAAGAAAACAACGGACAGATAGGTCAAGGGCCAGAAACCCACGCTAGATAAAAGGAGGAATATTAGGGGAAACTTGGGTAAAGGGGAGGAAAGGATGGGAAAACCTAAGGATTAGTTAAGAGGGGAGAGATGGCTGTACGAAGGCTATACAAAGGGGAGGGAAAGGGAGGGATAGAGGTCATAATCAGGAGGAAGGGGTAAACATAAGAGGGGTAGAAAACAAGCATGAGGGGGGTGAAGAAGAAAGAAGCATAGTGGGGTAAATGGGGCTTGAGGGGCAAAAAAATCACAGAAGGAGATGGAAGCGGGAGGCAAAGACACTAATAAATTTCAATCGATCCATTTGGGGGGGAGGTAAAAGATGAGTAAAAAAGAAAAGGGAAATAGAAGAGGAAGGGCTAGAGGGAACGTGAGAGTGAGTTGATCTGCAGCAACAAGAGGGTTAAATTAGGAGACGTGAGCTTTCCTGAGGAGGGGATGATGGTAGAGGCTAGGGAGGACCCTCTGTCCTGCTAAGATAAATGAAGATATTAGCATGGAATTGTCTCAAGCTTGAGAATCCACTTATAATTTGAAATCTACTTGACATTGTTGAGAACAAAGTTCCCAATGTGTTATTCCTAATAGCGATGAAAAGAAGCAAGCAAGAAATGGAGATGATCAGAAGAAAACTAAATTTTGATTGTTATTTGGTAATAGACTGTGAGGAACAAAGAGGGGGTTGGCTCTTCTATGGCAAAAAGATATAGATTCGAGTATTAAATCATATTCAAAGAATCATATAGATGCTCATATTTTGGGGGACAGGCAACCAAGGTGGAGGCTTACAGGATTCCATGGAAAGCCCAAAACATCAAGATCTTGGGAAAGTTGGGAGCTAATAAGACGTCTGAAAACTGTAGATGAAATTCCATGGGCGCTAATCGGGGATTTCAATGAAGTCAGAGGGGCCTTTGAGTTTGTAAGTAGAAATTTTAGAAGTGAAGGTCAGATGCGGAACTTTAGAGGGTTAATCGATTATTGCAAGTTGTAGGACTTAGGTTTTGTGGGTTGTTCAATGACATGGAGAAACAACAAAATAAGACATGAAAGAGTTGAAGCACGATCGGATAGGGTGCTTGCAACAATGAAATGGCTAAACAGATATCCTTTTGCTAAATCTACCATTTGTTGGCGGTAGTGTCCGATCATTCTCCCATTCTACTACAAGAAAATAGAAGGGGCGAGTCCTTAGACAATTCAAAGATGAAATTTATTAGGCGAAATATAAGAAAGCAAGAGATTGTGCAGAGATTTTGGAGGGCCTCTTCATTCCTTCCAAGACTCCATTTCGGAAGGATTGCTTGGAAACTTCGGAAATATGGTAGGGAGCTTTCGAAATGGAATGCAGAAGTTAGAGGAAACCTATCGTTAGCTTTGCAAGCTAAACATTCTGCTTCGAGCAAACTGAAACTTCTTACTCCATCAAATGATAGGGATATCAGAATCAAAGATAAAGAAATAAAAATTAACTCATTATTGGAGGATGAAGAACTTTTGTGGAGGCAGAGATCCAAGAACAACTTGCTACAAAACAATGATAGAAATACAATGTCTTTCAACAAAGCTGCTACTGAAAGAAGGAGATGAAATACAATAGAAATCCTTAAAGATGAGGACAGTTGCCAATATGAGGAACAAAAGAAGAAAGAGAATTTAGCCAGGAACTATTTTAACAATCTATTTAAATCATATTTTCAAAAGGAAGCTAAAAGCATATCCAAGTGGATCAAGAATAAAGTAATTGGGAATGATACCTTCTTCTCACCAAATCTTTGGAGCAAGAAGAAGTTTGGACCTCTCTAAAAGAAATCGACCTAATGAAAGCTCCTGGACCAGATGGGATGTTAGTGAGATTTTTTCAAAAACATCGGGAGGTAGTTGGGAGGGAAATTGTATATGCATGCAGAACTTTCGTGGAATCACAACAAAGCGATAAACAACTTCAGTGGTTAAAGGAGATAAACGTGATCTCTATCATATTAATTCACGAAGAAAGTTCGAGCATCTTAGATCATGAATTTTTGACTGATTAGCAAGTGTAATGTAATCTACAAGATCCTCTCAAAGGTTTTGGCAAACAGGATGAAGAAATGTCTGGATAGAATCATCTCTGGAGAGCAGAGTGCTTTTGTGCCTTAGAGATTAATCACAGATACTTGACATGTCGAAGCGTATGGTCATGTAGAATGAAATTTTCTTTTTAAAGTGAAGGAAGGAATGAGAATTTGTGGGAAGTGGATACAGTGGATTAAGTATTTCATTACATTTGTTTTATATCAGATTGTGGTAAATGGTGACTAGACTGACATGATCAGGCATCATAGAGGATTGAGACAGGGAATCCCCTAGCTCCATACTTATTTGTACTATGCTCGGAAGGTATATCATCACTTATCAAGGCAGCTCATGAAGGTGGACACTTACACAAAATCAAATTGAGCAGGAATAGGCCTATACTAACACATTTATTCTTTGTAGATGATATTTTACTATTCCTTCATGCAAATGCAGCTGAAGTGGATTGCCTGAAGAGAGTATTATGGTAATATGAGATTGCTTTAGGATAGAAAGTTAATATGAGGAAAACTTCTATCATATTCAGTAGTAACATAATAATTGATACCAAGTTTGTGATGGAGAATAGTTTGGGTTCAGCTGGCAACCTTCCCCTCTACTTGGGGTTGCCTGTATGGAAAGCAGAAACATGGCAAGATTATTTTAGTAATTAAAGGAAAAGCTCTATAAGAAGGTTCAGGGCTGGCAGAATAAATTGATATCAAGTGGAGGAAAGAAAGTCTTTATTAAGGTAATTGCCCAAGCTCTATCCAGCTATGCTAAGATATGCAATGAATGTTTTCATTCTGTTAAAGAGAATATGCAAAGATCTTAACTTCATAGCTAGTAGATTTTGGTGGGGGAAAAAGAAAGGAAGAAGAAAGATTAGTTGGATTGCATGGGGGTAGTCGGATTGCATGGGGGAAGATGTCAAACCCAAGGAAGAGGAAGGGATGAGTTTTAGGGACCTCAGAGACTTCAACATTGCCATGGTGGCAAAACAAGTAAGGAGACTGCTAACTAATCCTCCTTTGTGCTACAAGTCCTAAAAGCAAAATAATTCAAAGTTAGAAATCTCTAGGATTGCAAGGCTGTTAATGATTGTTCCTAAACTTAGAGAAGCTTGATGCAAGCATCGCGCTTGGTTAAAGTTGCGAGCAAATGGTGTACTGGCAATGGGTGGAAGATAAAGATATTCAAAGATAACTAGGTTATGGGAGAAATCATGGCAGCCGAGCCCCTTCCTAGGGGACTCAATGAAGACTCAAGAGTGAAGAATTGATTGACAAAGTGAACATATGCTAGAAGGAAGTAATGATAAAAATGATGATGGAAGAAGATAGATGACTAAAGATAAAAGACATTCCAATTCTAAGAGGACAAGAATCTGACTGGATATGATGGGCAAAAGATCAAAGGGGCATCTTCATAATGAAGTCAGCATATCGTTTGGCAGGAGAAAGGAGAGCTAACGATGAGGAAGGGGTGGGGAGTCAAATGCCATTGTGTATCGGGTAGAAGACAAAATGGTGGGTAGTCAAATGCTCAAGGCTTGAGGAATTGAAGTTGATTTGGAAGATACAGGTACCAAGGAAGACTCAAATTTTTTATTAGCGCCAAATAACTGATACTTTACTAACCAAAGCTAACACACAAAAGAAAGGTATTCTTATAGATATTATTTGTACTATGTGTAGAAAGGCAAGAATCACACAAAGATGCTTTCCATCTTTTTTAGAAGTGCAATAAGTTGGATGAAATCCAGTGATGGGATCAATTGGTGGATTTTGGGAGACAAAATTTTAGCAATATAAAGGAGATCATAGACAAGCTAACAAGTAAAATAGATAAAAATTTGTTTACCTTGTTCATTTCTCTTTGTTAGAAAATTTGGTTTGAAAAGGAAAAAAGGGAGGGCAGAACGACACATGTAGAGTCTACAAGGGCTCTTAAATTAGTGTCACATCTACATCCATCAATTTATATCCATCAATTTACATCATCAAATGTTATCAAAAATGGAAGACTGAACCTAGAGGAAAGCCATGCAAGATGGAGAAGATCAAACAATGGTGTTTTCAAGCTGAATGTGATTTTGGTTGGGGTGAGGGAAACAAAATGGGGTACGGTGCTGTAGTTAGAAACTGGAATGGAGATTTTATGGGAGCCGAGTGTTGGATGGCTAAAGGTACTACCATATTACCTTTTAAAGGAACTAATTATAATAACAATAAAGGAAATCTGGGAACCGCCGTTGGAACAGCAACGTAGATGTCATATCTATATGATGATTACTCATTTGGATGGCCACTCATTTGGATGGCCATTGATAAACGGTCCTACCAGCCGTTCTACTTAACGCCTCCATTTATTAATATCTATTATATTTAACATTATTTATTTAATTAAGATGTCAACAAATTTCATCCAAATTAAATATATGCATGTATACATGTTCTGAAAAATATATATTTAATGTATAAATTATGAAAAACACGAACAATTTTTCCCGTAAAGGTTTTTAAGTTAGTAGAAAATAACGTGATATGATATAAATAATAATGAGTAAAAATAATAAAGTTAAAATAGATAAATAAGTTGTATATATTGTTGTATAAAAATGATAAAAAAAGTAAAGTAATTTTATAAAAAAATATGAGAAGTAATTTTAAAAGGTAATATGGAAAGTAAAAGGTAAAGATTCTAGTTTAAAGAGAGCAGTGACAGAAAGTGACTCACTAGTTTTTGTTAACATTCTTGAATTTGATGGTTGAGTGGGCTTAAACCTGAGGTTCTTGATTAGTGAGATAAAGAGCTTCTGTTCTTTTTTTTTTTTTTCTGAATCTTTATCTTTTGTTCATGTGCTTAAAAGTGGCAAAGAGGTAAGCTCATTCCATTGCTAAGTTTGCTAAGTTTGCTAAGAATTGTGGGGAACTAGAAATAATCTGGTCTTAATTATAATTCTACAACTATAAATTCACATTGAAATGTATTTTTAATGCTTTATGACTATAGAACATATATTATTTAAATATAAATTTTTATCTTTGAGCAAACCAACTCTAAGTTATATTAAAACTTGGGCATGTTTGTCATTTCACAGAAGGGGCTAATGACCATTTTAACAAATCTCTAACAGCATATATGAATGAAAATTTTGTGTAAAATATATGAGTATATTTCAAAATTTTAGAAGTTTGTATATAAGTAGAATTATGAGTAAAATTTATGGGTATATATGTAACTTGCCCTAGATTTAATTGCAAACTTTTGTAATATATAATGTTAAAAATATATATTAAAAAGAACCTCATTCATTTGCACTAGGTTAGATTATACAAATTTGCTTTAAATGAATTTTTTATTTCATACAAATATTCATACGGGATAATACAATGCAAGTGTTTCACCTTTAAAAAAATTCAAAAATGAGAATCCACAAGGATGTAGTTACACCGGAGAAAAATCCATTAAGTAGATTCCATAAATGCATGAACCTGCAAGCCAATTAATTAAATAATTTCTCGGATCCTCCTAACTTTCGAATAAAAATAATGACTTACGAAAGAAAAGCAGAAATTGGTGAATAGAGAACTTCCCATAGGAGTAGAACTGAAATGGAAAAGAGGCACTTCTGATCCTTCAGCAGCAGCAAGCTTGGACTGCTTTGAAGAGTGATATAAAGAAGAGAAAAACTTACGCCATGCATACACCAGGTAATAAATAATAAGAAGGAAGACTAGGAGACGGGACGGACAAGCTCCATTCCTCGGATGGATTAGGAGAAATAATAACTGAATTGCTGATAAGCTAGCTGCACAAAGAAAGTAATTAAGGTTGGATGGGAGCGAAACTAACAAGCTAGATTCTTAATTATTTCTACAGCACCGTTTTTTATGATAATAAGGATGGTGAAAAGATATCTTATAGTATTTTTCAAAAAATAATTTAACATTTCTATTATTTATATACTTTACTTTCTTATTTTTATCCTTATATTTTAATTATTTCTATACAATTATAATATTTTTTTCTTGTACTTTTCAGAGATATTTGATTCTCACTATTACAACTTCCTTCCCACCTGCATTAGAAAACGGTGCCTTCATCTCCTTATTTGTTTTGAAATGTCAAATGAATTGCTTGTGGAGTTAGTGTGTGGGTGGCTGGCTGGCTTTCTTGATCAAGGCTGTTCAAAGTGGGGATGAGATAAGAATTTGGAATGCAAGTATATTGGAAATGGAAAAATGTGTATGAGGCTGTTATTTTTCAGAAATAGAAAAAGTATTTTTGGAAAATGAGAAATTCTATTCCTAGATCATCCCATCCTATCTATGAATTAACCAAATAGAAATTTCTTGAAGGGGATGAAGAGTATATTACTTTTTAACGCCGGAGAAGGAATTCAATAATTCAATGGGTTATTTGCAAAGATGCTCCTGAGGTTTGGCAGATTCGCTCCTAGCATTTTAAAGTTTTTTACTCTGTGCATGTGTATCACTAGAAGTTTTCCCATGTTATATGAATTACCAATTATATTGGTTTTAGAGCATACTGCCCCCCAAAAGTCCCTTATCAGTAGGGATTCTTGGTAATCTTATCACATGATTTTCCATAGTTTTTTATCTTCTACACATTGTCCAACTAAATAGTTTAACTATCCCGTTATCTTATTTTTTTTTGTCTTTATCTCTATAATTCAACTATTTTTTCTTACAACTATCATATTTATTACAACTTTACTTCTATCATTTTGTATCATTCACACAACTTTTAAAATATTTCTTTTTCCACTTCTTACTCCATCTCAAAATCCCATCAAAAAAATTCATATTCCCAAACTGTCTCCTTAATTCGGAGTTATTTCTATACCACCTATAATTATCTTCTAGATCGTGATATTTGAAGATGATAAACTTTTATTGTTTTTATGAGAACATCAGTGTAAGAAATTTAACCATAAGCAAAAAGATCGGTGACCATTTATTGCATAATAGTTGTTATTTGGTTGTCGCTTGCGTTTAATAGCAACTAAATAACCTAGCATCAACGAAACCGCCGTCTAAATTTTGAAAAGTAAGTACTTTTGACGTTTTTTTTAATGCTGCATGAATATATACATTCGTGATGTATTTTAGGCTAAAATACGACATTCATTTATTATTATTATTTATTTTTTTTTCTTTGTAAACATGTTTCCTAAATGCATTTAATCTATACACCAAATTTTTCCATTTTAAAATATATTTACATATTTATTTTTTATTTTTAAAAATCAAGTTTTTTAAGAAGTGAAAAATGACTTAAATACCCTTAAAATTATTATTTTTAAAAAATAAAAAAATAAAAAAGTAAAAATTATTCAAAAATAATAAAACTTGGTATATTGATTTTTAAATAAACTTAAAAAACATGTTTATGAAGAAAAATAAATAAAAAATTAAAAAAAAATAAATATTGTATTTTAACCTGATGTATACAATCATGCTTCTTTTTTAATACGACTATTAATTCAGTTAATGACATAATTGATTAATGATAAGATCGACGTAGCTTCCTTCATCAAAATTTTCAACTTAATAGGTAGTGCATTCTAATGTCCAATTGATGGAATGTAATTTGTCAGAAACATTTATAAAAAATTATTGGTAAACTTTTTATGTTTTAAAAATAAGAAAATATGTTCAGTTTATAGCTGAACATCTAGTGCGTGTATTTGGGATAAACTCTAGGGACATTCGGTACTCGAAAAAAGAAAAAAATTCCTCTTCTATGCAATTTTTTATGTAATTTGATGTATACTTTACTTCTTTATTATTGTCTATAGTTTGAGTCATTTTTCATAGTTTCCATATATTATCTTAGATATTTTATTTTCATTCCCTTCTCTCTTTTTTTAGGAGAAAATCTTTATCCCCTTCTTTATTAATACCCATATCACATCATGTCACCTTCTTTATTTTTTAAAAAGAATTACTTATTTTTTTTTACCACTTTTTCCAAATACGAAACATACCATTCAATTAATAGAACAAACTTATGATCTTCTTGCCAAAAAAAATTCTACTTGTCCCAAAATAAAGCCAAATAAAATGCCCATGTGATCTGAAGTTTACATAAGAGTACAGTTCAACACCTAGAATCGACAAGCAAACAAATGATCAGATAAATAATTAAAAATAATATTTTACTCACGCACACAAAAAAATCAAAAAAAGAAAAAGAAAAAAAAACTGATCATCGTGATATGGATTAATCTCTCCACAATCCACACCAAGGAGACAAATTTCCCCAGTAAGCACACATAAATATATGAAGCCGCACAAAATCAATATATATATATGTATATATCAGAAATATTCAAGTGTAGCATCGCTGAAATGGGACCCACATGGTGATCAAATAATAATCTACTCCACCCATTGTATTTAGAATCATGTATTCTATTACCATATCAATTTTTAACCCAATCGGATATGTGTATGGACCCCGTCTGAAAATGATACAAATTCAATGTAATAAAATAGCTTAATATAAATAATAACTTTTAAGTGGTTTTTTAAATATAAATCATTTTCTATAAAATTTATATATGGATAAATGATTGTATAAGGTTTTATTGCATTCTAATATGTGTGGGGTCCATTTTTGGGCAAATGTACCATTGTTATGGTGCAACTCCACTACATCGGAACAGCTCCCATATATATATATATATAATCTTTTCTTTGCAGTGAAGTTGCACCATAATTAATGGTATATTTAGCCCAAAATGGGCTTTACATGTACTTAAATGTATTGATACCTTATATAATCATTTATTTATATATAAATTTTATAGCAAATGCTTTACATGTTGAAAAATTAACTTCAAAGTTGTTATTTATATCAAATTATTTTATTATATTGATTTTGTACCATTTTCAGCTAGGGTCCATATAAATCCAATTGAGATGTAAATTGGTATGGTAATAGAATACATAATTTTAAATACAACGAGTAGAGTAGATTATAATTTTATGATCATATAGGGCTTGTTTGAATTACAGTGCAGTGGCACTGCACATGAATACTCTTGTATATATAAATGAAACCGCAAGCTAATTAAGAAATTTGTCTAAACTAATTTAGAAAGAAAGGAGAGAATTTACAGATGAGAATGGGCGTAGAGAAGTTACGAAGAAAGAACGAAGAAGGAAAAGACATGATTAATCTAGAAAGTTAGACATCTCTCCCATTCGGTCTCTGGTAGTAGAAAGCTTGACGAGAGATGCGGAAATGGAAGAAGCAATGATGGAGAAGGGAAAGAAAGAAACTTTTTCATGAGTTCCAATGTGGTGCACCTAGGTGTACTCAACTTTAGCTCACTTGAGTGCATAACTTTTTTTTAGTTTTTTGGTTTTTTGAAATTCATATGTGGGTCCAAGCATGAATGTCTCTTACATATAATTTCTATATTTTTTATTATTTTTAACATTTATTTTGAATTTAAAAAATAAGTCACTTCTCATGTGCTAGCATGCCTAGGAAGAACTTAGTTATTAGGACAACTAAGGGACATAAGAACCATGAAAGGCTAGTAACGGAAAGATAAGTATATCTAATCATAGTGAAATTCTTAAATGTACCTTCCAAAATTCTTTAGGTAAGAGAAATGTGGCAACATGTCATTAATATTTGGACTTATTATCTAAGCCAATCTAGTCATGCCCTTCTTCCATGACTAGGACTAAAAGGTAGCGACTTATCATCAAAATTTATGCTTGTCATCTAGGCCAACCTTGTCATGCTCTTCTTCTATGATTAAGGTTGAGAAAATTAATCTAATGTAATCTAAAAAGATTCTACAACTAAAAACCCAAATTCCAAGGGACTAACTAGAACTTTAAGTACTACAACCACTAGAAAATGGTGTCGGCCAATGAGTCTTAACCACCCAATCGAGACTTAGGGTTAGACAATCACGTCTGACAAAGCAACCAAAGGTTGTTGGCCTGCACAAGCTCCAACAGTATTGGAACAAGATACAAACTCTATAAAGCCAATGAATGTAGCCACCTAGTCCAACCAACAATTGACTTGACTAAACTACGAGAATCCAAAATAAAATTTAGGTGAAGAATCTATTCGCGTAACTAACCAAAAATGTTATGCCGAATCCCAAAAGTTAGCAAAGGATTTTATTGTAGCAGAAAGAAAGCAAGATGCATAGGATGACACATGAATTAGCTCCTCATCTTCCCATTGGGTCAAAAATTTAAGTATACCATGTATTGGTTTCAATGATGTCAAGAAGTGGAAAATGATCTTGATAAAAAAAGAGTCGCTTATGCTCCTAAAACACTTGAAGAGAATGAAAGTAAATAAACAACAATGAGGTAATCCTGATTCCTCAAAAGCCACAAGGGAACTGCACGCAAAGTCACTAAATCACAATTGCTGAAGTGCTAAAGAATATACCAATTTCATTATTAAAAGATATAAATATAATTCTTCACATAAAAAGGACAACATTTTACCATCCCTCCCATATTATAAGTGGCAAAAAGAATAAGCAAAAAAATACTATCTTAGATATAAATATATTTCTTCACTTAAAAAGGACAAGATCATACCATCCCTCCCATGTTATAAGTGGCAAAAAGAATAAGCAAAAAAATACTATCTTAGATACTCGGGATAACATAATTGTGTCCTCAACTAAGCTAACTTCGTAACTAAAGATGCATAAGAACTCTTTAAGTAAAAGACATGCATAGACCATTGTTCCAAATGACTTCAAAGACCACACATCTGCAAGGGATAAATGATAAGGGTCAAGCTAACGGCCGACTTGTCAACTTAAAAAGTTACTAATAACATGACATTATCAGTTGGATCATAAACTTCCCCCAATAAACCGAACCTATCCTACTCAAACACTCTTGAGGAATGCGCCCTTGGATGCGCAAGCTTAGCTCCCCTTTCTACCATAACATGATCAAAATAACATTGCAATATCACCTTACCGATTAACTAACTTCTCACCTAAGAAAATTCATTAATGTCGCAGCTTTGAGAGACGAAGTCGGCTTAGGTCGTCATAATCCATTTATAGCAGGCCTTATTTAGCACTCCGCTGATTAGAAATGAACATCTCACCTTGAGAAAGATCTAGTGAAATGATTAGCACTCACATGTGTCATCTCCAACTAAACAATTTATAAAAGCAACGTGACATCCCTCAAGAAGGGGGTTTAACTAGCCAAATCTCTCCAAGGAACTTTTCATTTGTGGCTTTTCATAACATAAATCATCCAAACTTATATTTCCTTCTCCATGCATACGAAACATGAAGAAGTGAAATCTTAACATAGATGGACCTATCGATTTTGTGTGACCTAGTATTCACAGGGCTGCCTTTTACACGTAAAATTTAAGTCTACTTATCTAAAAGCTATATTTGACAAATTAATAGTTTTGCCGAGCATTGGACTAAATTTGAACTTATCACGAATGTCATAAAATTTTTATTTTTTTATTTTTTTATAAATATATGGACCTCACCTAAATCTTGCATCTGAAATTTATTTGATATTTTACGTTTCTGAAAATAGTTGAAACGAGCATAGATACATTTTTATTTCGAACTCTAAAATTGATATTTATATTTTTTGGGCAATGATTCGATATAATGGCTCCACGTAGCCCTCCTTTCTTATTTTGAACTTTAATCCAAACAATTTATCTTGTTAATTTGTTTATCACTGTTTCTTTTGTTATATTACCAAAAATTATTTTTATCAGAAATTCATATTTTTTTAAAAAATCTTTTCAAAAGTAAATATATAAATTATTGCTTCTTTAAAAAACTTATAAGATATGGTACACAAAATTTTTTAATATAGTATTTTTGGAATTATACATGTAAACGCATATACATATATGATATGTAATTTAAAATTTTAAAAAATCGGTAAAAGAAATAATGAAAGGCTGCATGAACATAGTTATGCAACTAGTTGTATTAAAATCGTTACCCATCTTTGTAACAAATAAAGGTTTATTTCGTGATATGGAAAGAGAAAATATTTCATCACTTTCTTCACCTGAGTGGCTTATCTATTAACAGCCCTATTTTTTTCCATACTTATTTTTCGTTTTTTAGGCAACAGTTCTATCTATTTTAAGCTTATTCTTTCGTGAAACTCCTATCACATCATATCATTATTTCACTTTCCATCAAAGGGTGCACTAAAGTTTGTAGAATTTTAACAATACACTAAATTTAAAGTTTGTAGAATTAAGTTAAACTACAATACAGTATTCAATTAGACTTTTAACTTTAAATTTTAATCGTACTAGACTCTTTCGGAGTTTATCGCCTTATATTTAACTCTTGGAAAGCCTCGAAGCCCACATGAGTAAAGTCTAATAAATTCAGTAGCTTTTAACATTAAAGTCAATAAAATCATCAAAGAATTTCATAAGTTTAAAGGCAACACCTGGGGCTTTTGTTAAATTAAAACTTAATGGGCTTTGTTATTAAAGTTATTATACTTTTATGAAGTTTAATCCAATTTAATAGAATTTAATATAAAGCACAGTAGCACACTTATAAATTCCATTAAACCTTATAAGACTTGGTCAATTTTAATATAATTTAATAAAGGTTAACAAACATTCATTGAACTGTATTCTTGTACATTTAATTAGATTTGATCCTAAATACCCACAATGCAACTGACAAAAAAAACACATCTACCCACTTATTTTCGTAAAATTTAAATATAGCCATAATTTGGAGTTTTTTCCAAAGAGAGGAATGTGTATTACTAAATGTCTCACTGGTGGGCCGACCAAGCGGACCCTATATTTAATATATTTTAAAGAATATGGAGTATGGAATATCTCTAATTAACATGAATGCAAAAAATAAGGTAATACCTTTCCACAATCCATTGCAAAGAGAAATTATCAACTAAACTGGGGCTTTTCTCCCATGAAATTGGGTGCAACCTCTTGGGTTTCTAATTTTCTAAAAATTTTCCTTTTAAGATCCCAACCATGCATTGTGTTTAAAACTTTTTATCCTAAAAATAAAAAATAAATTTGATGAAATTTTTTTTATAATATATAATATTAAGGTATAGTTAGTATTTAACAAAAATTTTGAAAGAAAAGTTCTTATGAAAAAGTTTTTAAAAAGATAAAAAGTGATTGATAGGATAGAAGTAAAATGGATACAATTCAAATAGATATGATAGTTATATTAATTAGAACCCATAAATACAAAAGCGTCAAGTCAATTAAGAAATTTTCCAATACTCCTAATTCAAAATTAAAAAGGGCATTAATAAAGTAATAAGGGTTGAGCAAATAGCCAACTCCTCAACTCAAAAAGCCTCTAGTAACCAAATAACATTAGAAAAAACAGTGATCTCTTGTAGGCAGGAGCTCTCATGCCCAATCATCCCCGAAGCCTGGGCCCTTGAATGTGATAGCCAAGCACCCTTTGAAAGAAAAAGAAACATTTCAACAATGTTAGCTTACTTCTTGGTTAAGGATACCTATTAATGATGTAGTTCTAAATCAGAATATCATCGTCAAGCATTAATAACAATTCTGATGGTCCTAAGAGGTGAAATCAGCTGAAGCCATCATGAGTTGTTCATAGTAGGTCTCATTCAGCACTCAACTTATCAAAGGCAACTGCATCACTAAGAGAAGGATCTAAAGAGATGATTTTAGATCTCCCTCTAACACTTGGTGTGCGCTATCTCTTGATGAACTATGTATATGATAGAACTACTCCCTTTAAGGAGGAGGTTGGAAGAGTTAAGTAGCAAAAAGACGTAAGGGAGTGAGGTTCGATTGAGTTTGGTTTGATTCAAGAGTTCCAGAATGGGAAAATCATACAACTTTGCATCTTACAACCTATTAGCCAAAAGAACTCTAGACAATGGATTGTTGACCAAACCCATTGATTTTTGGGCAACCTTATGCCCATATGTCACTCTTTTTCATGCAGAAAGTCTGGGCCAATTCACCCAATATCTTCATTTGATACTTTGAGTCTCTAGCCTAGTTCGACTGAGCCTCGAACAAAATTTTGACTTACTTGAAAGAAAATGAGAAATTATAGAGAACTTACCAAAGGAGTTAAGACTAAAGTTAAATGAATATTCTAATCTTTTCCTAGCAATAAGCTTAAAGAATGACCATTTAAAGAAAAAAGATAAACTTATTTCATGTTTCCACCCGATAGTAAATAATATGGACGACTAGGGTTGTATTTGGTATTTGATGAAACTTTCGAAAAAAAAAAGTTTTGATAGAAACACTTTTAAAATGGAAAAATGGAAAAAATTCATGTATTTAATAAAGATAATGGTGATAAGTAAAGATAATAAAGTTGAACTAGATACATTACGTGTATAAAACTTTATGAAGAAATAATTGAAAAATAGAATACTTTTATAAAAGGATATGAAGAAATAATTGAAAATTAAGATAGTTATGATGTAAAGTTTTAGATAATTTTTTTTTATTTTGGTAATAAAAAATGCACCTAGAAGTCATTAAGATCGATAGACTCCATTTCTTGGATGGATTCGCAGAAATAACAAGTGAATTCACTGAACAACTAGCTATGGGAAGAAGTAATTAAAGTGTGATAGATATGGAACTCAATTAGCTAGAGTATTAATTATTTCTTGGATTGGTTTTGTTGTACATATATAAATAGAATTTTAAGATATTTATGCTCATGCTTATGAATTTTTACACAAATTCGGGGTAATTTGCATTTTAAACCCTCTGGCTATGCATAATTGTATGTTACACTTTGAAGTTTTGCTTTTAATTATTTAATTTCTTTGCATTTTAAATTCTCACTAACATTTATGTCATTAGCAATTACTGTAAATCAAATCTTTTTAAAACAATGACAAGGCGCAACCCATGGGAAGCCTTTCTTATGAGGAAAAAAAGGAAGTAGGGGCATTGTGGTAATTTTACAGCGTGAGTATATTTATTTAAAAATGTGAATATGTTTGGTTTTTTGATAAAATTTGTATTATATATATACAAAATCTCAACCTATTCCATTTATTTGCTAGATCAAGTACTACAATGTATGTAGACATAATTTTTCATTATTTGACAATTTCTAAAAATATTTATTTATAAAAAATTATTTTTTAATAAGATTTTATTATAATTAGTAAAGTTGGAAAATATGATTTTTATTAGGAGTTATGTTATATTATTTAACGTGAATGCAATTAAGATACTCTAAAAAATAACAATTTCTTTTATGTTTCTTATTTTTTGAAAATTTATTAATATTTTTTAAATTTTCTGAATATAATAAAATCTAACCGCATCTAATTTTTGAAATTAATAAGTTAATCATAATTTAACATAGTAACTAGGCCCCTTATAACATCATTTATACCTCAATTACGGAATTTGAAACCCAGATAATATGATTTAATGAAATCACCGTAGTCTAACCGTGTCTAACCGCATCTAACAACATCTAACAACATCTAACCACATCTAATCTTTGAAATTAATAAGTTAATTCTAATTTAACACCTGTAATATGATCCTAGACCCCTTATAAGGTCATTTCACCTTAATTACGGAATTTGAAACCCCGATAATATGATTTAATGAAATCCACCTTAATCTAACAACGTCTAACCGCATGTCGCATCTAATTTTTGAAATTAATAAGTTAATCCTAATTTAACACCAGTAATATGATCATAAGTCCCTTATAAGGTCATTTACACCTTCATTACGGAATTTGAAACCCAGATAATACGATTTAATGACATCCACCTTAATTTAACAACATTTATCTGCATTTAACCGTATCTAATTTTTGAAATTAATAAGTTAATCATAATTTAACACCTGCAATATGATCTTAGGCCCCTTATAAGGTGATTTACATCTTAATTATAGAATTTGAAACCCAGTTGTTACGATTTAATGACATCCACCTTAATCTAACAACATCTAACTACGTTTAACAGCATTTAACAGCATTTAACCGCATCTAATTTTTTATATTAATAAGTTAATCCTAATTTAACACCTATAATATGATCCTAGGCCCCTTATAAGATAATCTGCACATTAATTACGGAGTTTGAAATCCAGATAATACAATTTAATGAAATCCACCTTAATCTAACAGCGTCTAATCGCATCTAACTACATCTAATTTTTTATATTAATAAGTTAATCCTAATTTAACACCTGTAATATGATCATAAGCCCCTCATAAAGTCATTTACACCTTAATTACAGAGTTTGAAACCCAGATAATACGATTTAATGAAATTCACCTTAATCTAATAGCGTCTAACTGCATCTAACTTCATCTAACCGCATATAACAACATCTAACCACATCTAATTTTTGATATTTTATAAATATTTTACCTAATTTGCGTATTTTGCAAATGATATATAATTAATAATTCATTTCAGAACTATACAAATCATTCAATAATTTTAAAACTAAACAAATACATAAATTTATAATTAAAAATATTAACTAATTTAAATTAAATAAAATCAAAATTTACGCAAATATATTAAACTGTAGAAATTAATATATATATGATGCTGTAAAACTAAAATTGTAATAAATTATATATACCTGTAATTTAGATTTAATATATAAATATATGTTACTTTTTGGGATTTGTTAAATAATCAATTTAGTAAATAACTACATTTAATAGAAATTTTATAATGAAATTTATTAAAATTATATAATAATATTATGACAATTTATATTACAAATTTAACATATTAATATACTAATTGTGAGTCATTGTTGCTAGAATTAATAAATTTAAAATAAAAATAAAAATTTATTTACTTCAAGTGAAATCAATGTAAAATTATCAGTTTAATAAATATTTTCATTGAATTAAAAATTTATAGAAAATATTCATGTTATAGAACACCTCCAAATAAAGTCCTATCAAATTTAAAGTCCCATGAAATTTTTTGATATAAAACTATAATTTATATTTAAATAAACTAAATATATATAATTTTTGGCATTGATTTAAACTTATGTATTTTGTATCTTTGACATTCAAGTAGTTTATTAAAAAATAAGAAAATACCAATGATTGAATTTTATCTTAAAAATTAATTATAAATTATTATTTTTATTTCAATTGAAATAAATATACAAATATAAATACCTTACGCAAAGTTGATGAAAATAATTATTTTCATTAATTTAGTGCTTTAAATTTGCAAAGATCCATACCGTTCACACATTTCTCCTGTAGAATAAAAAATAATTTTTTGAATATTTTAATTTCAAAAGAAATAATTTTTGATGCCCTCTACACCCATGCCTAAAATTTTTGATCTATAATCTCGACCGTCCAAGAGATTTAAATTATAGTTTAGATTTAAGTAAACTAAATAAATACATGACTTTTTTGGACTAATTTAATCGTTAAGTATTTTTGGATGTTTATTAATTATATGTCCCAAAATCATAATCTAAACTATCCCAAAACTTGGATTGGTACAAAATATTTAATTTAATTGATTATTTACTTATATGTACTAAATTAATAATTTAGTATAATAATAAAAATAAATGTTATTTAGAATTAAAATAAAAACTAAAGAAATTAATTATATGTGTAATAAATTTATTATGTTGATTTAAAACATATCAACCATTGAATTTTGTTTTACAAAATAATAATAAATTAATATTTCGATTAAATGTGTAATTAATTTAAATTGAATAAAATAAAATTTAAATAAATATATAAAACTATAATTATTATATTGACTTTTAAGAATAACATTGTATAAATTATATGTATTTAAATTATATATAACTATAATTAACATTTAATAATATAAATATATATGAGTTTTTAGCACTAGTTTAAACAATATAATAATTATAGTTTTATAATATACCATAAATTTCAACAAAAGATATTAGATTTTGTTTAGAGCAGATCTGTAACGAATATTAAATTGCTATAGGTTTTTGCTACAGTATTTTTTCCGCCCGATTACACGTTTTCACTTGAATTACTAATATATGTTTAATATATATTTTATAACATATCTTTTATATGTTCCAAAATTATTTTATATTGAGTAAAAAATTTATAGAAAAATTATATGTTCCAAAACTATAATTTAAACTACGCCAAAACTTAGATTGGTAAAAAATACTTAATTTAAATTATTATTTAATTCTGTGTCTCAAAATTAATAATTAAGTAAATAATGGTTTAATTATATGTCCCAAAATTGTAACAAAAGAAAGTTTAATCAAATTCAACCAATGTTAATCAAATTTAAATAAAATTGAAAATTAATTTAAACAAATATGAAAAGTATTAATTAAAATATATATCTTGAAAAATAAATATTTTTAAATTGATGATAAATTATTTATTTCAAATAAATAGTAATAATTATTTTGATATTTTAACCTCAATGTAAATACTTTTATTTTAATGATATTCTAACCATGTCTAATCACATTTAATTGTGTTTAATCACATCTAACCATATATAACTGTATTTAACCACATTTGAGCACATCTAATTTTTTTATATTAATAGGTTAATCTTAAGAGTATCTAAATTAAAATAATTAATAAAAATAAATATTAATTTAAATTAAATTTAATCAGTATAGAATTATCAAAATTATCTCAAATAATATTTTTATAATTATAAAAAATTTTAAACATATTAACCATTGAATTTTATTTTGAAATTTACAAAAATATTTTTAAACTAGAAGAAATTAAATATTTTGATTAACTTAATTTTTCTATTCTTGGCTCATTTAGTTGACTAAAGATCGAATGAAGGCCTCAAATCCCGTTGCCCAAAATTTCAAAATATTTTGGCAACATCCGCACACAGATTACAAGAATATTAAATTTTTATTTCAAAGTTTAATAAGTATATTTCATCTTTAAATTTATTTTATTCAAATTGAGAAAGCAATTTTAACTTTTGGGTTTTGAAATTTCACATTATTTTAAGCAATGTTAAATATTTTTAGATTGATGAATGATTGTATTTTTATATTTGTGAATAATTATATTTTTGAAGTACATAGAAATAATTATTTCGATTAACCATCCATGCTTTTTTATTGTAAAATTTGTGTGAGTAAAAATACAAGCTAAAAATAATAAAAATTAAACAAAAAATATTTATTTATATTAAATAAAATTTGTATTTAGGTGCTTTAAGGAAGTATTTTACATTTATCATTATGATTGATGCAGAATTGAAAATATTTTAATTGTTCGTATTTCTAAAACCAAAATTGCATGTACATGAAATTTTTGCGCACCGCTAGAGTACTGTTATCATGCTCCATCTTCTCCACCGTCTTCCCCAAATCGAAGATAGTCATTGCTCCCTATTTTCCTCCTCCAGATCAAAGCAGAACAGCTAATAGTAAAATTAGAAATAGTAAAATCAGTCATGGCTGGCCTGAGCCACCATCTGCCAAATTGACACTACCTATTTTCTCTTCCATAGATTTTGCAAAACCACCCACATCCTGTATAATCGCTCCTACAATTTGCCACCCATCAATTCCGGCAAAGGAAAACTGAGTTGCATGTACAAAATCCAGATTTGGTGTGAGCTGCTACTGATTTGCTCATAGCGCTAGCATCAATTTCTCTCCAAGAACCAACAATCGACAATAACTTCATCATCTAGTCGTATCGCCATTTACAATAGGGCATTAAACTCGAAACCATTCTGCACATCCTCACAGCTCCAATGAATCCAGTAATCTCAACCTTGAAATCTTACAATTTCTACTTTAATCTCCATGCTATGAGGGAGGAGGAACAACTGCTCTGTCGAACGCGATTAGCGCAGTGATGAGTTCAGCATCGAAGTTCTCTAAAGCAGCTATATGGACACCAGAACTGATCTGCAAAAATCCATAGGCAACTTGCATCCATTCGGCATCGGCAACAAAATTCCAAAACTAATGGTTGCACATTCGCTGCCCTTTGCATGGTTGTAGGAAAGACAAGAATGAAAATGGAAAGGGCAAAAGGACAAAAAAAATCCAACTGAACTCCACGATTAGCACCACACCAGCCATGACTCCATGACTGTTTGCTCAAGAGAGAGGAAGACGAAGCGGGAGATGAGCGAGTGACATGTCGAGAATTCCGCGCCTCCCTTCCAATTTTCTTAGCTTCCTAAAATGCCCTTTTGAATCTTAGCCATCAACTGAAAATTAACGGTGAAGATACAGCTTCCTCTGAGAAAAACAGAGGAAACGCTTCCCATGGGTTGGGGCTTAACAATGACAAACTTTATAAGAGCAATGAATGTGTATTCCTACTCAGGTTTTTCTCTATTAGGACCCGTCCCACTAAGCATGACCAGCATGGATGAGGGCATGTGGGTCTGTGGAAGGAGGCACGTGAGTGCTTGTTATAGGAGTTGGGCATGAGCCTATAAATAGTAGCTCATTTATGTTTAGGGAGAGTCGATGATGTCCCTATTTTTATTTTCTAATTCCTATTATATTACCTTCGTAAAAATCATTCCATTTCATTAGATTTCAATAATATTCTGATTAGTTTTGCATAAATTTGAATCCAGATCTAGCAAAGGTATTAAAGCTGTCAGTCGCGATCAAAGCTCAAGGTTTTTGCAATGGAGAATATGTACTAGGAAATGTTAGGTGGTTTCCTCCCACGTGAAGTCAAAGTAGGTGGGGACCACATTTTGGCAGCGTTGAAAAAAAGCCACTTGCCCTTTTGTCTTTTCTTTTGTTTTCGGTGCGGGAGAAGAAAAAGGTGAGAGAGAGAGAGTTATATACATCACAACGGCTCTTCTCCTCTCAGCAGAAAAATCCGTCGTCGTCTCTCTCTCTTTCTGTCTCGGTTTTCAGAGAAGCAGCAGCAGCTCCGACGGACAGAAGAGGATTCTATCCTCACATGCTCAGGGCTTCTACGGCAGTCATCTCTTCCGGCCATTAAAAGAGAGAAAATTCTGCCGTTATCTCAGATTGGGTGAGATCCATCCTTAGTTAATTTCTATGTTGAAATCCATCTATATTGTGATGATGAAATCCTCTAGTTTTGACTAGAAAAGACATTGCATTGTAATCCCATTATTCTATAGTGGAAGTTTTACCTGGACTGGGTCCCGTGGTTTTTCCCCTTTATTAAAGAGGGGTTTTCCACGTAAAATTGTGGTGTATTTTTCAGTGGGTTTGATTGTTTATTATTTGTGATATTTATTGTCTGAGATTCATTATTCCTGTTTAATCTACACAAAAGGGGATAGCCTAAAATCCCAACAAGTGGTATCAGAGACTGGTCTGTTTTTTGCATAATTTCTTGTGTGGATTAGATGGAAGAAACTTCATTCACAATGGTCAAACTCACATCATCAAATTACTCAATATGAAAAATAAGGATGGAAGATATTTTGTATTGCAAAGAACTTTACCTGCCTATTAAAGTGAAAGGAGTGAAGCCCGTGGATAAAACTCAAGATGATTGGGATGTGTTAAATAAAAAAGTGGTTGGGCATATCCGACAATGGGTTGATCAGAGTGTTTTTCACCATGTTGCTAAGGAAACTGATGCATTCAAATTATGGGAAACATTAGAAAGCCTATATGAACGCAAATCAGCTGTAAATAAGGCTTTTCTAATTAAAAGGCTTGTTAATATGAAGTATAAAGATGGACAAAAAGTTGCTGAGCATTTGAGCAATTTTCAAGAAGCTTTAAATGATTTATCCAGCATGAAAATTATATTTGCTGATGAAGTGCAGGCATTACTTTTGTTGAGTTCTTTGCCAGATAGTTGGGAAACCTTGGTAATTTCACTCAGTAACTCTGCTCCTAATGGTGTTGTATCAATGGATGTGGTGAAAGACAGCATGTTTAATGAAGAGGCAAGACGGAGAGAAAAAGGTACATCCGCCAATTCTGAAGCACTAGTTATAGAAAACAGAGGGAGAAATCAGCATAGATATTCTCGCAATAATAATGATCGTGACAAGTCTAAATGGAATAATGATAAATCGAGAAGGAGATCAAAGTCAAGAGGAGTCAAATGCTATCATTGTAGTAAGCCTGGACATGTAATTAGAGAATGCAGAAAGTTGAAAAGAGAGGAAGAATATAAAAAGAAAAATGAAGAAAAGAAAGATGACACAGAAAAAGCAGCAGTTGCATTCGAAGATGACGTTGTCATAGCTTGTGATGTTAATTGCTTTGCCAATGATGTGCCTACATGGGTAATAGATTCTGCAGCTTCTTCACACGTTACTCCATGTAAAGAGTTCTTCTCATCTTACACTAGCGGAGATTTTGGCTATGTAAGGATGGGAAATGATGGCAGATGCAAGATTCAAGGTATTGGTGATGTTTGGCTAGAGACAGACATGGGATGCAAACTGGTGTTGAAAAGTGTCAAGCATGTTCCAGAACTTCGATTCAATTTAATCTCTGCAGGACAGTTAGACAATGATGGATACTGTCATCAATTTGGTGGTAGTAAATGGAAACTGACGAAAGGTTCTCTTATTTTCGCTAAGGGAAATAAGACTGACACTCTTTACAGATCTTATATGAAGATTGCTAAGGGAGAAGTGAATGCAGTGGAGCATGAATCCTCCTCAGAGCTATGGCACAAGCGACTTGGCCACATGAGCGAGAAAGGTTTGAATATTCTTGCTAAAAAGCAATATTTGCCTAAAGGTTTACCTCTAAAATCATGCATTGATTGTTTAGTTAGAAAACAACATAGAGTTGCATTTCATAAATTCCCTCCACATAGAAAACATGATTTACTTGATCTGGTGCATACTGATGTGTGTTCTATGGGTGATAGAACTCTTGGTGGTGCTATATACTTTGTTACTTTCATTGATGATCATTCCAGGAAAGTATGGGCTTATGCAATAAAGGCCAAAGATGAGGTTCTAAGTATCTTCAAGCACTTCCAAACTAGTGTTGAAAGAGAAACAGGAAAGAGATTAAAATGCGTTCGTGCCGACAATGGTGGTGAATACAGAGGACCGTTTGAAAGATACTGCAGTGAACGTGGTATCAGACTTGAGAAGACAGTTCCCAAGACGCCTCAACAGAACGGTGTGGCAGAGAGAATGAACAGAAGTATTTGCGAAAGAGTCAGGTGTATGCTCTCTCATGCAAAATTATCAAAGTCTTTCTGGGGTGAGGCAATGAGAACTGCAGTTGATTTGATTAACCTATCTCCTTCAGCTCCTTTGGACGGTGAGATTCCAGAAAAGGTATGGAGAGGAAAAGATATTTCTTATGAACACTTACGGGTATTTGGTTGCAGGGCATTTGTTCACATTTCTAAGGATGAAAGATCCAAGTTGGACAGTAAAACTAAACAGTGTATTTTCCTCGGCTATGCACATGAAGAATTTGGTTATAGATTATGGGATCTTATTGACAAGAAGATTATCAGAAGCAGGGATGTAATCTTCTTTGAAGATCAAACAATCGAAGACTTTGAGAAAATTAAAAAAGCAAAGTCTCCAGTAGAAGACCCTGTTGATTTGAGTTCATGTACTCCACCTATTGTGCATACAGGAAATGGGGGAGATATACCAAACGCTACACCAGAGCAACCAAATGAGCAAGCTGCTCCACATCCGTTAGTTGAAAATCAATTGAGAAGGTCTGTAAGACAACGTCGGCCATCAGAAAAGTATCCTCCTCATGAATATGTGATGCTTACTGATGAAGGTGAACCTCAAAGTTATCAGGAGGCAGTGTCCCATGAATGCAGTGAAGAATGGATGGACGCCATGCAAGAAGAGATGAATTCCTTGCATGAAAACCATACGTATGAATTAGTAAGATTACCTGCAGGCAAAAGAGCACTCAAGAACAAGTGGGTTTTCAGATTGAAAGCAGATGAAAATAGCTCACGGCCAAAATACAAGGCAAGATTGGTTGTGAAGGGATTTGGTCAAACAAAAGGTATTGACTTGCATGAGATCTTCTCACCCGTGGTGAAGATGAATTCAGTCAGAGTTGTTCTAAGCCTAGCAGCTAGCTTGGATCTGGAGATTGAGCAGCTTGATGTAAAGACAACATTTCTTCATGGTGATTTGGAGGAAGAGGTATATATGGAGCAGCCTGAAGGTTACAAGGTCAAAGGAAATGAGGATTTAGTGTGCAAATTAACAAAGAGCCTATATGGACTTAAGCAGGCACCAAGACAATGGTACACAAAATTTCAGTTCTTTATGAGACAACACGGGTATAGTAAAACTATGTCTGATCCATGTGTATTTATTAGAAAATTCTCCACTAATGATTTTATTATACTTTTGCTATATGTGGATGATATGTTGATTGTTGGTCATGATGCTAACAAGGTTCAGAGATTAAAATTGCAGTTGAGTAAATCCTTTTCTATGAAGGATTTGGGACCGGCTAACAGAATACTTGGCATGAAAATTATTCGTGATAGGAAGAACAAAAGGCTTTGACTATCTCAAGAAAGCTATATTAAAAGGGTGTTAGAAAGGTTCAACATGGGCGAGGCGAAACCTGTTTGTACTCCACTTGCAGGTCATTTCAAGTTAGGCTCTCATCAATATCCTACAAGCGAAGAAGAGAAAGAACAGATGAAAATAATTCCTTATTCATCTGCTGTCGGTAGCTTAATGTATGCAATGGTGTGCACAAGACCAGATATCGCCTTCGTAGTTGGTGTAGTGAGTCGGTTTCTTTCAAATCCAGGAAAAGAGCATTGGGAAGCAGTGAAGTGGATCCTCAGATATTTCAAAGGTACCTCCAAAGCCTGTTTATATTTTGGTTCTGATAGACCTGAGCTTAAAGTTTACACAGATGCGGACTGGGCTGGTGATGTAGATACCAGAAAGTCCACTTCAGGTTACTTGGTAACATTTGTAGGGGGAGCAGTGTCATGGCACTCTAAATTGCAGAAGTGTGTTGCATTGTCTACTACTGAGGCAGAGTATATTGCTATAACAGAAGCAAGCAAAGAGCTTCTATGGATGAAGAAATTTCTCAAAGAATTGGGAATGAATCAGGAAAAGTATATTATATACTGTGACAGTCAGAGTGCTATTCATCTCAGCAAGAATCCTACTTTTCATTCAAGATATAAGCATATTCAGGTGCGTTATTGTTGGATTCGTGATATATTAGAGTTGAAGATGTTGCAACTTGAGAAAATTCACACAGATGACAACGGATCAGATATGATGACTAAAACTGTAACTAGCGAAAAGCTAAGGGTATGCAGAGAGATGGCAAGTTTGCTAGAGCCCTCCACGTAGTCGGAAGGGGGAGATTTGTTAGGTGGTTTCCTCCCACGTGAAGTCAAAGTAGGTGGGGACCACGTTTTGGCAGCGTTGAAAAAAAGCCACCTGCCCTTTTGTCTTTTCTTTTTTTTTCGGTGCGGGAGAAGAAAAAGGTGAGAGAGAGAGAGTTATATACATCACAACGGCTCTTCTCCTCTCAGCAGAAAAATCCGTCGTCGTCTCTCTCTCTTTCTGTCTCGGTTTTCAGAGAAGCAGCAGCAGCTCCGACGGACAGAAGAGGATTCTATCCTCACATGCTCAGGGCTTCTACGGCAGTCATCTCTTCCGGCCATTAAAAGAGAGAAAATTCTGCCGTTATCTCAGATTGGGTGAGATCCATCCTTAGTTAATTTCTATGTTGAAATCCATCTTTATTGTGATGATGAAATCCTCTAGTTTTGACTAGAAAAGACATTGCATTGTAATCCCATTATTCTATAGTGGAAGTTTTACCTGGACTGGGTCCCGTGGTTTTTCCCCTTTATTAAAGAGGGGTTTTCCACGTAAAATTGTGGTGTGTTTTTCAGTGGGTTTGATTGTTTATTATTTGTGATATTTATTGTCTGAGATTAATTATTCCTGTTTAATCTACACAAAAGGGGATAGCCTAAAATCCCAACAGGAAATTTGGCAAAACGATCTTTAGTTTAGACGGAAGTTGGATTCAATTGATCATATTATCGATGCCATGGCATTATCAAATCGGGAATATCTGAGGTGTATGGAATCTTATTGATAAACTAAGCATGGAGAAGGAACATGAATTAGAAGATTTATCTGGACAGAATCATTTGCCATCAAGATTAGATATAACAGTAGAGAATGACGATGCTAGCGTGGAGAAAACGTTGCCATTAGATTCATTATCTCCACTTCTTGCAACGTTTTATGAACTGCCCTTCAATCCGTTGACATCCAGGGAGGAGCACAGTTGCGGGCATCGTGTGAGACGACTGACATTCATGATGGTGACAACATTAACCAAACAATGTCAGATTTATCAATACAAGGATGGTCGATTGGTGGAGTCATGGCAGTCATGCTCGAGTTGCCATTAAAGGAGTTGGAATTACCAGAGTTGGAAAAATGATACTTGAAGGAGAGAACATGATCCCTACTAGGGATGATTTGATGGTGCTTTCACAACCCTTGTTAAAAAAGAGAAGTTAGAGAAGGATAGAGTAGGAGAAGATTGAGATCAGCCCTAGTGCATTACTAATCAGGAATATCCGATGTAGATCGAAGAGTTGGTGCAGAAAAAAGCATGGGTTCGACAACTTTCAATAGTGTTGGATCGAGTTACGTTGTCTCGTGCAGGAGGTCAGACAATACTAACAATTTTGAGTTGTTAGAGGTGCTCGGAAATGGCAAAGCAGCAGTGTCCCAGAGCATAAACAGGGGTCATGATCTTTTCACACCAATGACAATGTCGGTTTCATGGAGTTCGGTGGGAAATTCTGCAATCGTGAAGTTCCGACCAATGCATGACGATGGGAGTATGGATTTATGACTACAACCGTAGTTGAGCTGCATTCCCATTACTTTGCTGATGAGCATGGGGAGAGGTGTAGAATTTTTGGATGGAAGAATGGGGAGTGTGAATATTGTTACTTGGCTATTTGGTGAAATGCATGAACTGTCAGTATTCCATTGTTTGTTAGCTGAGTTATGGGATCCTTGTGGAGTTTGGTTAAGTAGAATGGTTATTAATTCATGGGTTCAATGGGTTCCAGGTGGATTTTATGTTACAGTGATTATCTGTAATGTATGTTGCTGGGCTTAAGATCTAGGAGGAGACCGTCGATTATGGGAAGGGAATTTGTTTTTGAGGATATAATTTTTTAAAGAAAAATGAGAGTTGATCACAAATGATGAGAAGGAGAAGATGTCTAGTAGGATATTCTTTCATTCTTTACCACGTATAAGAAAATGAGGGCCAACCCATGGGAAGCACTTCCCATGAGAAAAAAAAGGAAGCAGGGGCAATGTGGTAATTTTCCATCGTGAGTATGTTTGATTAAAAACATGAGTATGTTTGGTTTTTTGATAAATTTTGTATTATATACATATAAAATCTCAATCTATTCCATTCATTTGATAGATCAATTAGTAAAACGTATGTAAACATAATTTTTCATTATTTGACAATTTTTAAAAATATTAGTGTACAAAAAATAATTTTTTAATAAGATTTCATTATAATTGGTAAAGTTGGAAAATATAATTTTTATTAGAAGTTATGTTATATTATTTAAAGTTAATGTAATCAAGGTACTCTCAAGAATAACAATTTCTTATATTTTTCCTGATTTTTTGAAAATTTATAAATATTTTTTTATTTTCTGAATATAATAGAATCTAACCATGTCTAATCGAGTCTAACCGTGTCTAACCGCTTCTAACAATGTCTAACCATGTCTAACTATGTCTAATTTTTGAAATTAATGATTTAACCCTAATTTAACACCTGTAATATGATCCTAGAGCCCTTATAAGCCCATTTATATCTTAAAAACTAAATTTGTAACCCAAATAATATGACTTAATAAATCACCATAATCTAACCGTGTCTAACCGTGTCTAACCGAGTCTAACCATGTCTAACTGTGTCTAATTTTTGAAATTAATAATTTAATCCTAATTTAACACTAGTAATATGATCCTAGGGCCCTTATAAGCCCATTTATATCTTAAAAATCAAATTTGGAACCCAAATAATATGACTTAATAAAATTATCATAATCTAACTGTGTCTAACTGTGTCTAACCGTGTCTAATCGTGTCTGATTTTTGAAATTAATAATTTAATCATAGTTTAACACCTGTAATATGATCCTAAGACCCTTATAAGGCCATTTATATCTTAAAAACCAAATTTGGAACCCAAATAATATGACTTAATAAAATCACCATAATCTAACTGTGTCTAACTGTGTCTAACCATGCCTAACCGAGTCTAACAGCGTCTAACTATGTCTAACCGCGTCTAACCGTGTCTAATTTTTGAAATTAATAATTTAATACTAGTTTAACACCTGTAATATGATCCTAGGGCCCTTATAAAACCATTTATATTTGAACAACCAAATTTGGAACCCAAATAATATGATTTAATAAAATCACCATAATCTAACTGTGTCTAACCGTGTCTAACCGAGTCTAACCGTGTCTAACTGTGTCTAACTTTTTAAATTAATAATTAAATCCTAATTTAACACCTGTAATATGATCCTAGGGCCCTTATAAGGCCATTTATATCTTAACAACCAAATTTAGATTCCAAATAATATGATTTAATAAAATCACCATAATTTAACTGTGTCTGACTAAGTCTAACAGCGTTTAACCGCGTCTGACTGAATCTAGTTTTTTTATAATTTATGAATGTTTTACCTAATCTATGTATTTTGCAAAATGTATATAATTTAATATTTATTTGAGGACTAAATAACTTTAGAACTAAATAAATATAAAGTTATAATTAAAAATATTAACTACACTTGATTAAATGAAATAGAAATTTACATAAAGAAATAAAACAGTAAAAAATATTATATATGTGACGTTGTAGAACCAAAATTTTGATAAATTATATATAACTGTGACCTAGATTTAATATGTAAATATATGTTACTTTTTGGGACTGGTTAAATGATCAATTTCGCAAATAACCATATTTAATAGAAATTTTATAAAAAAATTTCTTAAAATTATAAAATAATATTATTATGGTTTATACTATAAATTTCAAGTATTAATATAATAATTTTAATTTATTGTTACTGTAATTAATTAATTTAAACTAAAAACACGAATTTATTGACTTCAAGTGAAATCAATGTAAACAAATAATTTAATAAATATTTATATTGAACAAAAAATATATAGAAAATTTCATGTTATAGAACACCTCTAGATTTATTACAGTTTATATTACAAATTTAACCTATTAATATACTAATTGTGATTTATTGTAACTATAATTAATAAATTTAATATAAAAATAAAAATTTATTTACTTCAAATCAAATCAATATAAAATTATCAGTTTAATAAATATTTACATTGAATTAAAAATTTATAGAAAATCTTCATATTATATAAAACAAAATATTCATTTTTGTAGGCCCGCGGGACACATATATATTTTAAAAAATAAAATATTCATTTTTGGACTCCCGCGAGACACATATATTTTAGAAAATAAAATATTCATTTTTGGAAGCCTACGGGATATATATGTATTTTAGAAATACAAAATATTCATTTTTTGGACGCCCGTAGGACATGTATATATTCTAGAAAAATAAAAAAATTCATTTTTGGAGGCCGCGGTATATATATATATTAGAAAATAAAATATTCATTTTTGGACGTCCGGGAGACACATATATATTTCGGAAAATAAAATATTCATTTTTTGTACGCCCGCGGGACATGTATATATTTTAGAAAAATAAAAGATTTATTTTTCGAGGCCCGCGGGATATATATATATATTTACAAAATAAAATATTCATTTACAAGGGAAGCGCTGCCCATGGGTTGTAGCCGGCTAAGTAGTTGTTACGGGTCCTGCTTCCATTGGATTGATCTAGTCGATTATGCCGCCAAAGTTCCAAAGGGGACGAAGGGACCAGTTGGAAAAATGGTGAGAAGCCTGTGAAAAATCAATGGAGTGTAGTGTCTTCGTTCAATCATACCAGCAATGTGGATCGGTGAGAAAAGAAGTTAGGAACCGTTTTACTAAGCATGACCTGTGTAGATGAGGACATGTGGGTCGGTGAAGGAGGTAGGTGAATGCTTGTTGTGGGAGGTTCGCAGCTGGGCTTAAGCTTATAAATAGTAGCTCATTTCATGTTTTGGGAGAGTCAATGATGTCCCTATTTTTACTTTATCTAATTCCTCTTATCTTTCCTTTATAAAAATCATTCTATCTCAGTGGATTTCAATAATATTAAGATTAGTTTTGAATAGGATTCAAATCCAGATCTAACACTAGTTGGGATGAAATACCTAAGTGTTTGCCTTCCCCTTCTCAATTTGATCACAACATCGATGGCAAGCTAGAATGGGCAAAGCTACGTGCTCTTGAGGAGATCCAACAATGCAACCTAGAAGAAGTAATACATCCTCTAGTCTAGAGCAAATACTAAGGAAATGGCAATTAAGGTAGCAAACTTCTATAGGCTAGACTCAAGGAAACGCAGGAAGATAGTGTTAGTCCCGAGTTTATGGCAAAACCCAAGAGGAGAAGGGTGAATCGGATTCTTTAAAATTTTTTTGGTATATCAGATGTAACCTCTTGTGAAATAAATCCCCTTGAATAGAAAACATAAAGAATAAAAATACAAATAAAGCAAGCAAAATAAACATAAGAGATTATAGTGGTCAGAACAACCTTTCCTACTCCATTCCTCCAAGAATACACCCTTATGCCTTAGGCTTTGCTAAGCTAATAAAAATACAGTTAAAACTACTTTCTCTCTTCTAAATTTCAGCTCTAGGAGGCCTTTACAAATTTTGCACGAGTAGGTGGCAAGTCACACTCTTACCATACACTACTTTGTCTTGGTCTTGGTCACTAACACCAAACCAAGTAGAATCACAAATGAACAATGAACAAAAGTAAGACTACACTTTACAAATGTGTAGGGAACAATTTCAGCGTTGAGAAGAATGTGTCGAATGAGTTGTTGATGGATTAGTTCAGCACTTGCATTCAATGACTCAGTTCTTCTTGGAAAGCTTTTAATTATTACTTGAATACTTGAGGATTAGAAGGTTGAAGCTCTCAATGCACTAGCTAGCTCTCTCTCTTCCATTAATGTAGTAAATTCAAATGTTTGATGGGTGGTGGCGCGCATTCAATGCAACAATGTTCGAATTTTTTTTACCGTTATGACTCAAGTTGCACTTGGAGTTAACTTCGGGTGCGACTTTGCCCAAGTCATAAACTAAAGTTAACTTGGATTGCGACTTCGGTCTTCACTCTTCAGCTTCAAGTTCCAGTCTGGGTCGACTTGGTCTCAGACTTTACCCAAGTCGCAAGTGAAGTCGACTCGGGTTGCGACTTCACTCTCCACTTAGCTCATTTGAAATTGTTGTTTTATGATCTTTGTCTCTTAGCTTGTATATCCTTGTATCTTGTCAATTTAGCTTCAATAGACTTTATTTTTGCATGGTCTTCTTGTTTATTGAGCTTGATCATGTCCATTGAAGTCTTGGTTGGACCTGTGTCTTGGACCTTGAATTATGTTGGGTTGAATATGTTTGAGCCAATCTAATCACCTTTGAGCTTGAACCAACGTGATTTAAGTTTTCTTGTACTAAAGTTTAATTTGGGTTCGACTTGGTTTGCAACTTCACTCGAATAGCATGTTGGAGTTGACTTCATGTGCGACTTTACTTAAGTCGCATGTTAGAGTTGACTTCGGTTACGACTTAACTTTGTCAGATTTATCTTCAGACCCTTGAAGATACCGTAAGTCACTAACGGAGTCGACTTGGATTGCGACTTCATCCAATTCGCATGCGAAGTTGGCTTCAGTTACAATTTCGCTTACTCACGCATCCATATTGTCAGTGCTGTCAAAAAATGGCCCTTTGAAGTTAATGATAGAGTCAACTTCAGTATCGATTCGACCTAAGTCAATGCTTGAGTCAACTTGGCGTGAGATTTGAACTGCCAAGCTTTGAATCTTGAAGTATCTCATTCTTAAAACATCTCAACACACATGTTAGTGCCTTAAAATCTCTTCAATTGAATTGTTAATCATCAAAATATAGAGTGTGCTTGATTTGATATTTTTTTACAATAGATAATCCTAAAGGTAAACTGGTTATTCTCTACTTCTAGACAACAAAAGAGTATAATAAGGAAATATTCAAATCCACCTTGAGGAAGCTTTGGAAACCAAGAGGAAAATATCCATATCGGACATGATGGAAAATCTTTACATAGTCACTTATGAAAAGGAAGAAACAAGATATTTATACTCAATGGGTGGCCTTAGCTCTGTGATAGACAACTACTATTGTTGGAGGAGGTTAGGTAACCGATTAACTCTGGCGAGGTAGCATTGCATAAATCACCTATATGAGTACATATGAAAGAAATATTGTATCTCATGGATAAGAAGGAATTGGGGGAAGACAGTTGGAGCTTCCTTTAATAATCTCTTTGATTTCTTGGCTAAGGATTAAGTACTCAAGATCGAGGTGTATATTGATGTCTGAGACTTCTCTGGAGAGACATTTTTATGCAGGTCGATCAACATGAGAGGTGGATAAACTTCCAATATGAGAAACTGCTGCTTTTTGCTACCTGTATGGTAGAATTGGTCATATTTTTAAAGATTGCGGGGATTACTATTAGGGGAAGGAAAGAACGCCAAAGGAGGAGATGCCACTTGGCAGCCATCTTTGAGTAGGACATAAATGAAGTGAGCTAAAAGAGGAGGTAGCTAGGCATAACAGGGTCACTCCAAGACTTATTTGGTTAGCATACAAACATAAGGGAGATGCTTGGGATAATAGTCTAATAACTTGTCAAAAGGGGAAAGTGATGTTGCGTAAGATAGACTTGAGGGTGGATGGCCAACACGTTAATGTGGCCACAGAGTCCAAGCTAACCTACACGTTACGCCAATGCATCACTGTTAGATGACGTAATAGTAGAACACCTTCATTAAATGTAGGGAACCTATTTGTCGAAACACCCAAGTTAATAACAGTAGGTCTACAGCTACAGAACTTAACAGAAGTGAGCGCATGTTAATGTTGTGAGTTGAAGAAGAGAGTCCGGTGGCAACACCATTGGCCCAAAAAATGCCACCCATGTTCCAATCCCCACCAAGCTATGTAGGTTAATTTTCTGATTCACCCTTTGGCGGGGGTTTATTTACAGATTCTCTCCTAATTTGGGGGTATTTATAGAAATCCCTCCATAGTGTGAGCTTGATTGTAATATTAAATGTTATAGTGTGTATAAAATACCGACAAAAAAAGGATAATGGAAAGGAAGTATCACGGCTAACAACGGATAAAGGAGTAGTGGCAGGTTAACATGGAAGTGAAGATTGCCCTCAGATGAACAGCCGACCCTGCTCACACGCTGAATACTCATTGGATAAAAGCCATATCCCAAGAGGGCATCACTTCAACTAGCGTAGTCATCATGAAACGAGTCTCCTTTCCCCTTCATTAAGTAGTTCCAACTTTAAAAATTACACATCACATGCGAGGGCAGGTCTCCGAGTGTCTTCACAATCCTTTTGAAGAGGCATGATGGACTCTCTCAAGTTGTATCTATGCCAAACTTTGAGAAGATGATGGAATAGCTTAGGGAAGTAGATCATGATATCCATGAATCCTGATCTTCTACGACCGGTCAAAAAATATATTTTTTTTTTATTTTTTTTGAAAAATAATTTTATAAACATGTTAATCTAGTTATATTTAATCTATAAACCAAATTTTACCATTTTTGGATATGTATATATATTTATTTTGGATTTTTAAATACAGGGATATTTAAGTCATTTTAAGAATATTTAAAATGACTTAAATACCCCTGTATTTAAAAATTCCAAATAAATATATATACATATCCAAAAATGGTAAAATTTGGTTTATAGATTAAATATAACTAGATTAACATGTTTATAAAATTATTTTTTAAAATAAATAAAAAATATATATATTTTTTGACCGGTCGGAAATCACCGGATTTCCGACCGGTCGTAAATGATCAGTCGTCGATATCCATGGGCACAATACAATGAACCAAGGGCGAGTCACACCCACAAAGTGGAAGAGGCTTGCTAGGGAGAAAATGCAAACATCACCACATAATGAGTACAATCCACTACGGGAAAGGGCAAGGCTAAAAGGGGCACACGACTCCCAAACGACAAAAGAAGGATAATGCTATTCTAAGGTGAGAAAAAAAATAACGAAATTAATTAATGGGGAAGATATCGCAACTCTAAGTTTTGGCAAAGGCTGAGAAATTCTCTCAGCCTTGCCAAGACTAAATGATCCTTTTGGCTTGGAATTGCACAGGTTTGGGAAACCATGCACAATCTAAAACCTCCTTGATAAGAAACTAAGAGAAGAAGTGTAGAAATGGAGGTTATAAAGTGAAAATTGAAGTATAACTATTGCTTCTCTGTTGATTGCTGTGAAAGAAAAGATAGACTTGAACAAATAGATTAATCAATCTATACGTTCTTACTCTCCCAATTATATCTATGCTATGGTGAATAAATTTTTTTGCTAGACTGTGGCACTTCACTGGAGTTTATGGAAATTTTGAAGCACAAAAACTTTGTGGACTCTGAAATCTCAATGTTGTGCACCATGGCTAACTATTGCGGACCTCAATGAAGTAATAGGTAGTTCAGAGAATATTAGCAATAGTTCTGGAGTTGAAAATAAAATGCAAATATCCAAGGAATTGATTCTTGTTGTGGATTAATTGACATTGGATTTGGAGGATTTTCTTTCATTTGGAGGTATAATTGCTTGGGTAATGCAAGAGTTCTAGCAAGGTTGAACAGATTGTTAGTGTCCTCAAGATGATGATCTCTTTTGCCTTGTGGGCAACTCCACCTAATAGCCATGACAACAAATCATAGTCCCATTTAGCTAAAATTCAATAGAAATACGAATGACAAAAAGCCTTCTACGGCATTTAGATATGAGCAATTTTCGGGAAAGGATCAAGAAGTTTCAATGATTGTGTAGAATGCTTAGCAACCAAATTCGCGTGCTAAACCGACAACCTTTCATGCCATTCATTTTAAAATTAGCAATTGTGGAAGATAATTACAGGGTTAGAGTAGTCGAAAATGGTGTAGCCTCTCTAAGAAAATCTCCACCAAATGTGACAAACTATATCGTATGCAAAATCTTCCCCATTAGATGACATTGATACAACAATCGGGAAGTAAGAGCAAATCCTTAATTTTTTTTTGGAAGATGAAGAAACTTTCTGGAAATAATGACCAAAAGTGAATTGGCTCCACCTTGCAGACCAAAACACAAAATATTTTCATAAGGTATCTACTAAGAAGAAGGAAATCCCTGATAAATGATAAGGGTAACCAAATTCAGGAGAAAAAAGCTAAAGAGAGGTTTGTAGTTTAGTATTTCTAGTATCTTTTCACATCTGAGAGACATATATATGTGCACGAAGTGATTGATCTTATTTAAGCTTGAATTTTAAACTTTGACAATCAACTCCTTTCTATAACCTTAATAAGAGATGAAGTATAATAAGCTCTATGTAGCATACCCCTCTTAAATCCCTAGGCTAGATGGAATGATTATAGTTGTTTACCAATAGCATTAGAATCTAATGGGAGAAGTCTTTATTGCATGCATGGATTTTAGGAATGCCCAATCAGTATCAATGCTAAAGGAACTACTTTTCTAAGTCAATATGACAGGTATAGTCCTCATTCCAAAGAAAATGAGTGCAACTAAGCTATTAGATTTTCAGCTTATTAGCCTATGCAATATCATCTACAAAATCTTAGCAAAAGTATTAACTAATCAGTTGAAAAGGTGTTTATTAAGGGTTGTATCTCATCAACAAAGTTCTTTTCTGCCCGACAAACTCATTACTAATAACATGTCAATTGCCTATGAAGCAATTCATGTATTAAACAGGAGAAGAATAGGTAAAAGGGAGGTGACGACTGTCAAGCTGGATATGACAAAGGCCTATGACAAGGTTGAATGGGCCTACTTTTTTCGAGTCATGAGACAAATGAATTTCAATGAAACATGGATAGGTTATATTTGATACTGCCTCTCTACTATAATGTACAGAATATGCATCAATGGCTTCAAATCAATGGAGTTTGTAGTAAGCTACAACATTAGGCAAGGAGATCCTCTCTCTTCATGCTCGTTTCTTTTATGTGCGGAGGACTTCTCAGTACTCATCAATTACTGCCATAGGATGAGTCTTCATGGTGTGAGAACGGGGAGAAATGCCCTTATTGTCACACATCTTTTCTTTGCTGATGACGTTCTTCTATTTTGTAGACCAAAAAGGGATGAAATGAGCTAGGTATGATCCACAAATACTAGAATCCTCTAGGAAAAAAGTGAACATTGATAAAATGGCTATCTATTTTAGTAGAAATAGTAAAACTTAGACAAAAAATGAAATGCAACCTTGATTGGATTAGGTGGCAGCATTCTACATAATATCTGAGGCTCCTAGTGTGGATGGTGAGAGCACATACTCAAGCATTTAGAAGCGTAAAGTCAATAAGTTGGAAAAGTAGATTTTTGTCTATAAGAGGAAATGAGCTCTTGATCAAGGTTGTTGCACAAATCATCCTTACATATGCAATGAATCTCTTCTTCCTGCCAAAGAAGATTTATTAGGATATTAAAGCTATGATTAGTAGATTCCAGTGAGCCTAGAAAGAAGGTAGAAGGACAACAAACTAGTTCGCTTGGCACAAATTATGTATACTAGAGGAAAAAGTAGGATTGGGATTGAGAAGTCTAGTTGAATTCAACATAATTATGTTGGCAAAGTGAGCTTGCACTTGCTGACCAGTTAAAAAATCAGTATGTTATAATGCCTTGCGTGCAAGGTATTTCCTTAGTGGGGAATTCTGGAACTGCCAACAAAGGCCCCATGGTTCCATCACCTAAAAGAGTATTCTAAAGGCAAAATCTCCTCTTAATAGAGGTTATAAATGGAAGCTAGGAAATGGACATAAAATTAGTTTCTTTCAAGACAACTGGTCTCTATATTTAATGGGATAAGCAGGGCTTAGGGATTTCCATGATGATTCCAAATTGGCTGAGTTCGTTGATAAGCAATCTCACAACTAGAAAGAAGAATCAATTAAAATAGTAGTGGGGGATGCGGGTTGGGAGATAGTCCAAAATGTTACTATCCAACCATCGGATGTTGAAGATTGCATCTATTGGAAGGTCAAGAGTTATGACCAATTTTGGGTAAAATCAGCATATCGAATGATAACTAAACATAGAAATTAGCTTCTCGACAATTCCCACTCAAATGGGGAACCAATGATTCTAAAAAAATCTTTGAAAACTAGAGCTCCCTAGGAAGATACTAGTGTTTTGTTGGAGAATGTTGTTGGTAGCCATCCCACAAAATAAAATCTACTAAAGAGGGGAATCAACACCTCTATCACTTGCAATTGTGCTACATGGCTGAGGAAAATCCCAAGCACCTCTTCTTCAATTGCCCATTAAATAAGATTCCACTTTGTCCTCATTTCAATCACTTCTTCAAAGGTACACATTTCTCCAATCTTTGGGACCTGCCACCACCTAACTTGCCTCAAATAAAATACCCTCTCATACTCTTCATTTGCACATGTTGGAGAGAGTGCTATTGCAGAAACACATCTAATGGAGGGCATTCATCCACATTTCTAGGAGGTTCCTAAATAGGCGATGGACTGTGTCCATTTTATGTTTTTTACTTCCCTCCTCTTCTTGATTCAGCCTGTCTGCGAGATGGATCAAGCTTGCTCGGGGAGTATTGAAAATAAACATTGATGTTAGTTGTAATGTTTAGTTGGGCGGATGGAGAGTGTGGAGTTGTGGTTAAAATTTGTGGCATATGTATAGCAACCAAGTTATGGAGTGGTTATGGTTTTCTTAATCCTTTAGTAATAGAGGCATAAGCCGTACTCAAAGGATTAGACTAGTCATCCGAGATGCAATATTGAAGGATTATTGTTGAAATAGATAAAATTATTTCACAAAATCTAAGGTATGTTTGGCTACAATCAAGATTTTTTAATATGTTTGGATACAATCAAGATTTTTTAATCTAAAAGTTTTTACTCTTTACAATTATCTTATTTTTTTTATTTTCACATCATCTTATACAGTTATACTATTTTCAATCATTTCTATACAATTATACATACAACTAATCTATCTATTTTAAGATTATTTTCTTTGCTCCTTATTATTATCTGTATCATATCACATCACTTACTCTAATTCAAAAACTTTTACACAAAAAAAATTTTTATTTAAAAATTTTATTAATTCCCAAACATACACCTAATCTCAAGTAATGGTCCCATACGTTCGTATGTGGGGTTTTTGGTTTAGTAGATTTGACTATCTATGTTAAGCTTTCGTGTTCTGACTTGTCACATCAGCGAATTGGAGGCTCATACACTTGTTGAATTTGTTACTAGAGGTTCTAAGCTTTCATATGTTTCGGGGAATTTCCCTGCCAATTGTATATCTTAAAGAGGACCGATCTTTTACGACCGGTCGGAGATTTCCGACTGGTCAAAAAATATATTTTTTTTTGTTTTTTTTGAAAAATATTTTTATAAACATGTTAATCTAGTTATATTTAATCTATAAACCAAGTTTTACCATTTTTGAATATTTATATATATTTATTTTGAATTTTTAAAAACAGGGGTATTTAAGTAATTTTAAAATATTTAAAATGAATTAAATACCCCTGTATTTAAAAATCCAAAATAAATATATATACATTTCCAAAAATGGTAAAACTTGGTTTATAGATTAAATATAACTAGATTAACATGTTTATAAAAATATTTTTAAAAAAAAAATAAAAAAATATATATTTTTTGATCGGTCGGAAATCACCGGTCGTAAAAGATCATTCGGCTATCTTAAATCCTATATGAAGACTATTTCTAATATTGATTTACCTATGGGCCCATCTCCCCACCTCCCTTGCTGGAAGAGGTGAGTAGGTTTAGAGGTGGGCACATGGCCTGTTTTCCTTAAAAAAAAAAAAAAAAAAAAAAACCAATCACTGAAAATCTGTCTTTTCGCACGTGCATATTTGTTAAAATGACGAAGCTAACATACATTGGAGAAGGCACTGCCAGCTATGGGAAACTTCCCTCCTCCTGGCGGATCTGCAAAATCCCCAACGGCAACTACAATCCACCTTCGTCTCCCTTCTCCCAGCGAGCACAGATCCACCTGATCCTAGGGAAGATCCAGTAAAGAAGCCATAAAAAACACCGTCTTCCACATCCATTCCGACCACCTCCAGTTATTCCTCTTTACAGTTCTGATGTTGCACAGCCACTGTCAGCCAGCACTGGTGATCACTTCCTTCCTATTTCCATTCTCATAAATCGGCTGTCAGCGGCAGTGAAAACTAACCAACATCCGTAGTCCCCTGTTACCGGTGACAGATTTCTCTTGGCCCATGGCCGCTAAACGCCGTAGCGAGGAGCTGATCGAATTAGAGCTTCTTTGGCCAAGTTAACGGAACTATGATCTTTTCCGACCGGTCGTTCCCGACCCCTATTTTCGACCACTACCGAGAGCCGTTCGATCTCGCAGGCTTGATTTTAGTCGTTCGATCAAAATTGGAAAAAGCTGTCAGAGAACCTGCAATTAACGCGACGAGACTTTTGCTTGTAGGTCCCTGTAAAACTGCGAATGCATGCAAAGAGCAAGAGAAGTTCCCTCTCTCCCCGAAATCTCCTCTCTCTTTGCGTAAGAGCTCTCTCTTTTTCTCCCAAATTTCTCGTCGGTGCCGGTCATTTTTCGATCAACAATTAGATGTGCAGACTCGTCCAAACTAGACATAGCATTGAAGAAAACTTGCTGCCATCTTCTCTGGACATCATAAATGTCCTGCAATTGATGTTGTTGACTCAATTAAACCAAGCTAACTCATGAGGTCAGCCCCCTCTTTCCAACAAAACCCTTTTCCATCATCACAGAGCTGCCGCCATTGACATCATTGCCTCCAATTTTATAACATTTGATCATTGCCCTCTCATAGTGCAGAAAACTCATCCACTGCCGATAGGCGCTGTTGAAGCGGTGAATTACTAGTTGGAGAATATTGCGATTTATTTTGGAGGAAGGAAATAGGGATGGGTCTGAGCAAAAGCTAAGGAAATGGGAGGGACAGAGGAGTATATTGCCATTGCCTGTCTTCATTTTTTTGATACGTCCCCGCCTCGGAAGTGTGGGATCCTTTCGTGTTCGAGCAGTCAATGCGCGCCCCTTAGCAAGGGCCTCCGATGCACATGTTGCTTTGGCAGACTCTAGTCGGCTTGTCCTCTAAAGGGTGAGAGTGACCCTTATATGCCTCCTCGTGCGGCTTGTGTCATTGCGACAATGGTGGAGGAGAAACGTTAAAGTGTAACTGTGGCAAGGGCGCTGTTGGATTAACAGGTACCGGGAAATACCTCATTGGTACAGTTGGATGGAACAACATGGTTTGTGAAAACACGGCTATCGAGTGCCGCAGCTAGGAGAGCTGGTTGCAATTCAGGAGCTTGCGTGGACAACTGGAAACCAGCAAGGGAGGGATGCAGAAAAAGGAGAGCTTTTACTTAGACTAGCAATGTAGTCGGAGCAGTGGGAGATTGGCCCGGATGAGACAGTGGTGGAGAGGAGGAGAGAGTGACCCATGCTGAGCGAGAGATGGTGTCCAAGTAAGCACAACTTGTGCCTGACACGGGCCTGCCCGCAGAAAATCTATTAGCATTAATGGCTCCACCTGTGCTGTTCTTTTTCGCATTAGATCCAACGATCGCAAAAAAAACCCGCACAATCGGATGGCTTGGACGCGTGATCGATAACAGTAGTTGTTATCGACCGGTCAGAGAAGATCACGATTCAAGTTAACGTGCGCAGCAAAATCTTATCATGGGCACTTTTGATGGAAGCATCAACTATTATCAACTACCAGCTACCCACAAACATTACAATTTTTACCAAGATTAGAATTGCAGCACTTTTTGATGAGGGCAAACATGCAAACATTTTTAAAACTTATAGAAGTGCTGGCGGCATGCAAAAACACACGGTGAAACAGGATCATAATTTCCGATTTTTTTTTTAAATTCAAAGAAAGATGCGGCACATAAGTGGACGCTTAAATTAATTTCATAGAATCATTCCAACAGCATAGAACTATTTTATCTTGCGTGCGGACGTAAAATAGATAGGAATGTTCTTTTGATATAAAGTTGTTTTTCAAGGACAAATGCAAATCCACCGAATAGCGAGCTAGTTGAAGTACATGGCTTACTTTCCTAGAAATTCAAAACAATTTCTCTTTTAAAAAATATAAAATATGCCTAATATGAAAAATTCAGAAGGATCCCTAGCTATAATGGCTTGATATGTTAATTTATTAGATCTAAGTAATTTCTTATGTTGGAAAATATATTTAGTTATAATGGCTTGATATAGCAATTTATTAGATCTAGATAATTTCTTATGTGGGAAAAATATATATAATTAAGAGTGTAAGTATCAAATTGCTAAAGTATTCAATAAGGAGCCAAAGCGAAATGATAGGATGGTGTAGTCTAACATCCTAAAGATTGTGGGTTTAAAATGTAAATAAACCAAATAGTACTGGGTTTAAAATGCAAATAGCTAAATTTTAGGGGTGTAAATTGCATATACATATAGTTAGAGAATTTAAATGTAGCTTAGACCACAAATTGTATTTATATCTATGATTTAAAACTTATTACAAATAAACCTACGAATTTTTAAAATATTTTTAGTTATACTTATGATTAATGTTAATCTCTTGATTTTAAAAAACTAAAATACCTTTAGTAAATCCAAACTGCCCATTATTTTTATTCTCTTTAATTACTCCTTTATCATTAGCCTGTCATATTGTATCGCGTTCTCTTATTTTAAAAAATTCTTCCCCACGTTTGTTTAGCAACGTTTTTCCTTATTAGCAAATACATCATATAATTAATAGACAAAATCATGATTTTTTTTGCAGAAAAATACGTAATATTTTTTTGCAGAAAAATACGTTAAATTTTTTACGGAAAAATACATAATATTTTTGAATTTGCCTAAAAAAAGCCAAATAAAAGGCTCGTGTCACCCGCAATTTACAGAAGATTAAAGTTATAATCTGGAATCGGAAAACAAATCAAATGATCATAAAAATAATTTAAAATTAATGTTTTACCCATGCACGCAAAAACAAAAAAACTGATCCTAGTAATATATATCATTTTTTATATACATATACATCATTATTATTTTTTTGAAGTAAATATATACCATTATTATTAATGTGACAAACAAGGTATATGTATTTCAAGAGTCCGCACCAAGAAGAAGAAACTACTAGGTAAGCACCCGTAAATATATGAAGTTGCAAGCTAATCAAGAAAATTTTCTGATCCACATAATTTCTAAATTTAAAAAATAGGCCTTAAGAAAAAAAAAAAAGGAGAAATTACTCAGTAGAGAACTCACCAAAGGAGCAGTACTGAAGCGAAAATAAAGAAACCGGAGATTTCGGAATATTATGATACTTGAAGCAGCAGGCTTGAAGATCGACGCGTAGAAAAGAGGCACATCCACAGATAAGAAATAATGAGGAAGACTAAAAGTCGAGACCAACGGCAAGCTCCATTTCTTGGATGGATTGGGAGAAATAACGTCAGCTAGCTGCAGGAACCTTTGAAGCGTTAAAAGAAGTAGACAGCTTTCTGAGGAGAGAACTTATCAAAAGGGTAGAACTGAAGTGAAAAGAAAGAAAATCGAGATTTCTGAATATTGTGATATTCCATGGAAGCGGCAAGCTTAAAGAGTGACGTAGAGAAAAGAGGCATTCAGCACAGCAGAAAATAGATGATAAGAAGGAAGACCGCAAGTCGTCGAGATCGACAACCTCCATTTCTTGGATGGAGCGGTAGAAATAATAAAATAGCTCAGCCAGCTGCTGGAAGAACTAACAAAGGTGGGATCCGCGCGCAACTCTCCTTTACTTATTTTGCACTTTCACATGATAATCGAATGGGGTGAAAGTGGACCTTTGCAGTTTTACTTTGTGGAACGCTGGTTTAACTGGACATAACGTAAATAGAATTTTCAAGCGCGTTAGAAAGAATTCAATGTTCCCCTGTGGTTTGGGGATTTGAACGACTTAATTTTTTAAATTAAAAATATACATATATAGTTTACATATCTTTATAAATATACCATGCGGTGAAGGTGTAGTGGTGGCATTATAACTGGATGTGTATATTTATAATTATAATCAAACTATATGGAGTTATTTACAATTTCTGAAACTATGTATTCATATTTATAATTATAGTGAAACTTGATATATTTACAAACCCTAAATTTAATTTAAATAACTTTTCATTTCACACAATATACTCGTATAGGAGATTATAACACATGGCATAGATCTTTAACAAAATTAAAAATGAAAATCCAAAAAGATGTGGTCTTCATCCAACTTCATTGGAGAAAATTCGATTAAGTAGAACTCGTAAATCTTCACGGAGCATAAAGCTAGCAAAATTAATAAATTTTTGGGACCCCCTAATTTCCAAATTAAAAAAATATGCATTAAGAAAGAAAAGAGGAAGTAATGAATAGAAAAGATAAGGAATCATAGAGAACTTACCAAAGGAGTAAACGTGAAGTTTAAAAAAGACTTTCTGGGAAAACTGAAGATTTCTGAATATTCTAATACGTTCTTTCGTAGCAGGAATCTTGAAGAGTATTGATGATGTAAAGACAAAGAGAAGCTTAGGCCATGCATCCACCAACTAGTAAATAATAAGAAGGAAGCTTAGAAGTCGAGGTAGATAAACTTTATTTTCTGGATGGATTGGCAGAAGTAATAAGTGAATTAGCTGATAAGCTAGCTTCGGAAGAAGGAATTAATGTGGGATGGATATGGAACTCAAACAGCTAGAGTATCACTTATTTCTTCGTATCCTTTATTTATTTTGGAATGTGACATCAGGCGGGGACACATAAATGATCGAATTGCGTTAAAATATACTTGTGGGTGGGTCGGTGGCTTTATTGGATGCATTTAAATCGAAGAGTAAGTCCCATTTATCCCTCGTTCCAAGTATATCCATGATGAGTCATCTATTTCACATATATCTATGTACTTTGCTCAAACTTGATTTGTACCCATGCTCCTTATGAAATGATGAATATATCTAAACTTTAATTATGATTCTAAACTAAAAATTCATATTCAATTGAATTTTTATTATTTTTATAACAATATAATCAAGCTTCTACCGTTATAAAGGCACATTTGTCATTTCACATACGTCTGGATTTGAATAAGATTTCAGGTAAACTAGGTGAGTATACTTGGAATTATTGAAATATGTTTAGTATATGTGGAATTAATGGCAAAAGTTGTAGGCATAGTTGAGATTTTCCCAAAATAGAATTTTGAGGAAGGTGAGGAAGAGATTATTAATTTTTATCCTATGAGAAGGAATACAATAATTCAATGGGTTACTTGCAAATGTGCACCCTAGGTTTTGGCAGAATTGCACCAAGCACTTCGAAGTTTACACTCTGCACGTATATCTCGAAGTTTTGTGTGCTCCCTCGAGATTACATTAGCTACCAATTACATTGTCTGCACTGGTGCTCGGAAGAATGCCATTAGTAGTTTTAGACCATGATATTGGCAATGTCTGAGAGGAAATTGTAAACTTTGGGGCATGCATTCAGAAGTGGAAATCTGCCAATTCTTATTACCGTATGTAAAAATTAACAGTTATTTGTGCTATGCCTATGATTTCTTACATAACTAAAGTGTGGTTAATTTATGCGTATAATGCAAAACTTACGGCAAATATGGCTAAGTGTTTTAAAAAAAAACTTCATTTTTGTGACCCATGATATTTTCTATAATTCAAACCTACTTATTATGTTTTTTAATATGTGAGGTTAAGTTTTATCTTAGGAGTCATTTTCATAAAACTTAACATTTGGATAGGAATGTTTGAATATTATAGACTTTTGTTGCTTTTAATGGGATTATATTCGCTGCAACAAATTTAATTACAAGCAATAACATCAGCAACCACTTAGTTGCATATTGGTTGTGGAATTAGAAGTTGCAGGAATGTACAATTCATAATTTGTTGATGATTAACCAATGGTTCGAAGTTGAAAAGTGAAATATTAAACAAATGGCTAAATTGGTAGAAATTTTAACTAGTTATGGCATTTCTACATTTGAGTATACCTTGATAATGGCAACTTTCTGCATGGATTTAACTATGTTTTCACAAGAATGATATGATTTTGAGTTGAATGTGTGATAGTTTTTATTAATATCATAAATATTGTTTTTCAAGTATTGAATTTTTTTAGGTGGGTTAATGGGAGCGATATTTGAATTAAATGATCGATTTATTGTTCAAGAACTTCAAGCTAATAGACATGTCTAAATGCTAAAGGAATTGATTTCCTATAAATGACCTCAAGATGATGGCTTTGAATTAACAACTAGCCTATATGGAAAGTATATGTTGAACTCCATATGTAGGAGTCCTTTAAAGAGATTAAAAGCTTATGCATGCATAAAAGATTATGGAGATTGGGAAAGTTGCACTTAAGCCTAAAAAGGTTTTTGAGTTACCTAGTTGGATCAATGGATAAGAGAGGCATGTAGTTTAGACATGATAGAAATACTAGATGAGCATATGCAATAATTTCATTCATACTTAAAATATATTATATTTTTACATGATAGGAAAATGAACGAAAAAGTTAGAGAAGAGTAAAGTAAACATGTAAGCAAGCCCTATAAGTCTTTCTCTTCAAAGGCTTTGAAATGTTTCACAAGGTGATCAGTATTTAATGAGTTTCAATTGCATAAATTGTACTTTGGCAAGTATTTGAATTATTGTTTGTCATTGTTTTGCTCAAATGCTTTAGATGGTACGATTTTGAAATGCTTTACTTTAAAATGTACTTGCCAATTAACAAGGATTACATACACATGTTTTCAAGTTAATCATGAGTGTTTTTAGAATGATGATTTCTAGATAGCTTTCATGTATATGAAATTTATTATTATTGCAACATGAATAATAAAGGCATCTCATTTCATGGCATGAGAAAACAGAAATATGCATTCATGCAAATGGCGGGAATTTCTATAGGCTTCTATTAAAGTTGTTAAATAAGACCACTGTCCTTCCTTGATGCTGCCGAGTCATTTAGAATCAAAAGATTCACGACATTATTTTATGGATCAATTTGTACATGATCACTTGATAAATATCATGTACCACCTAATTCACAAGTCATATGAGTATTGCAAGCATGAACATTCACAAAAAGATTGTACAGATACAAGCACATTTGATTGTTTACAAATGTTTGCTTACTTAGTATTATATACTCATTGCTTTTAAAACTGTCGGTTATTGCAGATATGTCATACTAGAATGAAGATTCTTCACTACCAATGCACCAATGAAGACATGTTCTATAATTCGATTAGACTTCGTGATTGGTCTGTAGCTAAAATAGTTTCTTTTAAGTATGTACAAGATTCATTTAAAGAATACCATATATTTGGATTGGTGTAAGAATGTCTATAATAAATTTGAGAACCTAGAATTCTTAGAATAAATAGAGATATCAGTAAAAAGAACTTGAAAGGAATTTATATGATTTACTTGTATCTAATATGATTGAATAATGTTTATCAAGTTTCTAAACGAAGCTACGTCTTAAAAGTAGCTAATTCTTCTTCCCAAACATTACAAATATAGGTGGTATTCTTGCTGAATTTGTACCAAAAATGTGGCGCCCCAAACCGAGGTGCCTAGAAGCCTTACTCCCGGATCGTTTTGATTGGTAAACGTGACTCAGGATTGTTGCCTTAATTGTACGGCAGAATTATATATATATCATCAATACATGGAAAATTTGTTGGAAACAATTGTTGAAATCAAAAGCAAAATATCCAAAGTATGTATTTTGATGATTAACAACACAATTTGAGTAAAGTCTTAACTACTAATATGTTTTGTGTAATGTTTAAGGCTATAAAAATGAAAAATACAAAACAGAACAAGTCAAGTTGCAAACCACGTCGACTCAGACATCGACTTGGGCCAAGTCAATTTCTCAAGTCGACTTTATCTTCGACTTCAAAAGACATCCTCTGTCTAGCGTTAAAATTGGGAGCAAAAATTCTCGAAGTCGTAGATGAAGTCGACTCCACTTGTGACTTGGGCGAAGTCGCAGAAGAAGTCGACTCCAATATCGACTTCATATGACATTTTCCTTCCAGAGTTGAAATTGGGTGGCAAAGTTGCTGAAATCGCATATGAAGTCGACTCTACTTGCGACTTGGGTGAAGTCGCAGGCTAAGTCGACTCCAACATCGACTTCAATCAAACAGGGCAGAAATTTCAGGAGTCAAGTTGACTTAAATGTTCGACTTGGAGCATATGAAGATTAATTCAAGTTCAAAGTAAACAAGATGCATGAATTCATCCTTTTTAATCATAATATATTTTGGATTTGTTCATACACACAAAGATTCAAACTTTTTAAGCTCTCTAGACATAAAGTCTAAAGAACTTTTATACAAATGAACTCTAAGTATTGTAAATCAAAAGAAGAACACTTATGAAGAAGAAGTTGAGCAAGCAAGAGACATTTCAAGCAAGATTGAGCAGACTTGGCAAAAGAAAAAAGCCAAGTACCACCCGAAGTCAACTCCAAGATCGACTTGGGCCAAGTCTAAGGCCAAGTCGACCCAAGGAAAAAGTTGAACAAGCTGAGCACAGGTAAAGTTCACCCGAAGTCGACTCCAGCATACGACTTGGGCGAAGTCACACACGAAGTCGACTCCACCTATAACTTGGAGAAATAACGTTCAAATTTTTTAACGTTGGAACATTTATTATGCGCCAACCAACTCTATAACATTCAAAATTCTCCCTCTTCTATATACAGACACTCAAGCAAATGTAAAAACACACAAGTAAGAACTGAAAAAGAGGAAAGAAGTGCTACTAAGAGTTTCAATCCACTTTTCTCTACAATCGAATGATCTATTCACTTTCAAAGGAAGAACGAGCTTCAAAGTTGTTGTTTGCTTCAACACTGAACGATTCGTCGCTTATATAAATTCTTCCTCGAGCTAAAACTGCCTATACAAATCTGTAAAGTGTAGATTTCTCTTATTGTTATCTATTTTTGGTGCTTTGGTTTGAGTTTGGTGTTTCAAACCAAGACATAGCAAAGTAGAGTTGTGATTGGAGTGTAACTCATCATCTACTTGTGCTGCTTATTGTATACGGCCCCTAGAGCTAGAATCTAGAAGAGAGCAGAGACTCTAGTTGTATATGACCCCTAGAGCTGGAATCTAGAGGAGAGTGGATACTCTAGTTGTATTCGCGGAATACATAGTGGAACCCAAGTCACAAGGGAGTGTGAGCTTGGAAGAGCGGAGTAGGGAAGGTTGCCTGAACTACTATAAATCTTGTCTACTGTTTTTCATTTCCACTTTCATTATTGTATTGCTTTTTATTTGTTTCATTAAAGGGAATTAAACTAAACTGGGGTAAAAGTTTCTAATTCAAGTTTTAAATTTTAAATACCCAATTCACCCCTTCCCTCTTGGGTAATTGCCATCAACTTGGGACCGACAAGTGGTATTAGAGTAGGTCTTTGAGTTTTACCAAAGATATCTTTTGATATGGCATCCCAATCTACTTCCGTTTCTGCATTTGCTAAAGGCCGATCCTTTACTAGGTCACCATTGTTTAATGGGAATAATTTTGGTTATTGGAAGCTACGTATGAAACAACTAATCATGACTACAGATATGTATTCTTGGATTGCAATCCAAGACAGTGTGACCTTGCCTACTGATGAAAGAGATTTCAAATGGACCGATGAGGAAGTGAAAATTGTCAAGAGCAATGCCAAGACTATGAATTCATTATTTTGTGTTCTTACTGCTTCCGAATATGATAGGGTATCTTCTTGTTTGATTGCTAAAGAGATATAAGATACATTAACATCTATCTATGAAGGAATTTCTCAAGTCCAAGGGACAAGGAGAAATATTTTGATTGGAGAATTGGAAAACTTTAAAATGTTAAAAATAGAAAATATTTCTGAAATGTTTACTAGATTTTCAAAGATTACTAACGCCTTGAAAGGGCTAGGAAAAGTAATTTCTGAATCTGAGCAGGTCATGAAGATTCTGAGGGCACTACCCAAATTATGGACTCCAAAAATCAAGGCAATAGAAGAAGCCAAGGACCTAAACACGTTAAAATTAGAAGACCTTATTAGCTCGTTAATGTCACATGAGCTAATCAAGAAAAAATGATGATCACCACAAAGGCAAAAGAGTCATCGTCTTGAAAGCTGCACAAGACTCGGATGACACCGCCTCATTATCTCAAAACGACGATGAAATTGCCTTACTTACAAAACGGTTCGGAAAATTTCTAAGAAAATGTAGAAATTTCAGAAACTTTAAAGAAAAAAATTCTAAAGAGAAAAATAAAGAATCGAAAAAATGTTACCGGTGTGGTGGTTCGGGGCACATGCAAGCCTAATGCCCAACGCCCAAAGAAAATAAAGTAAAGGAGCAAAGAAAAGATCGAGATGACAACAGAAAATTTCAAAGAAACAAAAGAAGAGGCATGTATATAAATGAAGAGAAATCTACAACATGTAGCTCTTCAAGTGAAGAATCTGAAGCAGATTGCGCAAGAATTTGTTGCATGGCAAATTTCGACATATGTTTTGCAGCAACGGAAATCTTGGAAGATCAAGCTACTTAACGAACTGCACAAGTAGTCAAGAGGTAACCTCCAAACAAATTTTTTTTTTAATTTTCTTTTCTACAAATGAATGCCTCAAATGTGCTGAATTGGAAGAACTTCAACAAGCCTATGATTCATTATACGAGGAAATAAAGAAATTAGAAAATAAGTTTACAATAACGAAAAGACAATATGATGCAGTAATAATTGTGAATGGTAAACTTGCTGAAAAGATAGATAAATTAAAAAGTGAAAAGAATACCTTGAAAATTGAGTTAGAGAAACTCAAAAGGGAAAATGAATCATTAAATGAATCACTTGTCAAGTTTTCTAATCCAGGAGAAAATGTAAAAATGTTCTTGAAAATGACAACCCAAACTTGTAAGAAAGGACTTGGGTATAATACATTTGAGTAAAAGAAGTCTAATGCTCCGAGGAACAACACCAAACCCATTTATACTAAACCCAAGATAAATCAAGTAGTTTGGAGCAAAAGACCAACCGAGGAACAAATTACCAAATGGCTTTCTGTTTCTAGACTTCCGGGAGCTTTTAATTTTTGCAACAAGTGAGGATACAAGGTTTATCAATGAAAATTGAGAAAATTGCAAAACCTTGGTGCAAAATTGGTTTGAATACCGAAAAGCATTGGATTTATGGCTTCAAAAGTAGATTAACATAGATTCCAATGGTTAACTAACCCAAATGGACCCATAAAATGGGTACCAAAAGGATGAGCTCTACTTGACTTAATTTTTATAGGCTTGTCTTAGAGCTAAGGCCAATAATATATGATTTATGGATAATGGCTGCACAAGGCATATGACAGGAGAAAAAGAACTGTTCCATAAGATCAACCCATGCAATGAAGGAACAGTAGCCTTTGGAAAAAATGACAAAGGTAAAATAAAAAGTAAAGAAAATGTTTATGGTATTTCAAATGCATGTATTAAGGATGTACTATTTGTTGAATGACTCAAACACAACCTAATGAGTATTAGTCAACTATGTGATAAAGGATATAAAATTGTATTTGAATCCTCTATATGTAATATTTTTTATGATAAACACATAGTATTTAGTGGCAAAAGACATGGAAATGTATATTTGGTTTGCCTTAATGAACTAGAGGAAAAATGTTTAATAGCCATAGAAAATGATCCATAGATATAGCATACAAGGCTTGGACATATAAATATGTCAAATATTAAAACATTGTGGAAAAAGAATCTAGTACAAGGGTTACCAAAGCTCAAATATGACAGGGATAAGATTTGTAAAATTTGTCAACTATCTAAACAACCCAAAAATGTCATTTTCCACCAAAAAGGAAAATTCAACAACTAGACCACTTGAATTGTTACATATGGATCTTTACGGGTCATCAGACATTTTAACTCTTGGTAGGAAGAAGTAAATGTATGTAATTGTTGATGATTTTTCAAGATTTACTTGGATTATACTCTTAGCTAGCAAAGATGAAACATTTTCTATGTTTGTCACATTTTCAAATTTGGTGCACAATGAAAAACAAAGTTCAATTATTTCCATTAGAAGTGATTATGGTGGTGAATTTGAAAATAATTGATTCATAGAATTTTGCAATGAAAAAGGAATTCACCATAATTTTCTGCACCAAGAACTCTTCAACAAAACGGAGTTGTTGAAAGGAAAAACTGGACAAAACAAAAAATAGATAAAACTATGCTAAATTAGAGTAAATTGTCCAAAAGATTTTGGGGCGAAGCTATAAGTACAGTTTGTCATGTATTAAACCAAGTTACCATTAGAGCAATTTTGAAAAAGACTCCATATGAACTTTGTTCATATTTTCATACTTTTGGATGTACTTGTTATATGTTAAATAATAGAAAAATAAATTTTGAAAAATTAGATGCCAAAAGTGATGAAGCTATTTTTCTTGGTTATTCATCAAATAGCAAAGCATATAAGATTTTCAACAAAAGAAATCAAATAGTAGAAGAATCAATACCTGTTGTTTTTTATGAATTTAACCAAACTCCAAGAAAGGAGGTTGAACTAAGTAATACAGATGATGCAAAAGCAAAACAACAAGAGCAACAAAAGGAAACCAAACTCAAGCTAGAAAATCCTACGGAGGAAAAGGTAAGCGAAGATAATGATTCCTATAGACCTCTAACTGATTTGAAATTCAAAAATGTCCATCGAATTGAGCAAATCATTGACGATATCTATGAAGGAGTAAAAACTAGGAGATCAAAACAAAATATTTGTCGACAAGATGCATTTATGTCAAAAATTGAACCAACCACTATTCAACAAACTCTTAATGATGAAAACTGGGTTATTATTATGCAAGAAGAGGTAAATCAATTTGAAAGAAATAATGTATGACATTTAGTTCCTAGACCCAATGATTACACTGTTATTGGTATCAAATGGATATTTAGGAACAAATTGGACGAAAGCGGACTTGTAATAAGAAACAAAGCTAGACTAGTAGCCAAAGGGTATTCCCAGGAAGAAGAGATTGATTTTTAAGAATCATATGCACCCATGGCTAGATTAGAAGCCATATGCATTTTATTATCATTTTCTTCTTACATGAATTTCAAATTATTTCAAATGGATGTAAAAAGTGCATTTTTGAATAGATACTTGAATGAAGAATTATATGTTGAACAACTCCCTGGATTTGAAGAAAATGATCAATCAAAATATGTTTATAAGCTAACCAAAGCATTATACAGACTAAAACAAGCCCCATAAGCTTGGTATAAAAGGTTAAATAGATTTCTGATTGATCATGAATTTCAAAGAGGAAAAGTTGATACTACTTTATTCATTAAGTATAAAAGTAAAAATATTTTAATTGTGCAAATTTATATAGATGATATAATATTTTGTGCTATTGATAAAACTCTGTACCAAGAATTTTCTAAGATTATGCATAGCGAATTTGAAATGAGCATGATGAGAGAATTAAATTTCTTCCTTGGACTGCAAATCAAACAACAAGCTGAAGGAATATTCATAAATCAATCCAAGTACATCAAAAAAATGCTAAAGAAATTTGGAATGCAAACTAGCAAGGGAGCAAATACTCCAATAAGTTCAACAATCAAGATCGACGTGGACGAAAATGGTAAATGTATCGATCAAAAGTTTTATAGAAGTATGATAGGATCATTGTTGTATTTACCTGCTTCTAGACCAGATATTCTTTCAGTGTTTGTATGTGTACTAGATTCCAAGCATGTTCTAAAGAATCACATTTATTGGTTGTAAAAGGAATTTTTGAATATTTAATAAATACCACTAATCTTGGACTATGGTATCCAAAGGGGTCAATTTTTGATTTAATTAGTTACTCGGATGCGGATTTTGCCGGTTACAAAGTAGATAGAAAGAGTACTAGTGAAACATGTCAATTCCTTGGAAATATGTTAGTTTATGGTATTCAAGGAAACAAACTAGTGTTGCTCTATCTACGGTAGAAGCCGAATGTATAGCCGCCGGGAGCTGTTGTGCCCAAACTACTTTGGATGAAACAACAATTAAAAGACTATGGTATTGATTATTATAATATTCCAATTAAATGTGATAATACAAGTGCAATATGTTTGACTAAAAATCCCGTATTGTATTCTAGAACCAAACACATAGATGTAAGACATCATTTTATTCGTGAACATGTTGAAAATTATGATGTTTGTTTGGAATATGTAAAAACTGAGGATCAAATTGCTGATATATTTACCAAACTTTTAGCAAAGGAATCATTTAATAAAATTAGAAATGATATGGGGATGATTGAGTTAAATTATGAATAATTAGATGAAAAATAGACTTAGAAAAATTCAAGTCGATAAGCCAAGTTGACTCCAAGGCCACCAAGTCGACTCCACTGAAGTCAACTTGGGCGTGGCGAAGTTGACTCCGCGAGCGACCGTCGGGATTCCAGGCTGCCTAGCCTCCTTTTTTCCTTCTTCTTTCTTTTCTTCTCCTTCCCGCGCTAGTCTCCTCCATCCTCTGTCCCTCTGGCATTTTTTTTTCTTCTTCGGCCTTCCTCCATCTCTCATTTCTCTCTTTTCATTTTCTTCTCTATTCCGACGCTCGGCAATCCTCCCTTCTCCAGTCTCTCTCTCTCTCTCTTTCCTTCTCTCTCTCGACAGACCTCTCTAAAGTAGTCCTCTCTAAAGCAGGCTCTCATTTTCTTTCCATCAGTCTCTAACCTCTCTAAAGCAGTACTCTGAAGTTTCAACCTTCTTTCTATTTTGAAATCCTCCATTTTTCAAACTCCATTTCAAAAACCCCCATCTTCCAGTTTCATTTCAGATTGTACCTGAAAATTTCCATCTCAAAAATTTACATCAATGGCACCCAAAGCTAAAATGCCTAAATTGGCCATATCAAACCCATCTCTCAAGCTAGTTTCTAGACAATTCGACTCTCAAGCCGAAGAAGAGGTCCCCAGGAGGCAACGAACTCCTACAAAGTGTGCCCGGGACGAGCCGTCGACTTCCACAGGTCGATGGGTTTGATTTCAAACAACATCTCCATCAACTACAGCTGCCCGGGAAGAAGAACCCCAAACATCACAAAGTACGCAATTTGGGGCCAAAAGGAAAGGAACCCCAGCTGCCAAAGCTCAAGTCCTGAAAATACCGACAACTTATTTCAAGACTGAGTTACAGCATAGTCGATTCTACAAGTCGTTCTATGAACGAAAGGTATTCATCCCAAAACTCATCGACTTTAAATTTTTGAGAGATTATGAGTTCGATATTGAGCAGCTACTGGATTTCCGAGGGTGGACTGGCCTACTAAAGGCAGATTAAAGGGTATATCCCGATTTGACTCGTATATTCTACTATCTATGGGATGATGAGTACTTCGGTACCTTTGTCAAAGGAGTTGACATATTTTTTGGAATCGGAGTAACCCCAAGGTTAGAGGAGGCAATCATGAATGTGGGGCAAATCTTAGAGGTACTTTATGAGGATAAGCCATTGCCTGAAAATCTTACCCTCTCAGATATCTACAATCAGCTCACTAGGAGTAATAAGTATCATTCTGGGATTAAGTTCCTACATTACATGGACTTATCCCCGAGGCTTAGGGTCCTCAAATTATTGATTGCACATTGCATCTACCCTAAAGGTGGCGGTAGAAATCAGTTCAACCCACGGGAGGCAGGCATACTATGGAAGCTTATAAACAGGGTCAAAGTTAACTTCCTTGGTTGTTCATAGAAGCCCTAAGTTCTAGAAAAGACAACCCACGAGGGGTTTTCCCTTATGGTACTTGGACCACGAAGATTCTAGAACATTTTGGAGTTGATATCAATGGAGAGCCATTTGAGGTGTTAAAGTTGACGAATGCGATCAACAAGGCATTGATCCAAAAAATGAAGATCAATGTAAATCAACTCAGGATTGAAGCAGAAGTAGGCGCACCGGCACCAAAAGAAGCCGGTGATGTATAGGTTGAGGAGGAGCAGCCCCCACCATCACCAAAAGCTCAACCCGCTCCACCAGAGGAGCCTGCATCGCTGCTATCACATGGGTCTTGCTTTCCTAAAGGATCTAAGATTCCAGACCTAGCACCACGGCCACCATCTCGGGATACTTCAATTCAGGACCTTCAAGAGCACCTGGAGCAGCTAGAGGACTGGATGACCAGTCAGATCGCCAAGGTCCTACATGCTATCATGGATATGTTGGTCCCGAGTTAGTAGCAAAACCCAAGAGGGGAGGGGTGAATTGGGTTCTTTAAAAAATCTTTGGTAAATAAAGACTTAACCCCTTGAGTAATTAATCCCCTTTTGAAAAGAGCTAGAGAGCAATAAAGATAAAGCAGTAAAAAGAAATATAACACAAGATTTATAGTGGTTCGGGCAAACCTTCCCTACTCCACTCTTCCAAGCTCACACTCTGTTGTGACTTGGGTTCCACTATGTATTCCACGAATACACTTAGAGTCACCGCTCTCTTCTAGATTCCAGCTCTAGGGGGCATATACAACTAGAGCCACTTGCTCTCTTCTAGATTCTAGCTCTAGGAGGCATAAACAACTCACATGCAAGAGTAGGTGATGAGTCTCACTCCAATCACACCCAACTTTGCATATACTTGATCTTAGCTACCCAAGCTAAATCAAGATTTATACAACAAGACAATGAAATAAATGAAACTACACTTTACAGATTTGTGTAGGCAGATTTAGCTCGAGGAAGAAGTTGTAGAAGCAGCTTTGGATGAATATTGTTGAAGGCGCTAGCAACTTGAAGCTTTCTTCTTCCTTAGAATTTATACGGACCACTCAACAATGGAGAAAAGCAAATAGGAAACCTTTCTTGCACTTCTTTTCTCTCTTTGAACTTTAACGTAGTGTCTTGTGTTCTCTTGTTATTTTTTTCACGTTTATTTGAGGGTCCTTTTATAGAGGGAAGAAAATATGAACGTTGTGGAGGTGGTTGGTGCGCAATAAATAAACTCCAACGTTCGAAAATTTGACCGTTATACCCAAGTCGAAGGTGGAGTCGACTTGGGATGCGACTTGGCTACCCAAGTCGCATCTGGAGTCGACTTCGTCTGCGACTCCAGTTCTTCGGATTTCCAAGTCTTAGGCTTGGTCGACTTGACTTCAGACTTCGACCCAAGTCGATCCTGAAGTCGACTTGGCCTGCGACTTGGCTCGGGTTTTGCTGAACCTGCTTTGATCTTCAAGTTGTATTCTTCTATCTTGGATTGGCTTGATTCTTACTTAGATGATTCATGCATATTTGACTTATGTAGTCTTGATAGACATTGTTTGAATCATTCTTGTATCTTTGTCTTTGAGCTTGATAAACTCGATTTGATGTAGAACATGATTTTTGACTTTGAATTTGACTCATTTGTTTTTCATCTTGATTCCTTGGACTTGAGTGATAAATCCTCTTGAATATCTTGAAAACTGCATCTTTGAAGTTTGAACTTCTCAAGTCGTGGATGGAGTCGACCTGGCCTGCGACTTCACCCAAGTCACTCCTGGAGTCGACTTCGTTTGCGACTTCGTTATGTTCGTTTCCACTTTTCAACTCTGGATACTCCAAGTCGATGCTGGAGTCGACTTCGTCTGCGACTTGACTTCCCAAGTCGCAAGTGGAGTCGACTTGACCTGCGACTTCACCTGTTGCCTTTTGGGATTCATTCTCAAGTCGATATTTGAGTCGACTTTGGGATCGACTTCACCCAAGTCGAAGTCCAAGTCGACTTGGAGATCGACTTGACCTCTTTGCTTTCCTTAAACATTTAGCAAACACATTAGTACCTTTTATATACTCAAAATTAGTTCTTGTTAATCATCAAAACTCAAGATTTGGTCAATTTTTATTGTTTTAAACATTGTTTCCAACAATCTCCCCCTTTTTGATGATTGACAAAACTTCATTTGAGTTGATACCTTTCAAGCATTAATCATGTTCATATGTCTTTTGAAAAACAGAGCATTTGTCTTATAGGTCAGAGCTTTTTGAAATTTCAACCATTATATCATTTTGGCATATTGGATACCTTTCAAGCAAATCATGTTGAATACTTTATTAATCAAGCATAACATATTAAGCAAACATAACATTCATCAAAAGCATATATATATATATCAAGTTTCATTTTTACAAAATGCAATACAAAACAAAAATGAAACCTAGATACAAAACTACCCAACCCAAAAGAAAATTTTACTCAACTCACCTATTCTATCTCCCCCTTTTTGTCAAACGATCAAAAATTTATCAAAAATCGATCAACTCTTAATGATTTTGTGAATTGAAATTGAGAGATCGGATATAAGATTGGTTCGATAGGACAATGATGGGCCGATGAGTAAACAAGAGAAGCGTGATCTGGAGTTGCTTCTTTATGAACTGATCCTGACTCGTAAGGATCGAGTTCAGGCATGGGTTTCTTCTTATGTCGGCCAGAGGCAAGATGATAGCGGATAGTCCGCATTTCCCGCTCAATTCTGTCTTGCCGGGAGTGCATATCCTCGAGGGCATTGTGAACGCCGGTGATAAGACTTGTCATCCGGTCTTCTTGATAACCCATTTCTGTCCTCATAGCAATAATTTCATCTTTTAAATCCTTTAGGGTGACCTCCTCAGAAGAGGTTGGAGGCACCCGTTCTCTTGCAGCGGACCCTTGTGGAGAATAGGATCCGTGCGATATGGGAGATGCTGGCTCCTCTTGAGCAAGTGGTGCCGCGGGAGGTTGCTCCCCCTCAGTCTGTGCATTGTCTTCTTGCTCTTCTTCTAAAGCTTCATGCCTTAGTTCAAGCAGATTGATCTTCATTCTTTGTATGAGAGCTTTATTTATGGCGTTTGTGGATTTGAGCACTTCGAAAGGCTCGCCTTCAATATCCACTTTGAAGAATTCAAGAATCTTTGTGATCCATGTGCCATAGGGAAGGACTCCTCGTGGGTTATCCTTTCTAGAAGCCAAGGCTTCAAGAAATAATTTGGGTATGCTCACTTTGACCCTGTTGGCCACTTTCCATAGTATCCCTGCTTCCTGTGGGTTCAATTGATTTCTTCCACCGCCCTTTGGGTAGATGCAGTGGGCAATGAGGAGTCTGAGCACTCGTAGCCTAGGTGACAGATCCATGTACCGAAGGAATTTGATTCCCGGGTGGTACTTGTTGCTCCGGGTGAGCTGATTATACATTTGATCCAAAGTGAGATCTTCTGGAATAGGCTCATCCTCATACGGGACTCCAAGTATGTGTCCTAAATGACTCATTATGTCAGTCGGACCTGAAATTATCCCGATTCCAATATCTATTTCTACTCCTTTGACGAAGGTTCCAAAGTATTCTTCATCCCATAGATAATAAAATATTCGAGTAAGATCTGGATAGACCCTTTCGTCTTCCTTTAGCAAATTTGTCCATCCTTGAAAATCCAATAGATCTTCTATGTCGGATCCATATTCTTTCAGGAAATTAAAATTTATAATCTTGGGTATGAATACCTTCCGTTCGTAGAACTTTTTGTAGAAACGGCTATGTTGGAGCTCGGTTTTGAAGTAGGTAGTGGGCATCTTCAATACTTGGGCTTTCCTAGCTGCAGTGCCCCTTCTGCTTGTCCCGGATTGTGTGCTCTATGAGGTTTGTTGTTGATTTTCCGACCTGGGTGCTTGATCAGATGATTGAGTGGAGGTTTGGAATCGAACCCGTTTACCCGTCGAAGTTGATGGTTCCTCTCTGGCTCTTTTTGATGGAGTCCTAGTTCTTCTAGAAACTTCTTTTGGTTGAGATGAAGGTTGTGGTTGTGTGGGAACCCATTTGGGGTATGGTTTTGATACGGCTTTCTTTGGTGCCATTTGGAGTTTGGACTTTATGGATCTGAGAGAGAATGCGAGTGAGAGAGAGAGAGTTTGAGAGATAGTGTGGAAGAGAAAGAACAAGGAAACTGAGGGAGTGAGAGATAAAGAGAATGAAAGGGAGTGAAAGAGAGAGAGTGTGTGACGATTTGCCGGAGACAAGGGAGAAATCGCCGGAGAAAAGGCTGTCGCTGGAGAGGGAGAAAGGGAAAAAGAAAGGAAATAGAGAGGTTGGAGGGAAAATGAGGAAGAAAAGAAAGAGAAGAGAAGAAATAGAGAGGAGAGTCGGCCGAATGCGAAACGTCGCGCGCGGAGTCGACTTTGCCCTAGGCGAAGTCGACTTCGGTCCCTTGGAGTCGACTTCGCCTGGGGCGGAGTCGACTTCGACTCTGGCGGAGTCGACTTCGCTTATAAAGTGGAGTCGACTTGACGCCCTTGGAGTCGACTTGACTCATCGACTTGACATTTTTCAATTGTAATTTTCTTATATAATTTTTCCTAATTTAGCTCTATCATACCCATATCATTCCTAATCTTGTAAAATGATTCTTTAGCTAGTGGTTTGGTAAAGATATCAGCAATTTGATCTTCTGTTTTCACATATTCTAAGCACACATCATGATTTTCAACATGTTCACGAATAAAATGATGTCTCACATCAATATGTTTGGTTCTAGAATGCAATACAGGATTTTTAGTCAAACAAATTACACTTGTATTATCACATCTAATAGGAATATCAACATAATCAATACCATAGTCTTTCAACTGTTGTTTCATCCAAAGTAATTGGGCACAACAACTACCGGCGGCTATGTATTCGGCTTCCGCAGTAGATAGTGCAACACTTGTTTGTTTTCTTGAATGCCATGAAACTAGCATATGTCCAAGAAATTGACAAGTTCCACTGGTACTTTTTCTATCTACTTTATATCCGGCAAAGTCTGCATCCGAATAGCCGATTAGATCAAAGGTTGACCCCTTTGGATACCATAGTCCAAGATTTGTAGTTTCTAACAAATATTTAAAAATTCTTTTTACAGCAAGTAGATGTGATTCTTTTGGACATGCTTGGAATCTAGAGCACATACAAACACTAAATAGGATATCGGGTCTAGAAGCAGTTAAGTATAGCAAGGATCCTATCATGCTTCTATAAAGTGTTTGATCGATACTTTTACCATTTTTGTCCGCATCGATCTTGATTGTAGAGCTCATTGGAGTGTTTGCTCCTTTGCTATTTTGCATTCCAAACTTCTTGAGCATCTCTCTGGCGTATTTGGACTGATTTAGAAATATTCCTTCACTTTGTTGCTTGATTTGCAGTCCAAGGAAGAAATTTAATTCTCCCATCATGCTCATTTCGAATTCGTTCTGCATTATCTTAGAAAACTCTTGACAAAGTTTTTCCTCAGTAGCACCAAATATTATGTCATCAACATAAATCTGCACAATTAAAATGTTTTTATTTTTATATTTAATGAACAGAGTAGTGTCTACTTTCCCCTTTTGAAACTCATGGTCAATCAAAAATTTATTCAATCTTTCATACCAAGCTCTTGGAGCTTGTTTTAGTCCATATAATGCTTTGGTCAATTTATAGACATACTTTGATTGATTCTTTTCTCCAAAGCCAGGGGGTTGTTCAACATATACTTCTTCATTCAGATAGCCATTCAAAAATGCACTTTTTACATCCATTTGAAACAATTTGAAATTCATATGAGAAGCAAATGCTAGTAAAATACGTATGGCTTCTAATCTAGCCACGGGTTCATATGATTCTTCAAAATCAATTCCTTCTTCTTGGGAATACCCTTTGGCTACTAATCTTGCCTTGTTTCTAATTACGAGTCCGCTTTCATCTAATTTGTTCCTAAATATCCATTTAGTACCTATGATAGTGTGATTATTTGGTCTAGGAACTAAATGCCATACATTGTTCCTTTCGAATTGGTTTATCTCTTCTTGCATTGCAATCACCCAATTTTCATCATTGAGAGCTTGTTCAATGGTATTTGGTTCAATTTTAGATACAAAGGCATATTGACCATAAACGTTTTGTTTTGATCTTCTAGTTTTCACTCCATATATATTTCCAATAACTTGTTCAATTGGATGGGCATTTTTGAATTTTAAATCAGTTGGAGGTTTGTAAGAAACATTACCTTCACTTACCTCTTTCTCCACGAGATCTTCTGGCTTGAGCTCGAGTTCCTTTGATTGTTCTTTGCCTTTTGTCTCATCTGCATCACTTTGTTCATCCTCCTTTCTCGGAGTTTGGTTAACTTCATCAAATACAACATGTATGGATTCTTCTACAACTTGGTTTCGTTTGTTGAATACTCTATATGCTTTGCTATTTGATGAATAACCAAGGAATATAGCCTCATCGCTTTTAGCATCTAATTTTCCCAAGTTAGTTTTTCCATTGTTCAAAACATAACATGTACATCCAAAAGCATGAAAATAAGAGATATTCGGTTTCCTTCCTTTCCATAGTTCATATGGGGTCTTTTTCAAGATTGCTCGAATGGTGACACAATTCAATACATGACAAGCTGTACTTACAGCTTCACCCCAAAATTTCTTGGATAGATTGCTCTCATTTAGCATAGTTCTAGCCATCTCTTGTATAGTTCTATTTTTCCTTTCTACTACTCCATTTTGTTGTGGAGTTCTTGGTGCAGAAAATGTGTGGTGAATTCCTTTTTCATTGCAAAATTCCATGAATCGTTTGTTTTCGAATTCGCCACCATGATCGCTTCTTATGGTCACAATAGTACTTTGTTTTTCATTTTGCACCAAATTTACAAAAGTTGCAAACATAGAGAAGGCTTCATCTTTACTAGCTAAGAGAATTATCCATGTGAATCTTGAAAAATCATCAACTATGACAAATACATATTTCTTTCCACCAATGGTTAGAATGTCGGATGGCCCGTATAGATCCATATGTAGCAATTCAAGTGGCTTAGTGGTGGAAATTTCCTTTTTGGTAGAGAAAGGCATCTTGGGTTGTTTTGATAATTGACATGCCTTGCAAATCTTGTCTTTGTCATATTTCAATCTTGGTAATCCTTCTACCAAACTCTTTTTCCATAGGGTTTTTATGTTTCTCATGTTTATATGTCCAAGCCTTTTATGCCAAACCCATGGATCATTATCAATTGCCATTAGACATTGACCATTCAATTCATCAAGTGAAACCAAATATACATTTCCATGTCTTTTACCACTAAACATGATATGCTCTCCATCAAATATATTACATATAGATGATTCAAACACAACTTTGTATCCTTTATCACATAATTGGCTAATGCTCATTAAATTGTGTTTGAGTCCTTCAACAAACAAAACATCTTCCATGCATGCATTTGAAATACTATGTATATTTCCTTTACCTTTAATTTTACCTTTTTCATTATTGCCAAAGGCAACCATTCCATCATTACAAGGCTTAAGTTTGTGAAACAAACTTCTTTCACCGGTCATATGCCTCGAGCAACCGCTATCCATAAACCATTCATTGTTTGCCTTTGCCTTAAGACATGTCTGAAAAATAAGCAAATAAATCTTATCTTCTTGGTACCCATTTTATGGGTCCATTTGGGTTAGCGATGTAAATCGACCTTTGTTGTTCTATCTTGGAAAGCCCAAATCTTGTGTTCCTTGGAACCCAAACTAATTTTGCACCATGGTCATATAGTTTCTTAAAATTACATTTGTAGGTTTTATGACCCATTTTGTTGCAGAAATTACAAGCCATAGGTAATCTTGGAGTAGGCCTCCAAGTATGCAATGGTTCAAATGTTGGTCTTCTAGTCCACTTAAAATTTTTATTTTGTGGCTTGTACATAGATGCATTTTTAGTTTGATGTTTCTCAAGTATTTGTGCATTTGATTTGCTACTTTCTCCTTGCTCAAAAGTATGATACCCAAGACCTCTTTTATGTGTTTGGGAGGTCATATTTAAAAATATTTTGACACTTTCTCCTGGATTAGAGAACTTAGCTAATGATTCATTTAATGATTTGTTCTCCTTTTTCAGCAGATCATTTTCATCTTTCAATTTGTCTAATCTTTCTGCAAGTTTACCATTTACAATTATTGTTGCATCACATTGTCTTTTCTTAATTGTAAACTTGCTTCCTAATTTCTTCATTTCTTCATATAATGAATCATATGCAGTTTGTAGCTCATCTAATTCAGTACATTTGAGGCATTCTTGAAAAGAAGAAAAACTTGATTTAGAATGGGAGAGTTTGGAACTTACCTCTTCATCGCTTGTGCATTTTGTTGAGGTAATTCGTTCTTCTTGTTCGATTTGTGCCATGCAGCAAATTCTTGCACATTCTTCCACCTCGTTTTCGTCGGTTGAGGAGTTACTCGTTGTAGATTCCTCATCGTTTACGTACATGCCTTTACCTTTGTATTTTTGGAATCTTTTGTTGTCCCCTCTATCCTTTCTTTGTTCTTTTGCCTTGCTCTCTTCGGGAGTTGGACATTGAGCTTGCATATGTCCCGATCCGCCGCATCGGTAACATTTGGTCGATTCTTTCTTCTTCTCTCTGGGAGTTCTTTCTTTGAAACCTCTGAAATTTTTGCCTTTTCTCACAAATTTTCTGAAACGTTTTGTGAGTAGGGCAATCTCGTCGTCGTTTTGAGAAGAGGAGGTATCGTCAGTGTCTTGTGCGGCTTTCAAGGCGATTGCTCTTTTGCCCCTGTGTTTATCCTCGTTTCTCTTCTTAATCAGCTCATGTGACATAAGTGAGCTAATTAAGTCTTCAAGCTTTAAAGTGTTTAGGTCTTTGGCTTCTTCTATTGCAGTGATTTTTGGAGTCCATGATTCAGGTAGAGCTCTTAAGATCTTCATAACCTGCTCAGATTCAGAAATAGCCTTTCCAAGACCTTTTAAAGCATTAGTGATTTTTGAGAACCTAGCAAACATTTCAGAAATGTTTTCTATTTCAATCATTCTAAAGTTCTCGAGTTCTCCGATCACAATATTTCTTCTCGTCCCTTGGACTTGAGAAGTTCCTTCATAGATAGATGTTAGTGTATCCCATATCTCCTTGGCGGTTAAACAAGAGGATACTCTATCATACTCCGAAGCCGTAAGAGCACAAAATAAAGAGTTCATGGCCTTAGCATTGCTCTTGACGGTTCTTACTTCCTCTTCGGTCCATTTGGAAGCTCGTTCATCTATAGGCAATGTTACACCATCTTGGATAGCAATCCAAGAATCCATATCGGTAGCCACGATGAGTTGCTTCATACGAAGCTTCCAATATCCAAAATTGTTCCCATCAAACAACGGTGGCCTTATAAAGGATTGGCCTTCAGCAAAAGCGGGAATGGAAGTAGATTGGGATGCCATTTTGATAAGATCTCTTTGGTAAACTCAAAGACCTGCTTTGATACCACTTGTTGGTCCCGAGTTAGTGGCAAAACCCAAGAGGGGAGGGGTGAATTGGGTTCTTTAAAAAATCTTTGGTAAATAAAGACTTAACCCCTTGAGTAATTAATCCCCTTTTGAAAAGAGCTAGAGAGCAATAAAGATAAAGCAGTAAAAAGAAATATAACACAAGATTTATAGTGGTTCGGGCAAACCTTCCCTACTCCACTCTTCCAAGCTCACACTCTGTTGTGACTTGGGTTCCACTATGTATTCCACGAATACACTTAGAGTCACCGCTCTCTTCTAGATTCCAGCTCTAGGGGGCATATACAACTAGAGCCACTTGCTCTCTTCTAGATTCTAGCTCTAGGAGGCATAAACAACTCACATGCAAGAGTAGGTGATGAGTCTCACTCCAATCACACCCAACTTTGCATATACTTGATCTTAGCTACCCAAGCTAAATCAAGATTTATACAACAAGACAATGAAATAAATGAAACTACACTTTACAGATTTGTGTAGGCAGATTTAGCTCGAGGAAGAAGTTGTAGAAGCAGCTTTGGATGAATATTGTTGAAGGCGCTAGCAACTTGAAGCTTTCTTCTTCCTTAGAATTTATACGGACCACTCAACAATGGAGAAAAGCAAATAGGAAACCTTTCTTGCACTTCTTTTCTCTCTTTGAACTTTAACGTAGTGTCTTGTGTTCTCTTGTTGTTTTTTTCACGTTTATTTGAGGGTCCTTTTATAGAGGGAAGAAAATATGAACGTTGTGGAGGTGGTTGGTGCGCAATAAATAAACTCCAACGTTCGAAAATTTGACCGTTATACCCAAGTCGAAGGTGGAGTCGACTTGGGATGCGACTTGGCTACCCAAGTCGCATCTGGAGTCGACTTCGTCTGCGACTCCAGTTCTTCGGATTCCCAAGTCTTAGGCTTGGTCGACTTGACTTCAGACTTCGACCCAAGTCGATCCTGAAGTCGACTTGGCCTGCGACTTGGCTCGGGTTTTGCTGAACCTGCTTTGATCTTCAAGTTGTGTTCTTCTATCTTGGATTGGCTTGATTCTTACTTAGATGATTCATGCATATTTGACTTATGTAGTCTTGATAGACATTGTTTGAATCATTCTTGTATCTTTGTCTTTGAGCTTGATAGACTCGATTTGATGTAGAACATGATTTTTGACTTTGAATTTGACTCATTTGTTTTTCATCTTGATTCCTTGGACTTGAGTGATAAATCCTCTTGAATATCTTGAAAACTGCATCTTTGAAGTTTGAACTTCTCAAGTCGTGGATGGAGTCGACCTGGCCTGGGACTTCACCCAAGTCACTCCTGGAGTCGACTTCGTTTGCGACTTCGTTATGTTCGTTTCCACTTTTCAACTCTGGATACTCCAAGTCGATCCTGAAGTCGACTTGGCCTGCGACTTGGCTCGGGTTTTGCTGAACCTGCTTTGATCTTCAAGTTGTGTTCTTCTATCTTGGATTGACTTGATTCTTACTTAGATGATTCATGCATATTTGACTTATGTAGTCTTGATAGACATTGTTTGAATCATTCTTGTATCTTTGTCTTTGAGCTTGATAGACTCGATTTGATGTAGAACATGATTTTTGACTTTGAATTTGACTCATTTGTTTTTCATCTTGATTCCTTGGACTTGAGTGATAAATCCTCTTGAATATCTTGAAAACTGCATCTTTGAAGTTTGAACTTCTCAAGTCGTGGATGGAGTCGACCTGGCCTGCGACTTCACCCAAGTCGCTCCTGGTGTCGACTTCGTTTGCGACTTCGTTATGTTCGTTTCCACTTTTCAACTCTGGATACTCCAAGTCGATGCTGGAGTCGACTTCTTCTGCGACTTGACTTCCCAAGTCGCAAGTGGAGTCGACTTGACCTGCGACTTCACCTGTTGCCTTTTGGGATTCATTCTCAAGTCGATATTTGAGTCGACTTTGTGATCGACTTCACCCAAGTCGAAGTCCAAGTCGACTTGGAGATCGACTTGACCTCTTTGCTTTTCTTAAACATTTAGCGAACACATTAGTACCTTTTATATACTCAAAATTAGTTCTTGTTAATCATCAAAACTCAAGATTTGGTCAATTTTTATTGTTTTAAACATTGTTTCCAACAGGATATGCATTCTCGACAAGATCGCATGGATAGGGAGCTCCGGACCATCTGATATCACTTAGTATCCGGAAGTCATCGTCATTAGACTATCCCCGAGCTTGATCCCTTTGACACTGGATTAGTTCATCGAGATCTCACACCTGCTCCAGTCTCATCTTTTTACTCCTCGGCCCACATTCGACCTGTTTGCTCGACTCCATATCTTATCTTTGCGTTCCAGTTCACCAAAGATCTTCGAGTCAACTCACTCTTTGCTTGATTGACAAAAATGGGAGAATAGTTGAGTTTTGGAGTTAGATTTTTAGGATTTTTGGGTTAGGTAGCTTGTATATAGGTTTAAATTGTTTTCAATTGCAACTTGTATGAAATTTTTTGAAAAAGTTGCTTATGAAAAATTTATGAGTGCTCTGCTTACTTCTTGCAAAATTTACACTTATCATTTGAATTATGCTCTAATTTTTTATGCTTTGCTCTGATCACTAATGTTATGTTTTGAAATGGTTGAATGATTATAATTATTTGAAATAACATATGCAAGTATAAATGAAAAATTCACTTATGATTATCAAGTTCAAAAGGAAAATGACTTATAATTATCCTGAAAATATCAAAACAATAAAACGACATGTTGAAAGGTATAAACTCAAATTGGTTTTGTCAATCATCAAAAAAGGGGAGATTGTTGGAAACAATTATTGAAATCAAAAGCAAAATATCCAAAGTATGTGTTTTGATGTTAATAACACAATTTGAGTAAAGTCTTAACTACTAATATGTTTTGTGCAATGTTTAAGGCTATAAAAATAAAAAATATAAAATAGAACAGGTCAAGTCGCAAACCACGTCGACTCAAACATCGACTTGGGCCAAGTCGACTCCATCTTCGACTTCAAAAGACATCCTCTGTCCAGCGTTCAAATTGGGAGCAAAAATTCTGAAAGTCGCAGACAAGTCGACTTCACTTGCGACTTGGGCGAAGTCGCAGACAAAGTTGACTCCAGTATTGACTTCATATGACATTTTCCTTCCAGAGTTGACATTGGGTGGCAAAGTTGCTGAAATCGCATATGAAGTCGACTCCAACATCGACTTTAATCAGACAGGGCAGAAATTTCAGGAGTCAAGTTGACTTAAATGTTCGACTTAGAGCATATGAAGATTAATTCAAGTTCAAAGCAAGCAAGATGCATAAATTCATCCTTTTTAATCATAATATATTTTGGATGTGTTCATGCACACAAAGATTCAAGCTTTTTAAGCTCTCTAGACATAAAGTCTAAAGAACTTTTATACAAATGAACTCTAAGTATTGTAAATCAAAAGAAGAACACTTATGAAGAAGAAGTTGAGCAAGCAAGAGACATTTCAAGCAAGATTAAGCAGACTTGGCCAATGAAAAAAGCCAAGTCGCACCCGAAGTCAACTCCAAGATCGACTTGGGCCAAGTCTAAGGCCAAGTCGACCCGAGGAAGAAGTTGAACAAGCTAAGCATAGGTAAAGTTCACCCGAAGTCGACTCCAGCATGCGACTTGGGCGAAGTCGTACACGAAGTCGACTCCACCTGCGACTTAGAGAAATAATGTTCGAATTTTTAAACATTGGTATATTTATTACCCGCCAACCAACTCTATAGCGTTCAAAATTCTCCCTCCTCTATATATAGACACTCAACCAAACTTGGAAACACACAAGTAAGAACTAAAAAAGAGGAAAGAAGTGCTACTAAAAATTTCAAACTACTTTTTTCTATAATTGAGTGATCTATACACTTTCAAAAGAAGAACGAACTTCAAAGTTGCTGTTTGCTTCAACACTCAACAATTCATCACTTCTACAAATTCTTCCTCGAGCTAAAACCGCCTATACAAATCTGTAAAGTGTAGATTTCTTTTATTGTTATCTGTTTTTGGTGCTTTGGTTTGAGTTTGGTGTTTCAAACTAAGACATAGCAAAGTAGAGTTGTGTTGGAGTGTAACTCACCACCACTTATGCTGCTTATTGTATATGCCCCCTAGAGCTAGAATCTAGAAGAGAGCGAAGACTCTGGTTGTATATGCCCCATAGAGATAGAATGTAGAAGAGTGTGGAGACTCCAATTGTATTCGCGGAATACATAGTGGAACCCAAGTCACAAGGGAGTGTGAGCTGGGAAGAGTGGAGTAAGGAAGGTTGCCCGAACCACTATAAATCTTGTCTACTGTTTTTCATTTCCACTTTCATTATTGTATTGCTTTCTATTTGTTTCATGAAAGGAGATTAAACTGAACCAGGGCAAAAGTTTCTAATTCAAGTTTTAAATTTAAATACCCAATTCACCCCTCTCCTCTTGGGTAATTGCCATCAACTCGAGACCAACAAAATTTTCATCATTCATCTAACAGGACATACATTTCACGTCTCATAGTTATAACCCAAACTGTTCCATAAACAAAAATATTCCTTTTCGTCTCAAAATTATCATCATTGTCTTTACGTAAAATTTACATATACAACATTTCATCTAAACTATATGTCATTTTACATACTGCCTTTATCATCTTTTCCTGTTTGTTTATTGAAAAAGCATGAGTGAGTAATAATACTTAGTAAGTAAGCCATAAATAATTTTTCAATCATTTTCATGCATTTCATAAAATGCAAATGCGATGCATACATAACATTCATGACATTCCTTTGGATACGACGCTAGCTAGGCGCCCATCCCATGCATGCTCCCATTTCAGGGAGGTTGCCGCCAGCCTGGGCCTATTAAGTGACTTGGCAATAGCGAGGGGGATATCCGGTTCACTTACTACCTCAACTAAGGCATATTCCTTGTACACATGCTCATTTACGTATACATGCCGGCATGATATTTGCAAATCATAAATAATTTCATAAAAAGCATTTAATAAATAATTTAACAAAGCAAACTTCAGTTCATGTAAAGCAGTTATAGGTATGGTCAACCTTAAATAAATTTCATAAAGCAATTTACAACAATTTGTAACCATTCTGGAAATAATTTGCAAAAGATATAACTTGCTTACCTTCTCAGTGGGTGTCTTCAACCTTTTTTTTTTCTTTTCTCATTCAAGGAAAAAGAATAATTTTATTTCTTCTATTCAAGTTGCTTCCCATGCATGCTCTATAATATTTAGGCATTATTTCTTTATATGAATATTTTTATCCATAGGTTCCTCAAAATTTTCATCATTATGTATTTAAATATTAATCTCAAAATTTCTCTAAAATCACATTATTTATGGTAGCAAATTACTGTAGCATATGCTGTAGCAGTTACTATTCATCCTAGGTTATTGTTCACAGAGACGTGGTTACTGTTCATGGGTTCCAAAAATTGATATTTTTTCCAAAAATAAAAAATACCATGACATACCTTATGCCTAGAATATCATAGAAAATTTCATACATTTTGAATTTATTATCATTTACTTAGATAAAAAAAGATTTTTCTCTATATATTAAAAATCAACATAAATTCACTTAAGCATAATCTTTAATTTAAAAAATTATGAAATTAATATATCATCATTCCAACATCATATTTATCATAATCATACATTTCAAATCATCATTTATCAATTTTGGAGCATTATTTTCACATATCATATGCTATCTTCCCGAATACCCTATCTTCGCTCCAAATATTTGATGTTTTGGTATAATTCCATTTAAGCATTATATATATATACTTATTTTCTCATATTTAGGCATTATCTAAGCATGGTTTTACCCTACTTAACATTCAAAAGAAATTTGGGTAGAAATCACTTACCCGAAGTGGAGATATGTCACTTTTTCTCACCTTTTTCTCTCTAACTTCCTCCTTTTCTTCCTTAAACGTGTGGGAAAGTTTGGAAACTTGGAATTTTTCAAATGGATCTGGGTTTTGGATTCTTTGGACTTTCTCCCCTTGCTACCCTATTTATAGGGTTGGATTTTTCAAGAATTGGGAATTTACCCCCTAATTTTGAGGTATTTAATTATAAATTGGTATTTCTTTTTAATTTTGAAAAATGCTTCGAGCCATGTGCTGCCCATCCTAGGCCTGCTCCAGCCACCCTATGCAGCCCTATTTTTAACCTATTTTTTAATTTTAAAAATTATTTAATTTAGGCTAAACAAATCTTAGCCGTTGATTAAAGATGATGATGATCATGGACCATTGATCATGGTAAAAGCCTCTCAACTGCCCCTGGTTACGTCCCCTGCTGCAGCTGCATTAGCATTTAATTTTTTTAATTTTTTTATTTATTTTATTAAAAAGTCAAAAGTGGAATTAATTAAAGTTAAGCTACTTTTGGATCATCATTTGACGTTGAATATTGACCCTTGTTGTGATTTTCATCACATCTTAATACATTCATCATGTCTATCATGAATTTTTAACCATCCATAAAAAATTTCATCGAATTCCGACGCCGGGATTGCAATTTATGAATTTTTTCTATTTTTTCGCAAAAATCCAAATTTGGATTAAAATATCCAAAAGAATTACTATTTTTCCTGTAGTGATTAAATCTCTATTTTGTCTTTTTGTGATTAATTTAATTTAATGGATTAACTCTTAATCATGTGTCTTAATCCATGATTACTATTCACGTTTACTATTCACATGCACTATTCACGGGGTTAAATTCTTAATTGCATTATTTCAATCTCCAATACACATATCCATCAATATAATTCATGAATTTTCATTTATCATAGAAATAATTATAAAAGAATCTAGAGTTGCAATTGTCGAAATGACGCATATATTTTTGGGGTTTCACAAGAAATGAGTGGAACCAGGTTAAAAAATTAGACTAATTCTTAGACTGATTTGTTGGAAATATGTGGAAAACAAGTTAAATCTATGTTTTGATGATTAACAAATCAATTTAAGTAAGTCTTGGCTACTAACATGTTTGTGGATATGTTTAAGGGATATACATTTGAAGAACATAAAGCATGGAAGGCCAAGTCGTTCCCGAAGTCGACTTCAAGTTCGACTTCAAGAAGCCAAATCAGTCCAGAGTTGAAACGGGAAGAAGAGCAGGTGAAGTCGCAGGCCAAGTCGACTCCACTTGTGACTTGGGAAGCCAAGTCGCAAACGAAGTCGACCTCACCATCGACTTCAGACGAGAAATTCACTCCAGAGCTGAATTTGGAATGGAAGAATGCCGAAGTCGCAAACGAAGTCGACTCCAGTTGCGACTTGGGTGAAGTCGCGGACGAAGTCGACCCCAAGCTCGACTTGACGTTCTCAAGCTCAAAGATGCAGTTTCAAGTTTATTCCAAGAGTCAACTTAAGTGTTCTCAATACCTAATCAAAGGTGCAAGATCAACTTAAAACTCTCAAGATCAAGGCAAAAGCTCCAAGCTTATCTCAAGATGAAGAAAGTCATGATATGACAACCAATCCAAGTTCAAGATACCAAGAAGTTATTCAATGATTCAAGTTCTCCTCAAGATTCACAAGGTTCAAGCTAATCCAAGAAGAATCAAAGACATGCTCTTCAAGATTGACAAGATCTACAAGTATGAGGAGCCATTCTAGAATGAAATCAATTAAAGGAAAGAAGCCTAAGCAAAAGAAAGCAATCTCCAAAGTTTTCAGGATCATCAAAGCCAACTGACAAGGTGAAGTCGCACCCGAAGTCGACTTCACCTGCGACTTGGGTCAAGTCGATACCCAAGTCGACCCGACCTAGAACTTGAAGTCGCTACGGAGAAGCGAAGTCGCACCTGAAGTCGACTCCATCTGCGACTTGGGCGAAGTCGCTTCCGAAGTCGACTCCGCATACGACTTGGGTCGCAACGGTCGGATATTATTCGAACGTTGGCGCATTTAATGCGCGCCAACCACTTTCTAACGTTCGGATTCCCTCCACAATTATAAAAGGGAGTTATTGTGGACGAGGGAAGTAGTTGAGAATCATTAAGTGTGCTTAACTCCTATATTCAAGAGCTCTAAAGAGATCAAGCCATTCAAGGAGGAAGAACTTTGCTTCAAACTGCAAGAGCCCAACTTCTGAATCTTCAAAGCCTACATTACAAGTTCTTCTCTGCGCCAAATTGTTTCTACACATCTGTAAAGTGTAGACTTCTTTTGTTATTTCTTTTGTTTGTATTGAACTTGATTTAGTTTGAGGAACTAAGATCAAGTGTAAGCAAGGTAGTGTGTGATTGGAGTGGAACTCATCACCTACCTGTGCTGTGTTGTGTTGAGGCCCCTTAGAGCTAAAATCTAGAAGAGAGCAGTGGCTGTAATTGTATTTGAAGAATACAATAGTGGAACCCAAGTCACAAGGAGTGTGAGCTTGGAAGAGTGGAGTAGGGAGGTTGCCTGAACCACTATAAAAATCTTGTGTGCTTGATTTATATTCTGCTCTTTACATTATAATTGCTTTCCATTTTGTTTCTTCATTAAGGGGATTAGATTAATCCGGGATAAAGTTTCTGTTTAAGTTATAAATTTTTAAATACCCAATTCACCCCTCCCCTCTTGGGTTTTGCAATTAACTCGGGACCAACATGATTCATCATTCATTCTTAGACTAAGTTTAAAAACCTTTATTTTATCCACAAGTTTCACTGCTTAAGAGATCAGTAGAGTACGGTCTCATTGTGATGCACTCATGGATCTGAGGCATTATAAAGGTTGGTATCAGAACAAGAGTGACGAAAATACTTCATAGAGGAAAACATAATAAAACAAGAGATAATAAAAATACCTATTGCAAATTCAACTAGAAAACCAAAAGTAAGTCATATTTTGATAATTAACAACCTAATTTTGAGAAATAAATTCTACTAAAACATTTGGTGAAATGTTTTAAAGATGGAATTTTCAAATGTAAAGCATAGCGAACAAAGTTTCAAAGTCAAAATGACTCAACCATGCAACTTGAGTCAAGTCTATACCCAAGATGACCCCAAACTGCGAGTTAATATAAAGGAACACAAGCTTTGAAGTGCAGATAGGTAAGTCACAATGTGAAGTCGACCTCACTTGTGACTTGGGGGAAGTTGATAGCTAAGTTGACTTAAGAGATTGCACAAACCATCTGATTGAAAGTTGAACACGCAAAATTGATAGCCAAGTCGACTCTACCTAGTGACTTAAGCCAAGTCAAAAGCAAAGTCAACTCAAGACTCCGACCTGCATTTATGAAGATATCAAGTCGTATAATGAAGTTGACTTCGTCAAACAACTTAGATGAAGTTCAAGTTGAACTCGACTCAAAGTAGGGACTTTGAACAATGAAAGCAAAGAAGCATATGTTGTGAAATTTTAAATTTCAAGTGAGAAACGAAGTTGCACAACCAAGTCGACTTCACTAGTGACTTGAGCGAAGTTTCACGACTAAGTTGACTTAAGGGTTGCATTAACAAACTGGCTGGAAGTTGAACATGTAAAGTCGAAGACTAAGCCGACTCTAGACGAAACTTCAGACGCACTATGAATGAGATGAGAATTTGAGAAGTTGGAAAACCCTAATCGACTCCATCTGAAGTTAACTCTAGCTACGACTTGTATTGCAACGGTCAAAAAATTTTGAACATTGGTGCGTTCAATGCATACCACCTATCTCGTAATATTCGAATTTATCCCTACATTATTTAAGACTTGTCAAATGAAATGAAGAGGGTCAGCTAAAGCATTAATTAAGCTTCTACTTTCCAACTTACAAGTATTCAAGTGATTGTTTAAGTGCTCTATAAGAAGAACCATGTTATTCATTACAAGTGTTGAAGCCACATCTTTCAAACTCACTCTACAAGTTCTTCCTTGTGATGAAACTTTCTCTATACCATCTATAAATTATAAATTCTTTCATTCAATCCTTTATGATTCTACTTGGCTTGGTATTGGAGACCAAGGCTAAGTAAAGGCAAGTAGTGAGTGGATAAATTGTGACTCACTACCTACTTGTGCAATATTTATAAAGGCTCTTAGAACTGAAATCTAGAAGAAAGTAATGACTCTAGTTGTAATTCTATTGACATAGTAGAGTAGAGAGGGTTATTTCGAACCACTATAATCTTGTGTGTTTGATATCATTGCTCTATTTACTTGTCTTTTCTCCAAGTTTTCATTCAATGAGACTTAATTTACAAGAGGGTTTAGAATAATACGCTAAAATAATTTTAAAAGAACTCAATTCACTTGTCCTTTCTTAATTCAAGGGAACTTAATTCACAAGATGGTTAAGATGAATTCTCTTCTTCTTCTTAAAATGAAGATGAGAAGATTGCACTTCTCACAAGGAAGTTTAAAAATTTCTGAGAAAAGATAAGAACTTCGACTTCAAAGAATTTACAGAGAAAACTAGAAGAGAAAATAAGAAAGAAGTAACTAAATGCTTTAGATTTACTGGAGTAGGACACATGTAAACTCAATGGCTTACACCTAAAAAAAATAAACCTAAAAAAAAGTAAGAAAAGAGAGAAAGGAGGAGTTTTACAAGTTTTTCAAAGCCTAAAGATAGAGAAATGTATGTAAATGAGGGCTCATCTACTACAAGCAGTTCATTAAATAAAGAACATGAAGCTACAAACTATGCTAAAATATCTTGTGTGTAAGAACCGAGGAAGAGAACACACTAAAATGTCTTATAGCAACTGAACTTATAGATGGCTTACCTGCTACAACGGATTGCACAAGTAGTGAGGAAGTAACCATTGAACTTGATCTTTCTATTTTCAAATCTATTTATTCCTCTGCTTATGATTGTCTCAAATGTGTCAATTTAAAGGAGTTACAATAAGCCTATGATTCAATATATTATGAGATCAAGAAATTAGGTGATGAATATACATTAAAAAAAAAGCAATGTGACTCAACTATTATTATTAATAGAAAACTAGCCAAAAGAGTCAAGTGCCTAGTATATGAAAACTAAGCCTTGAAAGCAGAAGTAAATAGGCTAGAGAAAGAAAATGAATCATTAGCAAAATTTTCTAACCTAGGAGAAAGTGTAAAATGTTATTGAATATGACTATTCGAACTAATAGAAGAAGACTTTGATATTTCACATTTAATCAAGGAAAATGCAGCAAGTCGAATACTCTGAGATGGCTTAAATCCCAAGATAAGATAACTTCATTTCAATATAGAATGAGAACAACTAGAGTCTCTTGGGTGAGAAGACCAATTTGGGAACCAAAGTGTATATAGAGTCCACCTTAAGAAATCATGGGTCATTTAACTTCTGCAATAAGTTTGGTCATAAAATATATGAATGCAAAATTAAAAAAATTGTATAAACAATGAGCTAAATTGGTTTGGGCATGAAAAAATATTGGATTTGTGCATTCTAAATTAGAACAACGTAAATTCCAAATGCTTACAAACCTAAACAGATCCGTAAAATGGGTACCAAAGATATAAACTTACTTGATTATTCTCTAATAACTACAGTGAAACCAACATAATCATGTGTTGGATTTCGTCTGCCATCCACATTCATTTTGAATGTGCCAGATTGCAGTTTGGACCACTTGATACAAGCTGACGATCAAGAAAGCAACTGCTCATAAGGCATTTCTCCCTTCTTTGCTAAGCCAAGAAATTGATGTACCAATCGGTGATGTTTGTAAAATCTAGAAGTGTACCTTCCTCTCTCAATCAATTTCTCATATGCTAGATGTGCCAACAGAAAAGCAAGGAAAGAGAGAAGAGATTTGACCCCTTTGCCGTTCTCGAATTTGAGATAGTATTTCAGACATTGCTAAAGTCTTCCCTATTCCCCAAGAGGCTATGATTAGCTTCTCGAAATATATCGCACTTTATAAAAAGGTGATCAATATCCTCAACTTGTTTCTTACGAAAGAGAAAAGTGGAATCAAGCATCATACCTCACCTGGTAAGATTTAGCATAGTGAGGAGGGCATCCTTAAAGAGACACCAACCAAAAACATGAACTTTTCGGGGAGATTTATTTTTGTTGAGTCACATTTATATTATGAATTTTAATTATTAATTGAGAAGAATTTGAGTGTTTAAGATACTTTAAATTATATTGTGATTAATTTATCTTTACAAAACATAAAACAGTCACGATTGACTGATTTGTGTAAAACAGAAGGACTACGTGCAATATTAGTATACAACATGGATAAATTGATAAGCTTCGATAAAAGCCGAAGTAAATTGCAAATTCAAGACTCAAATCTAAAGCGAAACTGCGTTTCAAATAAGGCACTATTCATATGCAGTTACTATTTACATGTGGTACTGTTTACGTGCGCATTACTATTCATGTGCAACTATTGATACACATGCTATTTGCGCACTGTTTATGTGCACTATTCACCTCTATATAAACACTTATGGAGAATGTCCTAAGGCGGCAGAGAACGTCCTAGGAGCTTAGGTCAAGGTTCGGAGAACGAGAGAAGGTGAAGAGCACGGGCAAGAGACAGACCAGTGAGTTGTGTGGAGTGGCCGACACACCATCAGGGACTTCAAACCAATAAGCCTTTCTATCTTTTTTTCTTTTAATTTTTATTGTCTTTTTAAGATGAATTTTAATTTTAATTTTATTTTGGACTTAAATATGCTCGGCTAAGCCCTAAATCTACGGTTTAGGATGTAGCATGCGTACAATGTAGCGTGGTGTGTAGTTTTAATTTATTTATGACGGATATTGTTGTTAATTTAATATCTTGTGATTTTAATACTTGCTTTGTACATGGACTCGTACTTTTTCACGATTCTATATATTAGGTGATGGAACTGAGAGGTGGAAATCTAATATACAATAATCAAGATATTAAACCTGAAAATTGAAGACCATGAGAATAGGTATGATGACCTTGAGGAATTTCATGAACAAGCCACAGAACTTAATAGATTCTAATTAACTTAATCCCATGAGAATAAGTGGTTAAGAAAATTAGGGTACGCCTTGTAGGTTTCGAAAGGAGGTGTAAGGATAAATTAGAGTTCGTTCTCATTTAACAAACAATATTCAGATTAAATAATTATACCACTACCCGTTGCAAAAGTTGCATGTAAAACCCTAGACCTTAGTTACTCATACTCTTGTTTTCTACAACCCAGTCTAGTTTTAAATATTATTTTCTCTTCCCACTTTTCTAATTTTTATTTCATTTTATTTAGTATATTCTCTTCATATCCAATACGAAAGCGTTTAAAAGCAAAGTTTATAGTCCTAAATTCCTTGTGGATCGATAATTTGTATGCTACAATCAACGACCGTGCACTTGCGGTGAGATTGTGAACAATTTTCCAAATGGACTTGTATGCAGTACCTTCAAATGAGCCCCCATTCAAGTTGTCTCCATAATGGATCGAAGCCTCATTCAACAACACCCTATAGGCAGATTTGACTATGAACATACCATTAGGCTTGTGAGACCAAAACCAAATGTTATCCCTATTTATTTGTGGTAAGAGAATAAGGTTTACTTTATGCTAGCCAGATTTTCCCGTGATAGCCATCACAACGTCCTTCTTCTAAATCCATGACTCATTGTTAATAAAATGACTTACCAAAACATTATTAGACACGAAAGTAGGAAGGCGCCCAACTTTTTGGATTGAAGCGTCCAACCATTTGCTTGTAAATAAATGTACTTTCCTGCCATTTTCAATCCTCTATTGACAACCATTTGCTAGTACACATCTAGCCTTGAGCATGCTTTTCCATGTATATGAGTCAATTGTCTTTTGATTGTACTCCCATAAATTTCCAGTTTAAAAATATTTCACCTTCAAAACATCATAGCACAATAAATCTATGGTAGTTGCCAAAAGCCACATCTACTTAGCAAGAAGTGCATAATTGAAGGTGAAGATGTCTTTAAAGCCTATGCCCCTAATGGCCTTTTGTTTACACATTTCCTTCCATGAAACCCAACTTATTTTGCAATTTCCTTCTTTATCTGCCCATCAGAATTTGCTTAGTACCCACATATCTTAGAACAAAAACTTTTAGTTAGAAGAAATATACTCTTAGTGTATGTTGGGATAGCTTGTGTCACAACTTTTATGAATGTTTCCTTCTCACTACTAGAGGAGTTTTCCAATTTCATCCTTGAAGTTACCTCCAAATTCAGTCCTTTAGGTCCTTGAACATAGATTTCTTTGATTTACCAAGCCAAGAAGGAAGGCGTAAATAATGAAGGATTTCCTTTCTCGAGGAGCCAAGAACACTAATGAGGTCAACTTTTAAAGTTGGACTTGTATTGGAGTTGGAAGACTTGTGTTGGAGCTAGAAAAGGCTTCGGTTTTGTCAATATTGGAAACCTGTCCCAAGTATTCACCATAAAGCTTGAGAAGGGCCATCAAATGTTATATTTCTTGTTGCTTAGGCCTAAAGAAAAGAAGCACATCATCTACAAAAAGTAGATGTACGAGGGTTGGATTCCTTGAACATATTTTGATTTCACTTGGCTGCCTATGATAATGTGCATGTGAGATTAGAGCCAATAGATCGTGACGCCCTATTATCTAGACATCCTCAATGGTTAGTCAACAGATGCCACATGATATAAAGACATTCATATATCAAAAAATCATCGAAATTCATCATTACATAATAAGCAATCGAAAAGACCGTATACATATGTGTCCACATAGATTGTAATCAAGTTTAAAATACCCAAGTATAATATGTTTATCATGGTTGGATCTGTTGGTTTCGAGTTTGTGGTAAAACCCAAGAGGGTAGGAGTGAATTAGGTTTCTTGAAATTCTTTGGTAATTTAAAACCTAACCCCTTGATGAAACGTGCTAAGAGATAGAATGAGAGAGTGTAAATAGAATATAAAATATAAGCAATCAAACTTCACAAGAGGCAAGAATATATAGGGTGTGTTTGATAATTTACAAAAGTCGTCAAGTTAAAACTTTTCAATCTAAAACTTTTTAGTTTTCATCACTACTCTTTTTTAAATTATTTTTTACACATCTTTCTATATAACAACTCTACTTTTCAATCATTTCTATACAACTATTAATACAACTAACTTATTTATTTTACATTTATTCTCTTTACTCATTATCATTACCCCTACAATATCACATCATTTGATAACTTTTATTCTTCAAAAGTTTTCATCAGAACTTTTATTCATTAACAAACACACCCATAGTAGTTCGGATAACCTGCCCTACTCCATTCTTTCAAGCGTATAGCTGTTGTGTCTTGGATTCCGTTATCGTATATTCAATACAATTTAGAGCACCCACTCTCTTCTAGATTCTAGCTCTACGGGGCATATACAATAATTACTTTAACTAATGAAGTCTAATTTGTTGGTGAGACTAACTCAAATTAATCCCCTATTTTGCTTCTTGAATTTGGTCTTCAACACCGATCTAAAGCAACAACTCAAAAGGAAATAGATAAAAGAAAATTTAAACTTTACAACATATAATCAATCTGCTTCGGAAGTTCCTTGTTACGTGAAGAAGATGATCTTATAAGCTCACTTGAAGTAATAGCACTTGAAGCTTCAGTATTTGTTCAAATGATGTCAATAATCTTAAATATTAGAAGGTATAAGTTCTTCTTGTATTTCTCATTCCCTTTATGTTCATGCTTCAATGATTTTTATAGAGGAGAAGAAGATTTAGTCGTTGGAGTGATGAATGGTATGCATTTAATATCCAACATTCAAATTTTCAACCATTATAATTTGAAGTCAAAGTGGAGTCAATTTGGGATGAATAGAGTTGACTTAGGATGGGTGAAATAAACTTAGGTTACAACTTCACTTTGGTTAGAACTTGTCATCCACTTGCTATTAAAATTTTACCTTCGAAGTCATAGGCGAAGTCAACTTGGGTTAAGACTTCACCCAAGTTGTAAGTGAAGTCGACTTCGGTTGAGACTTCACTTTGCTGTCAGTTCGAAGTTGTAGGCGAAGTCAACTTGGCTGTTGAATTTTACCTAAGTCACAAGTGAAGTCGACTTAGGCTGAAACTTCACTTTGTTAAACTTGTTATATATAAACTTGAGCTCTTCAAACTTAAATTATTTCATAGTTTCATTTTCATACATATAATTGAAGATAAAATATCTGAGCACACATATAAATTCATTAGATCTTTTTTAGTAATATTTCAATTATTCGTTAATCATTAAAATCAGATTAATCTTTCTTAAAGCAAACATATCATAAAAAAAATTTCCTTTTTGACGATTGACAAAACCTAATTAAAATATCTTCCTTTCTCAAATAAATTATAGATACGACTACATGAATATCACAATTTTCTTCAATAAGCACAAATTCAAAAAAAAAATATTTATTCAAAAACTATTCACCTCATAATATATGATACATGCATTAATTCCAAAATACTTTTTTCCATATAGATTTACTCTCCTACTACGTATAGAAATACTTCTCCCGTAAGATATATGTAATATTATTCTATTCTCTTAAGATATTTTCGGACTACTCTCTCATCTCTTTTGTCAATCAACACAAAAGGCGAGACTTAAAATTAATTAATAGTAGTAGTGCAAATGGGGCATATTAAGTTTATTTCATGCATGCAAACCTTTTATTAAATATTTCTTCCATTATTCAAATCATTCATTTTGAGTCACAAGTATACAGCCTACGATATTAACATATGACATAACTTACTGACCAATTTCTTTATGTAGAATAAGACTATAAAAGCAACATACTTCTTTGCTTATCTTTGATGAGGGCTATCACTGTTTTGCTTAACTCTTTTTTTTTTTCAACTCATGCTCCTTTATCCTCTAGATGACTTTGTACTTATTTGAGATAAAACCTATATCACAAATATAATATTTTCATGTTTTTGGTACCCGAGTTATGTGTCCATGAATATTAGTACCATAAAATCTAAGAACTCAAGAAGACTTTGGTTTACCTTATAAATGTCTATTTGACATCCAAACTAATCTAACTCTATTATAAAATATTTTTCATGTCTTACATTGATATATTTTATGTCCAAACTAATTACAATAATGGCAAACAAATCTAGCATAGATTGGAGTAACATGATAGCCCTTTGGTTGTCGAATAGGCATTTTTATCCATAATTTATCAACAAATTTCTTAATATGAGAAAAATTTTCCCTCGAATTTAGTGTACTAGAAGCCTTAATCTAAACAGAAGCATTTGAATTATTTAATTTGGCATTAATGTGCTTTATATATTTAAGACCTCTCTTACCAACTTGAGTGATCATTCTCAAAACTTTTGCATATTTTCTCTCAGATTGGAGAACTTAGCCAATGAATCTTTCATATTTTGGTTCTCCTTTATCAATGTATTTGTTTCATTCTTCAAGGAATTATATCATTTTGTAAAGATACATTTTTCTCTGCTAATTTTCCACTTGCAATGGTAGTTGCATTGAATTACTTTTTCTTTTGAACATATTTGATACAAAGACTTTTAAATTCAGTAAATAGTGAGCTATAAATTTATTATAAATTATTTAACTCATCACATCTAAAGAAAACACTAGAAGATGAAATGTAATAAGAATCAAATGAGCTTACCTCGATATCCATGGATGCATTGAATGTTGGTAGTATTAATATTTTTTTCCTATCATTTTTTCTCCAGATTTACAACAAGCTTTCTTTTGATCTTCTACAATGTCTATGCAGCAAATTATTGCCAAATTTGTTGCATCTTCTCCTTCACTTGATGAAGTGCTAGAGCTTGAGGTTGCATATTCCTTTGTAAGCATTCTTCTATCTTTTCTCTTTGAAAAAATTCTCTTATTTTGAATTTTCAATTCATCCGGTGTGGTGCATTCAATTTGTATATGTCTAACACCACCACTTTTAGAACATTTTAGAAATTCTTTTCTTCTATCCTTTATTTTATTGTATAAGCTAGAATTTTTTTTCTTTTCATGTTGGAGTATGATCTTGATGTGAATTCACTTGAGCTCTATTTTACACTTTTGAATGGAATAGACTTTTTCCTTTATGAGATCCTTCATTTTTTATGAGCTTATGAGACATAAGTGAGCTAATTAAGTCATCTATTTTGAGCTTATGTAAGTCTTTTGGCTCCTCAATAGGTGTAACCTTTTGATTTCATAAGTTTGGTAATATTCTAAGTATCTTCATGACCTGCTCACTTTCAGAAATTGGGTTTTTTAAACCTTTAAGAATATTAGTGATTTTAGAAAATCTGGCATATCGAAATAGATTCACCATCTAACATTTGAAAGCTTTCAAAATTGTCAATAGGGATGCTAATTTTAGTTTTCTTTACTTGGGAGGAACCCTAATAAATGGACACACATTTATCCCACATCTCTTTAGCTGTTGTGCATGAAAAAACTCTATCAAATTCTATTATGGTCAATGCACAGAACAAGGAGTTCATAGGTTTAGCATTACTTTGGACGGACATGGTCTCTTCTTCCATCTAAGTGGAAGCCTTGTCCCCTTTTGGTAATATAATGTCATCATAAATAGTAATCTAGGAATCTATATCAATTGCCATAATCAGTTGTTTCAATGTCAACTTCCAATAGATAAATTTATTGTCATTAAGTAGAGGTGGCCTAAAAAATAATTGGCCCTTGGCAAATGCAAGTAAAAACTTTAAGTGAGTTGTCATAGATATATAAAAAAGATCACCTCAAATAAGATAGAGGTCTGCTCTAATACCACTTGTTGGTCCTAAGTTTGTAGAAAATCCAAGAGGGGATGAGTGAATTGGGTTCTTTAAAATTCTTCGGTAATTTAAAACTTAATGTTTTGTAAATTTAAACTCCTTGATGAAACTTACTAAGAGTAGAATGAGAAGATCTAAATAGAATATAAAACATAGGCAATCAAATCACATAATAGACAAAAATGTATAATGGTTCGGGAAACCTTCCTTACTCCACTCTTCTAAGCACACACCCATTGTGTCTTGATTTCCAATATTGTATATTCAATACAATCTAGAGCACCACCTCTCTTCTAGATTCTAGCTCTAAGGGGCATACACAATAATCACTTGTTATGAGACTAATTCTAACCAACAAATCTAATTTATTGGTGACACTAACTCAAATAAATTAAGTAAAACCCATTAGTGAGATAAACTCAAACCAACTCCCTTTTTTGCTTCTTCTTGAATTCAGTCTCCGACACCAATCTAAGACAACAACTTAAAATAAAATAGATAAAAGAAAATTTACACTTTACAATATGTCATCAATATGATTAGGAAGCTCTTTGTTACATGAAGAAGATAATCTTATTAGTTCACTTGAAATAGTGGCACTTAAAGCTTCAATATTTGTTTAAATGATGTCAGCAATCTTGAATGTTGGAAGGTGTAAGCTCATCTTGTGTTTCTCACTCCCTTTCACATTCATACTTAAATGATATTTATAGTGAAGAAGAAGATTTAGTTGTTGGAGTGGTGATTGACATGCATTTAATACTCCAACGTTCAAATTTTCAGTTGTTATAACTTGAAGTCACAAGTGGAGTCAACTTGGGATAGTGGAATAGACTTAGGATGGATGAAATCAACTTGGGTTGCAACTTCGCTTTGGTTAGAACTTGTTATCCATTTGCTATCCAAAATTTTGCCTTTGAAGTCAAAGGCGAAGTTTAATTAGGTTGAGACTTCATCTAACTCACAAGTGAAGTCAACTGGGTTCAGATTCACTTTGTTGTCAATCTGAAGTTGCAAACGAAGTCGACTTGGCTGTGGAACTTCACTCAAGTCGTAAGTGAAGTCGAATTGGGCTGAGACTTTAATTTGCTAAACTTGCTAAACTTGCTATATATGAATTTGAGCTCTTGAATTTTAAATTATTTTAAATTTTCATTTTCATACATGTAATTAGAGACAACATATTTTAGCACACTTATACAAATTCATTAGATCTTTTTAATGAGATTTTAATTATTTATTAATCATCAAAATTAAATTAATCTTTCTTAAAGCAAGCATATGATCACAGGATCTAACTAAGTCAGTATCTACATGCATTAATTTTAAAAAGAAGCACAAAATTCAAAATAACTAAAAGCACAAATGTTAATCTGATGGTCTCCAAGATTATGTCCTTCTTCGGTTCTTTCTTGAGACTCCTTACTTGACCTGTGATCTAAAGGCAAAATAACAAACTATGCGAATCTAAATATACTCAGTAAGTAAGTAGTAGTTAGCATAAAATAAAAATAACTAAGACTATAAATGTAAATGCCTAGACAGTGTTGTAAAAAGGCGATTCTAAAATGACTATACAAGATATATTGGTCTAACACCTACATCCAATAACATATGCATATAACCACAAGTCAATAATAGGACCACAAACAACCCTCTCCTCATTTCAACTAAGGGTTGTGAACAAACCTTTATAATATTCATCTTAAATAATGCATCATCCATAACCCCAAGAAAGAATGTCACAAACTATGCATACAATATTAGTAAAATTAATAAAATTTACTTTGAATTTAACATACCATAATGCATACGATATTAGTAAAATTAATAAAATTTACTTTGAATTTAACATACCATCTGTCTTAGAAGTATTTCATCGAACACAAGGTAGGTTCCAAAGAAGAAACCTCTAGTTCATCTTCTAGGTTCAACCCACTCAAGCGATGTCGCGTTCTAATGATATAAAAATCACCAACGAGTTATCTGTTTTATAGAAAATATAGAAAATCACATAGTAACATTTGATTTTCCATAAGTTTTATTAATATAAGTTATCACAAGCCCTAATGCCCCAAACCACTAAGTTATTAGGCATTGCCCCTTTCCACAACCCTATATCATGTTTAAGATGATGTTTTATCACTAATTTGAGAACAAACGACATCTACTTATTTTGATCATGATTCTCCCCAAAGACAGTTAACCCTAAACTTGAATATCTAGAATTTTAAGCTTTCTTGATATGAATCGATAATCTTTAAGGCAGTTTGCAGAGTTAAGGTTTAGAACTAGTTCGAAGTTAGAAGGAAAGGGAAGAAAAGAAGTAGAGAAAGCAGGAAATGAGAAGAAGAGGAAGAAATAAAACAAGTCACCTGTTGTTCCTTTTAAAAGGGCCCTCGTCAAGATGGGCAGAGCTCAATCACAATTTACAACTAGCTCTTCTACTAATATAACTTACTAAATTAAAATTTTCTCTGCTTCTCCCTTGACTTCTGCAATCTAACTAGAAAGGTCAAACCTTGTATGTACTCTGTAAAGTCGAAAATAGTCATAGTATCCCAAATGATATATCAACCATACACCTTTAAATCAATATCCAATAAATTATGGCATAATTAGGTACTACAGCTATAGAAACATACCAATGCATAACTCGTACTCATATCTAATATATCCGTTAATGATCTCTCATATAACCCTACGTGCCAAGGTCATAATACATGTGTGCATGTGTGCACTACACTTCTCCTATATGCAATATCTATATACATTATGCATCACACTAACATCATTAATTCCTAGCAGTATATTCATAAATTAACTCATAGATAGGGAAGCTTTATAATTTTTTTTAAAAAATAGCTGGTCCTCACATAAACCCTCTGCACAGATGAGAAATAAGTATGAAGAAAGCAGATCCCCTTATCTTAGACTTTTATGAGGTTGAAAATACTCCTTCTTGAAGCCATTAAGGATGATTTGGTATCTCATAGTCTACAAATACCTCATTATCCAAGTTATCCAAATTTTGTTAAAATTTGTTTGCTGCATAAACTTAGTGAGGAAATCTAATTCAACTCTATCGTAGGCTTTGAACATGTCCAGGTTAATCACAACCTCCTCTTGAGTGTCTTTTCTTCTGTGATGAAGATAGTGTATGACTTCATAGGTGATTAGAATGTTATCTGTTATTTACTGTGACAGAACAAATGCACTTTGCTATTTAGATATGATACCATGAAGGAAAACCTTTATCCTATTTGCTAACACCTTTGCCAGAATTTTGTATGCCACATTACATAGGCTAATAGGTTGAAACTTTGTGATTTTTCGAGCTCCTTTTTTTGAGGAATTAGCACAATAGAGATGGAGTTAACGCCTTAAAGCTACTTATGCTAGTGAATTGGGTTCCTTGTTTCCATTAAAGATTTACTCATCAGAAAAATATCTTGCATCACTGTTCACCATTGCATTTGATAGAACCCAGCAGACATCCCATCGGGTCCAAGATCTTTTGTTGGTTTCATAGCTTTAATGACATTTGTAACCTCATCCAAAGTTATAGGCCTAATAAGTTCTTCGTTTTGCGCATCATATGTGATCCTTTCCTTAAACAGATTTGACACCCTATCAATATTGGTGGGGCCCATGTTAGAGAAAATTTTCTTAAAATAAGCTAGAGCCACTACCTACATTTTCTCTTAGTTACATATCCAAGTACCATCTTCATCTTTAAAAGCCTCAATAAAATTTGACCTTCTCCTATTAGGGATGGAGGTATAGGGATGGAGGAATCCAAGCAATTCGTTGCCAAAAAATTGTCTGTACTAATTATTCCAATAACAGCTTGGGGTGGGTTACCCCACCAAGACAATTGGTCCGAAGGAGATACCGAGACCAATTCGGCTAAGGAGTGTGCAACGGCATTTCCCTACCGTAAAACATGATGAACTAAAAAGAAATCATTTATAATGAGAATCAACCTGATTTCATCAATAATTAGACCCACCGGGGAGGAGATAGGTTCCGCGTTAGATAGATAGTTGCAAAGCATTAGAGAGTCGTTCTCGAATAAAGCATATCTAATGTTAAGTTGAGTAGCCCATCTGATTCCCAGAAGAAAGGCGGTCACTTCAATAAGTAACTACTCCCTCGTGCCTAACCGCCTCCATCCATTAACTGCGATAAATGAACCCCTGGAATCTCTGATCACGGCCGCGCATCCAAAGCCACCCTGATCCCCGAGGCATCGGGCATCCATGTTTATCTTGACAAACCCCGAAGGCGGCTTGAACCATCTGGTTACCATGGTCCTACCTAGAGCCCCCGATTGAACCAGCATTTTTGCCGTTCGACGTTGGTAAAGGTACTCCAGGCACCAGGCCAAAGTTTCCGATATTTTCGGTTGAGATCCCTCCTCTCTGAGCTTGTTCTGCAGAAACCAAATCTGCTAACAACACAAGATGAAAAAAGCCAAGTCATCAAGCCTCTTCTCACGCTCACAAGTTTCCAAATTTTCTTGTACCGTCATCCCGTGAGAATCCACCCTCGCAGCCATCCTGCAAACCTCACTAATCACTGCACACCTTAGGAAAAGGTGATTTGCATCTTCAGATTCATTCCTGCATAATACACACTATAGGTCCACCTCTATGCCCCTATGATTGAGATTTTACAAGGTAGGAAGGGCATTCTTAACCAGTCTCCATCCAAATAATAATAATTTTTGTTGGAAGTTTCAACCGCCAAATTTCTTTGAAGATCCCCGGGAGATTAGGGAGAACATCGCCCGAACATAATAGTCTATTCGCCAATTCGACCGTGTAAGCACCGTTGGGTTCGTGCATCCAAAACATGCAGTCCTCCACCTGTCCCTCAGGGATAGGGATCATGTTAACCTCCCGCCAATGAGCCTCCCCCAATGCAACTACCACACGATCCTTGTTCCAAGATTTAGTTTCGCTTTCAATGAGGAAGAGCACTTTAGGAGCTTCTTTCATGACAATCCCAAGAAGACAACGAATTTCATGTGGGTTCCCAAGCCCATAATAATTCCACGTGATGAGAGCCATGTCACTCGAGGTGAGCTTGAGAGCCCCTCTCAACCTCCATCTCCTTACCTTCACTTCCCTTGTTGCTCTATTGGTGCTTACTTACTAGAACTTGATGCTCCACAACATCCTTGCACACCTGCCTTTTTTATATTTTTTCCAAGTGTATATAAGGTGATGTGTGGCCTATGTTGCACATTCCTCCCCTCTAGTCAGTCTCTTCCATTTGCCCCTTGTTTATCTTATCTTCTTCCCATTGCATTGGGTGCCTAGTCATCATCAGTTGCATGACTGAGCTCATAGGTCCTTTTATGTTCCACTTGAAGATTTAATTGGTCATCATTTGTGTTCGTAACCATGTTTGTGGAAGGGCCTTTTTTCAGTTATCAATTGCACATGATGGTGTAGAATTCTGACTCTATCCATATAGATCACCTGGTGAATGGGCTTGGCATAGCCGCTGCCGTCCTTAGCTGTGGGACCTGGTGGGGATATCATTAATGTGGACAATCTTTCTTTGCATTTGACTAGCTGTTGAATAAAAAAAAGAGGACATTATTGGTCTACTATGGTTGCTTTAGGAGTAAATATAATAGAGTTAATGCTGTTGGGATCCTCCAAGTTAGCTTGCACATGACCTGTCTCCCTTGAATGAGAAGGTAAAGAATTTTCTTTGAAAAAGGTGGTACCCCGTGGAGGCCTTTTGGGGTTTGTGTTCTGTCAATGCCATGCATAGAATTTCCAATTGCTACCATTGTTTTTGATCTAGTTTCTTGAACATTTTCTTTTCTTGCCCTTCCCAAGCTTCCCCTTTGATGTGGCTTGTCCTCTCGGGCCTCAATAAAATCAATTGTTCCTTCCTTAGCCCTTATTTGCTCAATTGTATTCGCTTCCCATTCACTGATGGAGGATTCATCCACCAAATATATTTTAGGTTCCACTTGATTCCCATTCCTTATCTCCTTCCCTAAAAATAATGCCTCGGTCCCTATTCGAAGGTAGTTTTTGTATGGCATTTTTGCCTCAGCCAACTGTAAACCCTTGCCGCAACACTCCTTGTAATCTTTGTGGTCATGACCTATTATTCCATAGAAATAACAAAAGATAAGAAGTTTCCCATATTGGAAACTAATTTATTACCAATTTTAAGAACCAACTTGGATAAAAATTCCCTAATGTAATGGTTCCCTTGCAGCCACAACCACCCTCTCTTTCAATACATTATCTGTTGACATCACTTCTAGATGATTCTCAGAAGATTGAGCAATCGTTTGTCCCACAATCAATTTATCTATTAAGAAAGGAATACCTGATTCCTGTAACACATTTGTGTTTTTGAAATAGTAAACTTTTTAGGATTAATTAGGCCTTTGAGATCATTGAGAAGGACCAACGACCTATCATAAAGCCAAGACCATCCCTCCATAATTTGTTACTTGTCTGCCTCTTCCTAAAAAGAAATCTTATATATATTTTCCCCTAAACTAGTAAAATAGAAGTTTTTCTTTGTTGTTCACAATGTTCTCATCATGGATTTGAACAGTTCCTTGTCACAAGTTTTGCACACCCACACAGGACAAAGAAGAGATGCAAAATCCCCTAGTTCAATCCATTGCACCGATTTTTCAAAGCTAGCCAGTGTTTGATTCAGCTCCCAATAATTCGTTGTTGGTGACTATCTGAAGCTCCAAGGGTTTCTCCTAAGCTTCATTAGAGATCCTTCTCAAGCTTAACTCTGTCCCTACAGAAACCCTAGCCACCTTTTTCCACCCTGTTTCGACCACGAAATATTTCACCTATGTGAAACCACATGGAAGAAGACTTGTTATCAATGCTATGACAAATTGTTTCTAATGAAGTGCGACCAATATTTTTTTTTTTAAAAAAAAAGTAATTTCTAAGTGCAACCTATCTTTAACATCATCATTTTCCTTATGGTTAACCTAAATATCCAACCAAGATAATTTTTGCCTATGTGATTAAATACGTGAAAACGAATAATATTGTTGCTTTTAATTTAATAATATAGCCTATCCAATGGGAGTAGACTACCTTCACAAAATGCGGAAGCATGCCTCACGTATTTCATTGAAAGTAGAATATTAAATCTTATTTATGTTACAATGAAGCTCAATAATTTATAGGAGGTCAATAATAAGATTCTATCTATATACATGGGAGACAACAAGCTCTTATTAGAGGCGTAAATAGGGTTAAGTGAACTCGAGTTGGGTTAACATGACTATAACTCATCTTATAAAATCTCAACCTAACCTTACTTTTAACCTAATTTTCACATTTTAACCCAAACACAATGTTAACTTCATAGAAATATATTCGGTTTGGGTTAGAAATAAGGTTAATAAATATATAATATTAAAAAATATTTTTCTTAATTATATTTATTTTAAGATATAAATTAATATTAAAGAATAAAAATTAGTCCTTTTTTATAGGAATATTTTTCATTTTATGACTTAAAGAATAATATAGATACTAAATAATCTTATTTCAAAGCAATAATATCTAGGTAATTCTTATGTTATGTACTAATGTATGACTATTTTTAATAATCTATTATATTTTATACTAATATATGAAATGGAGTTAAGTTGGAGTTGACAATCATCTAATCCAAATCATCTTATTTTTGAAATTGTATTGTTCAAATTAAGTCACAATTTTTTTTCTGAAATGTCTAATCCAACCTTAGGTTAGATTAGTTGGGTTAATGTTGAGACTAACTCACTTTACGCCCTTGGCTCGTATCACGAACTCCAGAGGGAGTTTGAACTTGTAAGCGAAAGCAAGTTGCTGGCATTTACGTCCCCGACGGTGGCACGCCCCGATTGGTAGCTGCCCCACGTGCTCACAATACTTTTTTTCTTCCGGAAAAAAAATATATATATGAATTCGTTAGCGCCACGTATGCGGAAAATGACTTAGGATAACGATCGTGTAAGCGCCTTAAGATCTTTGGAATTTGGCGGTTTTAAATTTATTTAGTATTTTGGAAATTTTTTAGAATCAACGTGCTTGATTTTCAAAATTGAAAGAAAAATTAAAAAGAAAGAAAAAACAACAGGCGGCTTGTAAATCCGGGGATCTGCCGTTGACTCATAAATATATCTTTTAATTTTTCAGAATTTCTGTATATACACAATAATTTCATTTAAGGTAAGTGATAAAAAATTTTAATATAAAAATTTTTAAATTAAAAAAAAATAATGTAATATAATAACAACAATGACGGAGGTAAAGACAACTGGCTCGTGGACAGCTCTAGAATCACGAACGAGTAAACAAAAGTCATTTCATTTTCTGCTGAAAAAATTAAAAAACTGGTATCAACCAACAACCTTGAGAGGAGTTCTGCTCGCGGGTTTCTGGCGAAGTGGTGAAAAGGCGGTGACGGCGACGACAAAGGACTGGCAGGTGCATCGATCTTTCAGGCAGCGGCTCGTGGGTAGCTCTAGAATCCCAAACGAGCAAACATAAGCAAACAAAATTTTTGATGGGTTTCTGGCAAGCAGCGAGGAAACGGCGACATCCCAGATGGTGGCGTTGGTTTTTTATCACCTAGAAACAGCGGCAACAGAGAGCAATTGAATTTGGTGAAGATGACTGGCGGGCAGCAAAGAAGATGAAAGATTAGTGGAAACCACCTTCGGCATCATCTCCACTCCCTAAGGCATCATCCACAGTCAAAGTGGCGATTTCTCATTGGCGCATCAACCCATCCATGCCCCGTTCAGGTGCTCACCGACAAAGCCCCGCCCTCACCACCACTGCCGGAGAAGGTGGAGCGCCATGGCTTCCACGTGACACATGGAAGGCCGCCCCATCCAATGATAAATTCGATGACGTCGCTGTCGATGCTCGATCCGCCTTCTCCCTACGGCAGACCCAACAACAGGAAGATAATGATGAAAGTGACGACAGGGGCATTTTAAGAAGTACGGAAAAAGAGACGCATGAGTCTGACGACATCGGTACGGGAGGAATTAGGCGTTAAATGTTGGTACGTGATTTCTTGCACCCGGGTGCATATATTTATTTATTTTTATTTTTTTTAAAATTTTTTTATAATATTCTTAATCTAAGTGTACCTAACATGAGTATAAATTTTTAATATTTCTGGGGTATTTTAAATATTTATTTTTGATTTTTGAAAATCAGTAGCATTTTAGTAATTTTAAATTACCTAAAATGCCACTGATTTTCAAAAATAAAAAATAAATATCTAAAATACTCTAAAAATGGTAAAAATTTATACACATGTTAACTACACCTAGATTAACAGTTCTATGAAAAAAAAATTTTAAAAAAATAAAAATAAAATAAGTATATGCACCCGGGACTGCTCCCGGGTGCATATACTTATTTTTTTTTATTTTTTTTAGGGTGTATTTTTGAAATGTTATAAGGGGAACAATGGTCAAATGCTGTGGATATGCAAGGAACTTTTTATTTTAAAAATTATATATATATATATATATTCAAGTCTCTCGTAAATTGCGTGATTTATAGATGGCCATATAAAATTATTTTTCTCTATAAAATTTTAAATTTTGCAGTGATGAAAATTTAGATAGGACACATATAAAAAGAATTTTAAAAATAAAAATTATTTATTTTTGAGTCCGTAGTAAATCTCCCAGTTTATGGTTCGTTCAAATTTTACAGAGAAGAATATCTAGACGAATTTATATAAAATTTTTAAAAAATAAAAATGTATACTTTCAAGTCGCTGGTAAACCACTCGATTTATAGGCGACTGACACTTTCAAAAATTGCAAATTTTATTGAAAAGAAGATCAACATAGAAACTATGTATTTATAAGAAAAATAAAATAATTTTACTAATTATATCGGAGAGGTATTAAATCAGGGTCGTTGCTTCTACATAAACGAGTTTTCATGGAAGTTGCTTTTGTTATGAGGGCTTTTGTGTCAGACACAAGCATTAATCTACAAAAATAGGCTAAGTGCCGAGGATGATACATATAAATCAATAATTTCCGACTTGCAACTTGAATTAAAAGCATTAGAGTGTGATAATAATTACGAAATTGTTGGGATTAAAATATCCAATTTATAAAGTTTGTAATAGTTCTTTATTTTTCCAAGCCATTTCAACCAAAAGCGTTCTCTTGCTTAAAAAGAGGTAATCAAAGAACGCTATGTTGCAGAGGAAATGAAATGAAGACTAGTCAGAAAACAAAAGATCAAATCAACTGTAGAGCTTCATAGTTTAACCAATGAAACAGGCTTATCACTTGTACGAGTTGTCTAATATCTCTTTCGGCATTTAATTTGAACCTAATGACATCATGATCAGATTAAACGTGTTGAAGAAAATCACTCGCAAATATCAACATTTTCACCATTGAAATCTGTAAGATCTCTTTCAAGGACCCATAAATATTCTGTTAAAGAACTTACCTAGCTCTCCTCTCTCTAATACTGCTCCTGTATGAAATGTTTGTGAATGATGCAGTGAAAGGATAGGCAGCAGCAACATCAGATAAAAATTCCACAAAAGAGAGAGCCCAAAAGTTCCTTTAACAGACACAGCGGATGTTCATGATGACAGACGGATAGAAATGTTCTTGACAAAAAAAAAAGTAGCAAAAGAAATTACAAAGATAATGGAATAGTAGAGGCCACGACGGTAATACATGTAAACCATAGCCTAACATGGCCAGATCATTCTCCATTTAACAATACAAATGAAGACTCTAGAAAAGATCATTTAGAAGAGAATAACCATGATTTTGTAAATCGCAGCTTTTATGAGTTTCACTTACTTGAATGCTTCTTTCAAGCTTCAATTGTTGCTTGTTGCTTCGATCTTTGCAGACCTTAGAGAAGAATTGTTGTTTTAAGGCATCATTTTCCCAATTCCAATGTCTCTAACCAGCTTCTTCGCAGTCTGTCTTTTGTAGAGTTGGGGCTAGGATAAAGCCATGAGGAAGGCTCTTCAGATTGTTACATGCTGCAATTAAAATTTCTTGTAATGATGGCCAGCCAGCTGCAGTGGGATGCTCTTCGTTACATATGAATCTCAATTTTGGGAGGTTACATAGAGACAATGACTTCAATCGAGGGAGAAATGTTTGAATGTCAGGGATTATCTCTTCACCACCCTCTTCTTTGTCCATGCTAATTATCTCCTCTACTTCTACGCAATCGCTTACTGTCAGATTTTCCAACTTGGAGAGGTGGGGGATGAGGTATCTTGGCAAGATTCCTTTCAATGAGTCACAATAAAAAAACGAATAGAGATGTGAGGCTGGAGGAAAAACATCTTCTTCCAAGTGGTGGTGGTGGTGATGAAGGTGAAGGCCTCTCCAATACACTTTTTAAATTAGGTAGAGTGAGTTTCCCGTAATCTGGGTAACAGGTCACTATGTTCCTTCCCATTGTCTCCATCATCATCTATGAATAAGATGGTTTCAATGTACTTGCAACTAATTGTTGGAAATCATGTGATGCGGAAGCGTACCTGAATCCATGTGTGAGTAGATTCCACCTGTAGACCGAGTAGAGCACGAGGTCTTCTCCCTCAACACTTCTCCCTATAATACTAGCAGTAGATGGGAACCACTAATAATGTAAACCGTGTGAGAGAGGGACCTAGACTCCTATATTTATAGAGTCCTTCCCATCATGACTCAACTAGAAGTGTAGTTCTACTTGAACTCAGATTGCGTACGTAATCCAGATATGATTGGGCTATCTTTAAATCCAAGACTTATCATCTAATTAGGACACCTAATAGGAGTATAACTCTAACATTCTCCCACTTGTCCTAATTAAAATAAAATTAAGAAGGAAAAAGAAAATTATATTAAAATATAATCCTTGGATTTAACATTTGAAAATTACCGGACGAGTGCACTCATTTGAAAAACATGCCCAGTCATTACATACGCAATCCAACTTTAATACTTAAGTTAAGAAAATTTGTTAACATGGATCATGGCGGTTATATGCAAATATAACATACTTCCTTCCATGCATCACGATATTAACAAATTTACTTGACTAAGTTCTTAATGGCAGATTTACAATTATGTGATTTTAATGTCCCACATTAATATCAAATAGATAAAATCTTTTGTTTCCAAATCACATAAAATTGTCAACAAAATACCATAATGAAACAAAAGAAAATAATCATCCAACATGAGATCTCAAAGTGTATCGATTACATCAACAATTATCCCACATTACAAGACTCATATTTCTTATATGTCCAGAAAAGACCTTAGGCGCCAGAGCCTTAGTCATGGGATCAGCAATCATGTCGGCAGTACCAACAAAACTAATCGATATCAGATTATCATTAATCCTTTCTTGTACTGACATAAACTTAGCATCAATATGCTTGTTAGCGCCAGTAATTCTTCTATAATTGGAGAAGCTAATCGCTGATGAATTGTCACAACTGATTCTCAGAGGCTTAGAGATAGAATCCATAATTTTAAGCTCTAAGATAAATTTCCTCAACCAAAGTGCATGTGAGGATGCTTCATGACAGCCGACAAATTCTGCTTCCATGGTAGAGTCGACTACACGATTTTGTCTCCCACTCTTCCATGAAACTGCTCCACCGGCTAATAGGAAAACATAGCCTGACGTGGATCTTCTGCTGTCTGTACAACCAGCATAATCTGAATCTGTGTAACCAATCACTTCTAATTGATCAGTTTTCGCATATGTGAGCTCATAATCTTTAGTTCCTTGGAGATATCGCATTACTTTATTTACTGCTTTCCAATGTTCTATTCCTGGATTGCTTTGATATCTTCCAAGTAGTCCCATTGCATAACTGATGTCAGGACGCGAGCAAACTTGTGCATACATCATGCTCCCAAGAGCAGAAGCATATGGGATGGACCTCATTTCCTGTTTCTCAATCTCATTTTGTGGACACTGATGTAGACCATATTTTTGACCTTTAAAGATTGACACTTCACATGATGAGCAATTTGACATTTGGAACATTTCTAAAATTTTATTAATATACGCCCTTTGTGATAACCCTAAAAGTCTTTTAGGCCTATTTCGATGAACCTCAATGCCTATGACACATGATGCCTCACCCATATCTTTCATATCAAAATGTTCAGAAAGGAAACTTTTAGTGTCATGTAAAAGACCTAAATCATTAGTAGCAAGTAAAATATCATCTACATATAGAATCAGAAATATAAACTTGCTCCCAGTCAACTTTAGATATATACATTGGTCACCAATGTTTTCTGTAAATCCAAAGGAAGTGATAACTCTGTTGAACTTTAAATACCACTGTCGGGAAGCTTGTTTAAGTCCATATATAGATTTCTTTAATTTACATACTAATGTGTCCTTTCCTTCCATTTCAAATCCTTCAGGTTGCACCATGCATACCTCTTCTTCTAAATCCCCATTCAGGAATGCCGTCTTTACATCCATTTGGTGTAACTCTAAGTCAAAGTAAGCCACTAATGCCATAATAATTCTGAATGAGTCTTTTCTAGAGACAGGTGAAAATGTCTCTTTATAATCAATGCCTTCTATTTGTGTGAATCCTTTGGCAACAAGTCTGGCTTTATATCTTTCTACATTACCTTTAGGGTCCCGTTTGGTTTTGAATATCCATTTACAACCAACAGGTTTGCTCCCTTTAGGCAACGTAACAAGATCCCAAACTTTGTTTTGAAACATGGATTCTAATTCATCGTCAATACATTCTTCCAAATATATAATGTAGTCATCTGAAATAGCAGGTCTCCTCATTCGATTAGACCTTCTTGGCTCATTAATATGTTCTACATTATCATTTGGATGAATGTCATTTGGAATTGAGATCGATTCATTATTAGTCTCTTCCGTAGGCTGCATAGCAATTACTGGTTGTTGATTTGTCATGTTATAATCAACAATCTCAGTTCTTGCATCCATTAGTGATGAACTAGAGGAAGGATCTCTAATTTCCTCAAATTCCACATTTCGTGGAGTTATGCTCCCACTATTTTCGTCATTCTCAATGAATCGAGCTGTTCCGGTCTCAATGATCCTAGTATTATGGGACGGACTGTAAAATCTATACCCTTTAGACCATTCTGGATACCCAATAAAGAAACAACTAATAGTCCTTGGGTCCAATTTCTTTTCTTGTGGGTTGAGTATCCTTGCTTCTGCTTGACAACCCCAAATATGCATATGCCTCAAACTGGGTTTCCTGCCTGTCCATAACTCAAATGGAGTTTTAGGAACAACTTTACTGGGAACTCTGTTGAGGATATACATAGCAGTTTTCAAGGCTTCACTCCACAAGAATAAGGGTAAAGATGAGTTGCTGATCATACTTCTCACCATATCCATGAGAGTACGATTTCTCCTTTCAGCAACTCCATTTTGTTGGGGAGTTCCAGGCATCGTGTATTGAGGTTCAATACCATTTTCTTCTAGATATTTAGCAAATGGACCAGGGATTCGACCTAATTGACCATGTTTACCATAATATTCACCACCCATGTCAGTTCTCACAACTTTAATTTTCCTATCCAATTTCTTTTCTACTAATTCTTTGAATATTTTAAAAGTATTCAAAGAATCAGACTTTTCATGTAATAGGAAAATAAAACCATAACGTGAGAAATCATCAATAAACGTGATAAAGTACTTTTCACTTCCAATACATGATGAAAATGGACCACAAATATCGGTATGGATCAATTCTAAAAGTCCATTGCTTCTCGTGGCACTCTTTTTCTGAGTTTTGGTTTGTTTTCCTTTAATACAATCAATACATATGCTAAAATCAGTAAAATCTAGAGTAGGTAATACCCCATCTTTTACTAATCTTAGCATCCTTTCTTTCGATATGTGACCCAACCTTTTATGCCACAACATGGAGGAATTTTCATCAATTATACCACGTTTATTACCAGCACATACATTTAGGGTAGATGAACAATTAAATGAGCAATCCGCACTTATTTGATATAAACCATTAAATAATGTTCCAGTTCCAACTAAATAGAATCTTTAAATAAAGAAAACTTTCAGTTTGCAAAACTGAAAGAATAACCTATTACATCAAGTTTTGGCAAAGAAATTAAATTTCTAGAAATGGACGGAACATAGAAAACTTCATGCAGTTCTAAAAAATGCCCGGTGTCAAGGCGAAGCCTGCAATTTCCTACTGCTTTAACTTTAGACTTGGTTAGATTGCCCATTAAAATAGACGACTCATGCGGTTTTGGATTGCGGGTTGAATGGAATGCCTACAAAGAGTTTGAAACATGGATAGCAGCACCAGAGTCAATACACCATAAATTAGAGGATACATTTATGAAATTGGTTTCAAGGCAAACATGTACATAATTGTTACTTTTCTTTTCGAACCAACTTTTCCGCTTGAGACAATCTTTCTTAAAATGTCCTTTCTTTTTACAGAAATGACACTTCTCAGCGGTCTTTTTCAATCCATCCTCTAAGCATTTCTTTAATGGGAATTTATTCTTCCCTTTTCCTTTCTTTGACTTGTACTGCTTAGTAGTCGATGTGAAATAGATAGGCATTGATCCATCTTGCTTTAATCTCTCTTCCTCTTGTACACGCATGGATATTAATTCATTTAAAGTCCATTTATCCTTTTGTGTGTTATAGAAGATTTTGAATTGTGAAAACTGAGATGGAAGAGAGTTTAAGACAAATATGACTAGGAAAGAGTCAGAGATTTTCATCCCTAGTTCATTAAGTTTCCCAGCTATATTTGACATTTCCATTATGTGCTTTCGCACTCCGCAAATGCCATCATATTTCATTGAAGTCAATTTGTTAGTGAGCATTCCAGCCAATGCTTTATCTGACCCACTGAATTTTTCCTTAATTGAGTCTAGATAAGTTTTGGCATTTTCATTTTCAGGGTCAGAAATAGAGCCCCTGATGTTCCTTTCTATTGTACTCTTTATAATCATAAGAGACAACCTGTTGGAACGCTCCCATTTATCAAATTGAATCTTTTGACTATCAGTACTTTCAGGTGTTATATCATCAGGTTTTGCAACACGAAGGGCTAAATCCAGGTCCAAACATCCTAATGTGATAAGTAATTGCTCATGCCAATCAGAATAATTTGATCCATTCAGTGTCGGGATATTAGACAGATGAGATTGAGAAACAGGAGCCATAGCTGTAAAACAATGATTAAGCTCACGTTACCATTATGATTCAGATAAAATATTATGTAACAATTCCATTAACATTAATTAATCATAGCTAAAATTATAAAACTTAACCATACAAGCAATAATGCATGATTATATTTAATAATGCTATGATAAACAATAATATTCAATAATTAATTATGAATACATAAAGTCAAGAAATCCCCACCTTCGGGTAGAAAATTTCCCGCGTTTATGCAGTTCTAGTTAATTATTGATAAATATTAAATTATAGCTACCTTCGGGTAGAACTATAATATAATATTCTTGAATAATGCAATTTCTATTATGAGAGAAAAAATCATGTTATTCTCTCTTTGTTTAATAAATTTGATTAACTAAACATCTTAGACCCTTCAGGGCAACATAAGACATAAAGATGAACAATATTTATTAAACATAAATTGCATAATGATAATTAATTACAATTTCTATTATGAGAAAAATAAACAATAATATTTTCTCCATTTAATTAATAATTTTTGAAAATATATTTTAGACCCTTTGGGGTAACCAAAATATACAATCAAAATTATTAATATAAATTATAGAGTATAATATATATATGAATAATTCAATAATAATGATTATTTAAATTTATTATGTGCGATTAAATTCCATATTATTTCTTTTGATTGGCCAGGTAAGTGAGGTGGGGCGTGGGAGGCTCCCCCTGCATAGCAGAGACCTAATTAAATAACCACGTGATCCTCTTCAATACCTCTTGCCTAGACACCAACCTCCAGTCATGCCATGGAATATAATCTCACTATAAAATTTAATAATCATAATTTATAATTATTCATATATATATACATACATGCTTAATATTAACTGAAAAGCTATAAATCATAAATAAATTTCTAATCAAGCATTTATAAACTAATCATATGAATTAATGCTGAATTCATTGAAAAGCAATAAATCATAAATAACTTGCTAATTAGGCATTTATATACCAATCACATGAATTAATTGCACATATAATTCAAAAAATTTGCATAAATATTCAAAAGTCAAATTTATTGACCTATTTAGCTTAATCAGACCCTTTCATTAGATTCAGAATATCCAAAAATATAGAAAACGACTATTTGATCGTCCAATTTGAATAAAAGGATCAAGAATTATGTTAATTTATGTATAAACGGTTCATAATGCGCAATTGGGTTTGGGTCTACCCTGTTATTGGCAAAAACGGGCCGCCTATGTGGGCCTGTGAAGCTTGGCCTCCTGAAATGGGCCAACCGCATGGGCTGACAATGTTGATTCAAGCCCAGGCACAAAAAGGGCCCGGAAATGGGCTCAGCTAAACTAGGCCAACTGATGGGCTTATTGGGCTTGAGGCCCGTTCAAGTGAAATGGGCTTACAGGATGAGGGTTTGCCCTAGTGGGTATCCATGAAAAGAAAGCCCAGGCCCGGTTCATAAGATAGCTGCGGGGTTTATTTGTAAATATCTCTTTGGGGTTTATTTGCCAATTTCCATTCAAGGTTTATATGCAATAAAAAAAAATAATCTGTTATCTTCTTCAGCCCTAAAACCCACTGCCCGAGCCTGCCGCCGCTGGCACATGCTGCCGCCGATCGCCTGTCTCGTCTCCAGCACCGATGCCGTCCCGCCGCGCTGCTCCCGCTGCATCTTCTCCGGCAGTGGCAGATCCAGCAAGCAGCCTTCTCGCTTGCCGCAGCCGGATGCCGCTGCAGACGCAGCCGTCGTCTCCTCCGACCGGTTGCAGCAGATCTGAATCCCGGTGTCTGCTCTGTCCCGTTCGTCTTCTCTGGCAGAGGCAACAGCAGATCAACGGCTGCCGTCTTCTCCGGCACTTCCAGCGTCTCTAGTGCTGGTGCCAGCCAGTTCCAGCAGATCGCAGCAGATGGCCTCGTCCAGCACCGGTAGCAACCATCGGTTCGGGCGTGCTTGACTCTTTTCTTCTTCGGCAACAGGCATGGCAGCGGCAGCAGGGTATGTATCCGTCCACTTTTATTATTATTTAATAGATTAATGGGTCCGTATACATGTGTTTATTTTCTGAATTGAAAAACCCATCCGAAATCACTTTGACATTAATGTGTCATTCAATGCTTCCATATAAGACAAAAGTCTTGCATTGATTCCAGACACCGTTTTTTATTATTATTATTAGAAACGACACATTCAATGAACGGAGGAAAATTTTGGCACTTCAAATCTGAATCCATAATTTCAAGTCATTATCCAGCTAATTCTCAACGGCATGTTTTGCGTCTTTAATTAAACCAGAATGAAAATCACATTAAACAGATTTAAGCATGCCGTCATAAAATATTTATAGCATAATGCATTCATTAATAGAACCAATATTAATAATGAATATTCTGAATCCAATAATGAATATTCCGTATAACATGATTCAGCATATACATGCATTCATATTGGCATGAAGAAGAAAAATATCAAGTAATTAATCCGTAACAAAATAATTTCACGGATAAATATTTCATACAAATTATGGGTGGAATCTATAATACCCAAAATCGAAACGTGAGCTCTGATACCACATGTTGGAAATCATGTGATGCGGAAGCGTACCTGAATCCATGTGTGCGTAGATTCCACCTGTAGACCGAGTAGAGCACGAGGTCTTCTCCCTCAACACTTCTCCCTATAATACTAGCAGTAGATGAGAACCACTAATAATGTAAACCGTGTGAGAGAGGGACCTAGACTCCTATATTTATAGAGCCCTTCCCATCATGACTCAACTAGAAGTGTAATTCTACCTGAACTCAGATTGCGTACGTAATCCAGATATGATTGGGCTATCTTTAAATCCAAGACTTATCATCTAATTAGGACACCTAATAGGAGTATAACTCTAACACTAATGACGTAGCATTCTTCTAATACCTTCATATTTTCCCAGCCAAATTCTGACAAGCTCTGAAAGGTAATGCAGTCACCGATTGCCAAAATGTTCACACGTTTCAATGTCTCACCTGACACAGTTTTCCTCGTACAATCATTATACACCATCGCTTTCTTTTCTTCAAGATGAAAAGGAATGCCCCACGGAGGCCAGTCTTTGCTATAAAATAACCCACGCCAATCAAGGACGAGGTTTGACATCGAATCTTGCTGGCCGATTAGTAAGCTGAAAGTGGTGAGTTTGTTCCAGGGCGATGAGCTTTGTTGGACAAAGTGTAAATGAAAGATGAGCCAAATTGCTTAACATGCTAATGTCCTTGCTTATACTTTAAGAATGATACCTGTCCCACCATGTTACAAAATGTTCATTATACCCAAAGATACCGAATCTCTCACAAACTTGAGAGATTTGACAATCTGGAAAACAACTTCATCTCCTGTATCTCCTCTTCCTCCTCCTCCTCTGTGGGATCACATCCCACTTCGAACTACTTAGTAGAAGTCAAGTCTCCAATCTCAACAGGCAAGTAACGAACCATATTTCTTCCTTTCATTTGAAAAATCTCAAGTTTGGTAAGACCTCTTACCTGCCATGGAATCACCTTTAAATTCCAACAATGATTAAGATAGAGCCCTCGAAGGTTTTCCAAACTACCAATGCAAGTCGGTAAAGACACTATGGGAGTATACGATAGGTTCAGAACTCGAAGGCAGGCATATGCTCAAAAAATTTGGGTGAAATTTCTTGAAAGTTGGAATTGCGTTGAAGCAACAATGTTATTAGCATGCAAGAGTTTGGGGGCGTTTGTGGCAGAGTTTTCAAATCATTCTCCATTAACGAGATCCTTATGGCTTTTTCCCAATGTTTTAATCCCGGCGGTTCAAGCAATTTGACACCAGTTTTCATCTGGACTTCTCCCTTTTGAGTTAAGATTCTTAATGCCAAGTCTCTCATCAAATCATGCATCTTCACGAATTTGTCGGTGCTTCCATTCTCCAGAAAAATGCATCATTAGCTAATTCAATTTTCCCTTATCTTCTTCCTTCCAAGATTAATCCACCCATAAAGTCTTTCATTTATCTAATAATGGGTTAATTCTGTCTTTGGTATCTCCCAATCTTCTGGAAACAAAGCACAGTATATAAAAAACATTCCTTTAAATTATCCTCTTGCTGATCATAGCTATATTTCAAAAGCCAATAACTTTTTCTTCCATGCCTTTTATTTGACCAGCTGAGCTCAATTCATTTAGTGCATCTCTCCATATACGAACATCTGTCTCTTTTCTGATTGCTCCAGCAACGACTATAATAGCAAGTGGAAGACCATCACATTCCACGGCAACTTTTCTGGCTAATTCTTTAATCCTTGGATCATCCGCAATTCTCTCCCCAACTTCATTTGCCGAAAATGTCTTGACAGTAATTTTTCATTATCCGTCCTCATGCCGTTACATGCTGTGCGATCTCGAGTTGACAATGCTACCTTACAACCAGTCCTTCCTTCATCAGGGACCCCCACTTCTTCCAAGTCAATCATGTTCATGTTGTTGGAAATCATATGATGTGGAAGCGTACCTGAATCCATGTGTATGTAGATTCCACCTTTAGACCGAGTAGAGTACGAGGTCTTCTCCCTCAACACTTCTCCCCTTGATACGAGCGGTAGATGGGAACCACTTGTGATGTAAACATGTGAGAGAGGAACCTAGACTCCTCTTTATATAGAGTCATTCCCATCATGACTCTTAGTAGAAGTGTAGTTCCGCCTGGACTCGGATTGCGTACGTATCTCAGATACGCTGGGCTATCTTTAAATCCAAAGACTTATTATTTAATTAGGACACCTTATAGGAGTATAATTCTAACATTCTTCCACTTGGCCTAATTAAAATAAAATTAAGAAAGAAAAGAAAATTATACTTAAAATACAATTCTTGGATTTAACATTTGAAAAATTACCAGACGAGTGCACTTATTTGAAAAAATATGCTCAGTCATTACATACGCAATCCAACTTTAATACTTAAGTTAAGAAAAATTTGTCAATATAGATCATGGCGGTTATATACAATATGTAACATACTTCCTTCCATGCATCACGATATTAACAAACTTACTTAACTAAGTTCTTAATGGCAGATTTACAAATATGTGATTTTAATGTCCCACATTAATATCAAATAGATAAAATCTTTTGTTTCCAAATCACATAAAACTGTCAACAAAATACCATAATGAAACAAAAGAAAATAATCATCCAACATGAGATCTCAATATGTATTGATTACATCAATAATTGTCCCACATAATAAGACCCATATTTCTTACATGTCCAGAGAAGACCTTAGGCGCCAGGGCCTTAGTCATAGGATTAGCAATCATGTTAGCAGTACCAACAAAACTAATCGATATCAGATGATCATTATGTTGGGTCCCGAATAGATGGCAAAACCCAAGAGGGGAGGGGTGAATTGGGTTCTTAAAAATTTCTTTGGTAACTTAAAAACTTAACCCCTTGTAGAATTAATCCCCTTGAATGAAGAAACTGAATGGAAAGCAAAGTAATAAAGAGAGCAGAAATAAAAGCAAGTAGACAAGGATTTTATAGTGGTTCGGGCAACCTCCCTACTCCACTCTTCCAAGCTCACACTCCTTGTGACTTGGGTTCCACTATTGTATTCCGCGAATACAACTAGAGCCTCTTGCTCTCTTCTAGATTCTAGCTCTAGGGGGCATATACAACCAGAGCCTCTTGCTCTCTTCTAGATTCTAGCTCTAGGGGGCATCAAACACTTAGCACAAGTAGGTGATGAGTCACACTCCAATCACACACTACTTTGCTACCACTTGATCTTAGCTACGCAAGCTAAATCAAGTTCAACACAAACAAGTAAACAATAAAAGTAAACTACACTTTACAGGTGTGTAGAAACGATTTAGCGCAGGGAAGAACTTGTAGATGATGGCTTTGAAGTTTCTGAATGTAGCTCTTGCAACTTGAAGCACAATTCTTCCTCTCTTGATTGGCTTGATCACTTTAATGCTCTTGTAGATAGGAGTTATGCTCACTTAATGTTTTCCAACTACTTCCCTCGTTCACCTTAACTCCCTTTTATAATTTTGGAGGGAATCCGAACGTTAGAAGGTAGGTGGCGCGCATTTAATGCGCCAACGTTCGAATTAATTCTGACCGTTGTGACCCAAGTCGCAGGTGGAGTCGACTTCGGATGCGACTTCGCCCAAGTCGCAGATGGAGTCGACTTCGGGTGCGACTTCGCTTCTCCGTCGCAACTTCAAGTTCCAGTCAGGGTCGACTTGGCTTTGCGACTTCACCCAAGTCGCAGGTGGAGTCGACTTCGGCTTCGACTTCACCTCGTCAGATGGCTTCACGAACTTGGAACTTGGAAATCATTTTCTTCATTTTCCTTTTGGATTAATGTCTTCTCTTCTGCTTGCTTAGCTTCAATCTTAGTTTAGCTTGAATCATTGAAGAGCTTTCTTGCTTTGGAGTTTGTTCTTGAAGACATGACTGTTTGAAGCATGCTTGATGTCTTTGCCTTTGATTTCTTCTAAATCTTGAATCCTTGAACTTTGATAGGCTTGTTTTGATCTTGATCATGCTTGAAGCTCTTAAGCCTAGAGTGAAGAAGTCCTTTGAATGATTTGGAACCTTTGGAAGCTTTGACTTAGATTCATCTTGAACTTTGCAACTTAGATCATGGAAAGAAGCTAGCTTTCCCATCCTTGAGCCTTGAATTCTTCAAGTCGCACTTCGGGGTCGACTTCGTTCGCAACTTCACTCAAGTCGCACATGGAGTCGACTTGGCCTGCGACTTGGCAGCTCCGTGTCCCAATTTTCAACTCTGGAAGAAATTGCACGACTGAAGTCGATAGCGAGGTCGACTTCGTCTGCGACTTGGCTATCCAAGTCGCATGTGGAGTCGACTTGACCCGCGACTTCACTTGGTCTTCTTCCCATTTCAGCTCTGGACGTTCTGCATGTTTGAAGTCGATCTTGGAGTCGACTTGAGGATCGACTTGGCCTTCCTAACTTGATTTTCTTCAAATGTATATTCCTTAAACATTTCACAAACTTGTTAGTAGCCAAGACATACTCAAATTGATTTGTTAATCATCAAAATATGGATTTAGCTAGTTTTCCACATATTTCCAACAATCTCCCCCTTTTTGATGATTGACAAAACCGATTTGAGTGGATACCTTTCATTAAAAATAATATGCTCATATTGCATTTTAAAATCATGCTTATGCTCATGCAAACAGAACATTCAAATATCATGTAAGCATATCCTACTCTCCTCCCCATTCTTACTCTTTTCTTCTTATATCTCTCTCTCCTTTAATCATCTCTCTCCCTTTTAATCATTAAGACTTATATTCAATTTTTCAACTCAAATACTCTTCTTCTCCTTAAATCTCTCTCCCCCTTTTTGTCAATATATCAAAAAGATTAAAGGGCAATCAAAGAGATAGGTGGGTTAGCTCCCCCTAAATGGGTGCTCCCCCTGAGTTTATGCTTATCCTAATTTTAGATACTACTTGTTGGACATGATACCAATTGTTATTACTTGTTAGATTTTATACCACTTGATTTACCAGCTGATACCACTTGTTATAGCATTTGTTGTTTTGTTACTTAGGTGAGCACAATCATTCCCATGTTATTTCTAATTTTATAGAATGCTTCTCTTGCTAGGGGTTTAGTAAAAATATCTGCAACTTGATCCTCAGTTCTAACAAATTCCAAACATATGTCATGATTTTCTACATGTTCTCTAATGAAATGATGTCTAAGATCTATATGTTTGGTCCTAGAATGCAACACAAGATTCTTGGTTAGACATATGGCACTTGTATTATCACATTTGATAGGTATATCTTTAAAATCCATGTCATAGTCCCTAAGTTGCTGTTTCATCCAAAGTAATTGGGCACAACAGCTCCCGGCGGCAATGTATTCGGCTTCCGCCGTAGATAGAGCAACACTAGTTTGTTTTCTTGAAAACCATGAAACTATCATGCTTCCAAGAAACTAACATGTTCCACTTGTGCTTTTTCTATCTACTTTGTAACCGGCAAAATCCGCATCCGAGTAGCCGATTAGATCAAAATTAGAGCCCTTTGGATACCATAGTCCTAAATTGGTAGTGTCTACTAGATATCTAAAAATTCTTTTCACAGCTACCAAGTGTGATTCTTTTGGGCATGATTGAAATCTAGAGCACATACACACACTAAACAAAATATCTGGCCTAGAAGCGGTTAAATTCAATAAGGAACCTATCATGCTTCTATACACTTTCATATCAACTAATTTTCCCTTTTCATCTTTGTCCATTTTGATTGTGGAGCTCATGGGCGTGTTTGCTCCTTTGTTGTTCTCCATACCAAACTTCTTGAGCATCTCCTTGATGTATTTGGACTGGTTTATGAAGATTCCTTCATTTAGTTGCTTGATTTGCAGTCCAAGGAAGAAGTTTAGCTCTCCCATCATGCTCATCTCAAACTCTTTCTGCATAAGCTCAGAAAATTCTTGGCAAAGAGTTTCATTAGTAGCACCAAAAATAATATCATCTACATAAATCTGAATGATCAATATATCCTTTCTATTGTACTTGATAAACAAAGTGGTGTCTACATTTCCTTTTTGAAAATCATGATCAATCAGAAATTTGCTTAGTCTATCATACAAAGCTCTTGGAGCTTGTTTTAATCCATATAATGCTTTGGTTAGCTTGTAAACATACTTTGATTGATCCTTTTCTTCAAATCTAGGTGGTTGTTCTACATACACCTCTTCATTTATATAACCATTCAGAAATGCACTTTTGACATCCATTTGAAACAATTTAAAGTTCATGTGAGATGCAAAAGCTAGTAAGATGCGAATTGCCTCTAATCTAGCAACCGGGGCATAGGATTCTTCAAAATCTATTCCTTCTTCTTGTGAGTATCCTTTTGCCACAAGTCTAGCTTTGTTTCTCACTACAAGTCCACTTTCATCTAATTTGTTCCTAAAGACCCACTTGGTGCCAATTAATACAGTCATTTGGTCTAGGAACAAGGTGCCAAACTTGATTTCTTTCAAATTGATTTAGCTCTTCTTGCATGGCCATAATCCAGTTTTCATCATCAAGAGCTTGATCAATATTAGAAGGTTCAATTTTGGATACAAAGGCATATTGTCCACAAACATTTTGCTTTGACCTTCTAGTTTTTACACCTTCATACACATTCCCTATAATTTGTTCAATTGGATGTGCATGTTTGAATTTTAAATCAGATGGAGGTTTATAGGAGTCATTACCTTCACTTACCCTTTCCTCCAAGAATTCCTCTTGCTTTTCCATATGCAATTTTTCAAGATTGCTTGCTATGTCATCTGCATCACTTGAATCATCCTTTCTTTTAAAGCATGGGTTAGTTTCATCAAAAACAACATGTATGGATTCTTCTACAACTTGGTTTCGTTTATTGAAAACTCTATATGCTTTGATATTTGATGAATAACCAAGGAATATTGCTTCATCACTTTTAGCATCAAGTTTTCCCAAGTTGGTTTTTCCATTGTTCAGAACATAACATGTGCATCCAAAAGCATGAAAATAAGATATGTTTGGTTTCCTTCCTTTTCATAGCTCATATGGGGTCTTTTTCAAGATTGCTCTAATGGTAACTCGATTTAAAACATGACAAGCTGTGCTTACAGCTTCACCCCAAAATTTCTTAGATAATTTGCTCTCATTTAGCAATGTTCTAGCCATCTCTTGTATAGTTCTGTTTTTCCTTTCAACTACTCCATTTTGTTGTGGAGTCCTTGGTGCAGAAAATGTGTGATGAATTCCTTTTTCATTACATAATTCTATGAATCGTTTGTTCTCAAATTCACCACCATGGTCACTTCTTATAGACATAATAGTACTTTGTTTTTCATTTTCCACCAAGTTTACAAAAGTTGAAAACATAGAGAAGGCTTCATCTTTGCTAGCTAAGAGAATTATCCATGTGAATCTTGAAAAGTCATCTACAATAACAAATACATATTTCTTTCCACCAATGGTTAAAATGTCGGATGGTCCATATAGATCCATGTGTAGCAATTCAAGTGGCCTTGTGGTGGAAATCTCCTTTTTGGTAGAAAAAGATATCTTTGGTTGTTTAGATAATTGACATGCCTTGCAAATTTTGTCTTTGTCATATTTCAACTTTGGCAAGCCTTCTACCAAACTCTTTTTCCATAGGGTCTTTATGTTTGACATATTCACATGTCCAAGTCTTTTATGCCAAACCCATGGATCATTTTCAATGGCCATTAGACATTGACCATCTAGTTCATCAAGTAAAACCAAATATACATTTCCATGTCTTCTTCCACTAAACATGATATGCTCACCATCAAATACATTACATATAGATGATTCAAACACAACCTTATATCCTTTATCACATAATTGGCTAATGCTCATTAGGTTATGCTTGAGTCCTTCAACAAACAAAACATCCTCCATGCATGCATTTGAACTACTATAAATATTTTCTTTACCTTTGATTTTACCTTTCTCATTATTTCCAAAGGCAACAGTTCCGTCGTTGCAAGGCTTAAGTTTGTGAAACAAATTTCTTTCTCCAGTCATGTGCCTTGAACAACTGTTATCCATGAACCATACATTGTTTGCCTTTGCCTTTAAACAAATCTGAAAAGTAAACAAATAATCCTTATCCTTTTGGTACCCATTTTATGGGTCCATTTGGGTTAGTAATATTATTCAACCTTTGTTGTTCCAACTTAGAAAGTCCAAATCTTGTGTTCCTTGGAACCCAAACTAGTTTTGCACCATAATCAAACAATCTCTTAAAGTTACACTTGTAAACTTTATGACCCATTTTGTTGCAAAAATTGCAAGCCATTGGTAATCTAGGAGTAAGCCTCCAAGTATATTTTGATTCAAATGTTGGCCTTCTAGTCCACATAACATTTTTCATTTGTGGCTTGTATATAGGTGCAGTTTTGGTTTGATATTTCCCAAGTGTAGGCACATTTGATTTGCCACTTTCTCCTTGCTCAAATGTATTGCAACCAAGTCCTCTTTTATCAGTTTGTGAGGTCATATTCAGAAACATTCTTACATTTTCTCCTGAATTAGAGAACTTTGCTAATGATTCATTTAATTATTTGTTCTCTTTTCTTAGTTTCTCTATCTCTTTCAACAATGATTCATTTTCTTCTTTCAGTTTTGTTGATTTTTCAGCTAGTTTTCCATTTTCAATAATAACAAAGTTACATTGTTGTCTCTTTAATGTCAACTTGTTTCCTAGCTTTTTGATCTCCTCATATAATGAATCATATGCAAGTTGTAGTTCTTCTAATTCAGCACATTTGAGGCAATTATGAAAAGAAGAATAACTAGATTGAGAATGACAAGGTTTGGAAGTTACCTCTTCACTTTCTGTGTATTTTGTTGAGATGGATTGATCTTCCAAAACTTCCGTTGTGTTCAAGCATAGCAAGTCCTCTTCTTGCTCGATTCGTGCCATGCAGCATATTCTTGCACAGTTGGCTGCATCATTGTCGTCGGTTGAAGAGCTGCATGTTGATGAAGTTTCCTCGTTGACGAACATGCCTCTTCCTCTTGGCCTTTGGTATTTTCTTCTTTCATGATTCACCTTTGGCCTTTCTTCCGGTGTAGGACATTGAGCTTGCATATGTCCTACGCCCCCGCATCGGTAGCATTTTGTGACCTCCTTCTTTTCTTTTTGTGGTCTTTCTTTGAAGTCTTTAAGGTTCTTTTCTTTTCTCACAAATTTTCGAAACTTGTGAGTAAGAAGTGCAATATCTTCATCACCATTGTTAGACAAGGAGGTAGACTCATCTGAGTTGCGTGCCGCTTTTAATGCAATGATTTTCTTCCCTTTATGATTCTCTTCGTTTCTTCTCTTAATTAGCTCATGTGACATTAGTGAGCTAATTAGATCTTCTAGCTTTAGGGTGTTGAGGTCTTTTGCTTCTTCAATAGCTGTAATCTTTGGAGTCCATGAATCCCGTAGAGCTCTTAGTATCTTCATCACCTGTTCGGATTCATAGATAGCTTTTCCAAGACCTTTGAGAGCATTAGTAATCTTAGAAAATCTTGCAAACATTTCAGAAATATTTTCAGTGTCTAGCATTCTGAAATTTTCAAACTCTCCAATCAAAATGTTTCTCCTAGTCCCTTGGACTTGGGAGGTTCCTTCATAAATGGATGTTAGAGTATCCCATATCTCTTTTGCAGTCAAACAAGAAGATACTCTATCATACTCCGAAGCCGTAAGAGCACAAAATAAAGAATTCATTGTCTTGGCATTGCTCTTGACGGTTCTAACTTCCTCTTCGGTCCACTTGGAAGCTCTTTCATCTATAGGCAAGATTACACCGTCTTGGATTGCAATCCAAGAGTCCATATCGGTAGCCATAATGAGTTGCTTCATACGAAGCTTCCAATAACCAAAGTTGTTCCCATCAAACAATGGTGGCCTTGTAAAAGATTGGCCCTCGGCAAAAGCAGGAACGGAAGTAGATTGGGATGCCATGATAATAGATCTCTTTGATTCAATTCAAAGACCTGCTCTGATACCACTTGTTGGGTCCCGAATAGATGGCAAAACCCAAGAGGGGAGGGGTGAATTGGGTTCTTAAAAATTTCTTTGGTAACTTAAAAACTTAACCCCTTGTAGAATTAATCCCCTTGAATGAAGAAACTGAATGGAAAGCAAAGTAATAAAGAGAGCAGAAATAAAAGCAAGTAGACAAGGATTTTATAGTGGTTCGGGCAACCTCCCTACTCCACTCTTCCAAGCTCACACTCCTTGTGACTTGGGTTCCACTATTGTATTCCGCGAATACAACTAGAGCCTCTTGCTCTCTTCTAGATTCTAGCTCTAGGGGGCATATACAACCAGAGCCTCTTGCTCTCTTCTAGATTCTAGCTCTAGGGGGCATCAAACACTTAGCACAAGTAGGTGATGAGTCACACTCCAATCACACACTACTTTGCTACCACTTGATCTTAGCTACGCAAGCTAAATCAAGTTCAACACAAATAAGTAAACAATAAAAGTAAACTACACTTTACAGGTGTGTAGAAACGATTTAGCGTAGGGAAGAACTTGTAGATGATGGCTTTGAAGTTTCTGAATGTAGCTCTTGCAACTTGAAGCACAATTCTTCCTCTCTTGATTGGCTTGATCACTTTAATGCTCTTGTAGATAGGAGTTATGCTCACTTAATGTTTTCCAACTACTTCCCTCGTTCACCTTAACTCCCTTTTATAATTTTGGAGGGAATCCGAACGTTAGAAGGTAGGTGGCGCGCATTTAATGCGCCAACGTTCGAATTAATTCTGACCGTTGTGACCCAAGTCGCAGGTAGAGTCGACTTCGGATGCGACTTCGCCCAAGTCGCAGATGGAGTCGACTTCGGGTGCGACTTCGCTTCTCCGTCGCAACTTCAAGTTCCAGTCAGGGTCGACTTGGCTTTGCGACTTCACCCAAGTCGCAGGTGGAGTCGACTTCGGCTTCGACTTCACCTCGTCAGATGGCTTCACGAACTTGGAACTTGGAAATCGTTTTCTTCATTTTCCTTTTGGATTAATGTCTTCTCTTCTGCTTGCTTAGCTTCAATCTTAGTTTAGCTTGAATCATTGAAGAGCTTTCTTGCTTTGGAGTTTGTTCTTGAAGACATGACTGTTTGAAGCATGCTTGATGTCTTTGCCTTTGATTTCTTCTAGATCTTGAATCCTTGAACTTTGATAGGCTCGTTTTGATCTTGATCATGCTTGAAGCTCTTAAGCCTAGAGTGAAGAAGTCTTTTGAATGATTTGGAACCTTTGGAAGCTTTGACTTTGATTCATCTTGAACTTTGCAACTTAGATCATGGAAAGAAGCTAGCTTTCCCATCCTTGAGCCTTGAATTCTTCAAGTCGCACTTCGGGGTCGACTTCGTTCGCAACTTCACTCAAGTCGCACATGGAGTCGACTTGGCCTGCGACTTGGCAGCTCCGTGTCCCAATTTTCAACTCTGGAATAAATTGCACGACTGAAGTCGATAGCGAGGTCGACTTCGTCTGCGACTTGGCTATCCAAGTCGCATGTGGAGTCGACTTGACCCGCGACTTCACTTGGTCTTCTTCCCATTTCAGCTCTGGACGTTCTGCATGTTTGAAGTCGATCTTGGAGTCGACTGGGGATCGACTTGGCCTTCCTAACTTGATTTTCTTCAAATGTATATTCCTTAAACATTTCACAAACTTGTTAGTAGCCAAGACATACTCAAATTGATTTATTAATCATCAAAATATGGATTTAGCTAGTTTTCCACATATTTCCAACACATTAATCATTTCTTGTACTGACATAAACTTAGCATCAATATGCTTGTTAGCGCCAGTAATCGTTCTATAATTGGAGAAGCTAATCGCTGATGAATTGTCACAACTGATTCTCAAAGGCTTAGAGATAAAATCCATAATTTTAAGCTCTAAGATAAATTTCCTCAGCCAAAGTACATGTGAGGATGCTACATGATAGCCAACAAATTCAGCTTCCATGGTAGAGTCAACTACATGATTTTGTCTCCCACTCTTGCATGAAACTGCTCCACCGGCTAATAAGAAAACATAGCCTAATGTGGATTTCTGCCGTCTGTACAACCAGCATAATCTGAATCTGTGTAACCGATCACTTCTAATTGATCAATTTTTGTATACGTGAGCTCATAATCTTTAGTCCCTTAGAGATATCGCATTACTTTCTTTGCTGCTTTCCAATGTTCCATTCCTTGATTTCTTTGATATCTTCCAAGTAATCCCATTGCATAACTGATGTCAGAACGTGTGCAAACTTGCGCGTACATCATTCTCCCAAGAGCAGAAGCATATGGGATGGACCTCATTTCCTGTTTCTCAATCTCATTCTGTGGACACTGATGCAGACCATATTTTTTACCTTTAAAGATTGGCACTTCACATGATGAGCAATTGGACATTTGGAATCTTTTTAAAATTTTATAGATATATGCCCTCCGTGATAACCCTAAAAGTCTTTTAGGCCTATTTCGATGGACCTCAATTCCTATGACACATGATGTCTCACCCATATCTTTCATATCAAAATGTTCAGAAAGGAAACTTTTAGTGTTATGTAAAAGACTTAAATCATTAGTAGCAAGCAAAATATCATCTACATATAGAATCAAAAATATAAACTTGCTCCTACTCAACTTTAGATATATACATTGGTCACCAATGTTTTCTATAAATCCAAAGGAAGTGATAACTTTGTTGAACTTTAAATACCACTGTCGGGAAGCTTGTTAAGTCCATATATAGATTTCTTTAACTTGTATACTAATGTGTCCTTTTCTTCTATTTCAAATCCTTTAGGCTGCACCATGTATACTTCCTCTTCTAAATCCTCATTCAGGAATGCCGTCTTTACATCCATTTGGTGTAATTCTAAGTCAAAGTAAACCACTAATGTCATAATAATACTGAATGAGTCTTTTCTGGAGACTGAAAAAAATGTCTCCTTATAATCAATGTCTTTTATTTGTGTGAATCCTGTAACGACAAGTCTGGTCTTATACCTTTCTACATTACCCTTAGGGTCCTGTTTGGTTTTGAATATCCATTTACAACCAACAGATTTGCTCCCTTTGGGCAACGTAACAAGATTCCAAACTTTCTTTTGAAACATGGATTCTAATTCATCTTTCATAGAATTGATCTATAATTCAGACTTTTCACTATTAATGGCTTCTTTGAATGTCAATGGATCATTTTCAATACATTCTTCCAAATATATAATGTAGTCATCTGAAATAGCAGACCTCCTTATTCGATTAGACCTTCTTGGCTCATTAATATGTTCTACATTATCATGTTGATGAATGTTATTTGGAATTGAGATCGATTCATTATTAGTCTCTTCCGTGGGCTGCACAACAATTTCTGGTTGTTGATTTATCATGTTATGATCAATAATCTCAGTTCTTGCATCTATTAATGATGAATCAGAGGAAAGGTCTCTGATCTCCTCAAATTCCACATTTCGTGGAGTTGTGCTCTTACTATTTTCGTCATTCTCAATGAATCGAGCTGTTCCGGTCTCAATGATCCTAGTATTATGAGACGGACTGTAAAATCTATATCCTTTAGACCGTTCTGGATACCAAATAAAGAAACAACTAATAGTCCTTGGGTCCAATTTCTTTTCTTGTGGGTTGAGTATCCTTGCTTCTGCTTGACAACTCCAAATATGCATATGTCTCAAACTGGGTTTCCTGCCTGACCATAACTCAAATGGAGTTTTAGGAACAGCTTTACTGGGAACTCTATTGAGGATATACATAGCAGTTTTCAAGGCTTCACTCCACAAAAATAAGGGTAAGGATGAGTTGCTAATCATACTTCTTACTATATCCATGAGAGTACGATTTCTCCTTTCAGTAACATCATTTTGTTGGGGAGTTCCAGCCATCGTATATTGAGGTTCAATGCCATTTTCTTCAAGAAATTTAGCAAATGGTCCAGGGATTCGACCTAATTGACCATGTTTACCATAATATTTATCGCCCCTGTCAGATCTCACAACTTTAATTTTCCTATCGAATTTCTTTTCTACTAATTATTTGAATATTTTAAAAGTATTCAAAGAATCAGACTTTTCATGTAATAAGAAAATAAAACCATAACGTGAGAAATCATCAATAAACGTGATAAAGTACTTTTCACCTCCTATACATAATGAGAATGGACCACAAATATCGGTGTAGATCAATTCTAAAAGTCCATTGCTTCTTGTGGCACTCTTTTTCCGAGTTTTAGTTTGTTTTCCTTTAATACAATTAATACATACGCTAAAATCAGTAAAATCTAGAGTAGGTAATATCCTATCTTTTACTAATCTTAGCATCCTTTCTTTCGATATTGACCCAACTTTTTGTGCCACAACATGGAGGAATTTTCATCAATCATACCACGTTTATTACCAGCACATACATTTAAGGTAGATGAATAATTAATAAATGAGCAATCTGCACTTATTTGATATAAACCATTAAATAATGTTCCAGTTCCAACTAAAATAGAATCTTTAAATAAAGAAAACTTTGAGTTTGCAAAACTGAAATTACATCAAGTTTTGGTAAAGAAATTAAATTTCTAGAAATGGATGGAATATAGAAAATGTCATGCAGTTCTAAAAAATGTCCTGTATCAAGGCGAAGTCTACAATTTCCTACCGCTTTGACTTTAGACTTGGTCAGATTACCCATTAAGATAGATGACTCATGCGGTTTTGGGTTGCGGGTCGAATGGAATGCCTGTAAAGAGTTTGAAATATGAATAGCAGCACCAGAGTCAATACACCAAAAATTAGAGGATACATTTATGAAATTGGTTTCAAGGCAAACATGTACATAATTGTTACCTTTCTTTTCGAACTAACTCTTCAGCTTGAGACAATCTTTCTTAAAATGTCATTTCTTTTTACAGAAATGACATTTTGCAGCGGGCTTTTTCAATCCATCCTCTAAGCATTTCTTTAATGGGAATTTACTTTTCCGTTTTTCTTTCTTTGACTTGTACTGCTTAGAAATCGATGTGAAATAGATAGTCATTGATCCATCCTGCATTAATCTCTCTTCCTCTTGTACACACATGGATATTAATTCATTTAAAGTCCATTTCTCCTTTTGTGTGTTATAGGAGATTTTGAATTGAGAAAACTGAGATGGAAGAGAGTTTAAGACAAATTAACTAGGAAAGAGTTAGAGATTTTCATCCCTAGTTCATTAAGTTTTCAAGCTATATTTGACATTTCCATTATATGCTTTCGCACTCCACAAATGTCATTATATTTCATTGAAGTCAATTTGTTAGTGAGCATTCCAGCTAATGCTTTATTTGACCCACTGAATTTTTTTTTATTGAGTCTAGATAAGTTTTGGCACTTTCATCTTCAGGGTCAGAAATAGAGCCCCTGATGTTTCTTTCGATTGTGCTCTTTATAATCATAAGAGACAACCTATTAGAACGCTCCCATTTATCAAATTGAATCTTTTGACTATCGGTACTTTCAGGTGTTAAGTCATTAGGTTTTGCAACACGAAGGGCTAAATCAAGATCCAAACATCCTAAGGTAATAAGTAATTGCTCATGCCAATCAGACTAATTTGATCCATTCAGTGTCGGGATATTAGACAGATGAGATTGAGGAACAGGAGCCATAGCTGTAACAAAAAATAATTAAGTTCACGTCACCATTATGATTCAGATAAATTATTATGTAACAATTCCATTAACAATAATTAATCATAGCTAAATTTAAAAATTAATCACACAAGCAATAATGCATGATTATATTCAATAATGCTATGATAAATAATAATAATTAATAATTAATTATGAATACATAAAGTCAAGAAATCCCCACCTTCGGGTAGAAAATTTTTCGCATTTATGCAGTTCTAATTAATTATTGATAAATATTAAATTATAGCTACCTTCGGGTAGAACTATAATAAAATATTCTTTAATAATGCAATTTCTATGATGAGAGAAAAAATCATGTTATTCTCTCTTTGTTTAATAAATTTAATTAACTAAATATGTTAGACCCTTCAGGGCAACAAAGACATAAAGATGAACAATATTTATTAAACATAAATTGCATAATGACAATTAATTCCAATTTTTATTATGAGAAATATAAACAATAATATTCTCTCCATTAATTAATAATTTTGAAAATGTATTTTAGACCCTTTGGGGCAACTAGAAATACACAATCAAAATTATTAATATATATTATAGAGTATAATATATATGAATAATTCAATAATAATGATCATTAAATTCATTATGTGTAATTAAATTCCATATTATTTCTTTTGGTCAGCCAGGTAAGTAAGGTGGGGCGTGGGAGGCTCCCCTTGCATAGTAGGGACCTAATTAAATAATCACATGATCCTCTTCGATACCTCTTGCCTAGACACCAACCTCCAGTCATGCCATGGAATGTAATCTCACTATAAAATTTAATAATCATAACTTATATAATTATTCATATATATATATACATTGCATGCTTAAAATTAACTGGAAAGCAATAAATCATAAATAAATAGCTAATTAGGCATTTATAAACTAATCATATGAACTAATTGCACATATAATTCAAGAATGTCCAAAAATATAGAAAACAACTATTGGATCGTCCAATTTGGATAATAGGACCAAGAATTATGTTAATTTATGTATGGACGGTTCTTAATGGGCCATGTGTCCTTTTCTGTCATGATGGGCTGTTGGGTTTGGGTCTGGATATTTTGAGCTAAAATGGGCTGCCCATATGGGCCTGTGAAGCTAAGCCTGAGAAGTTGGCCCGTCCAAGTGCAATGGGCTTCCTGAAATGGACTTGTTAAAATGGGCCGACTGCCTGGGCCTAAGAAGTTGCTGCCTCCCCCCCCCCCCCCAAGTGTAATGGGTTTTCTAAAATGGGCCAACCGCATGGGCTTTGTAGGTAGGCTTGGAAAATGCCCAAGCCCATGAGCAGAGGAAAAACAGATGGGGTCGATTTGTAAAGAAAACTTCTTTGGGTTTTTCCTGTAATTTCTAGCCAAGGATTTTATATGTAAATTTTCCGTCCAAGGGGCTTTATGTAAAAATTTATTCATCTCCTCCCCAATCGATAAACTCTAGCTCTTTAGTCCATCCCGTCGCCTGCTGTCACCGCTGAATCCCATGTGTCCCGTTTTTTTAGTGGTATATAAAAAATAAAAACTAGCAACAGTAGCTTTAAAAATTGCAGTGACGATCATTCAGAAAAATCCTCTAGCATCCAGAGGATTATTGAAAACGGCGATTACTTCCAGCAGTGGTTTTCTTGTTTTTTTTTCTTTGTTAAAACGAAAATCCATAATTCCATGAGAACGACTTCAACCCATATATATATATTCTGAATCCAAAATCGAGTTCGACAGCAATGGTCACGTTGCCTGAATCCATGTTGGTTTTATGCAGAACAATAGATGGATTTTTGTCTTCTAGTGCTGGACTTCATGGTTGACTTCGACCACGTATGGATTCCTTGGAACTTGGGAAATCGGATGGCCTTAATCCATGTGCGGTTCCAGCTCCGGCATGTGATGGCAAAATCCATCCAGTTCCGGCAGCATCGGTTTCTAGTGATGAGAAAGAGCGGTCCATCCATCCATATAATAATTAATATGATTATTTAATATTCCATAAACTAAACTTAAACCCGGCAGCAACTCACATGGAGTAGAAATTCATGAGAAAAAAATAATAATTTTCAAGCAACACTATTTAATGGGAGACCGTATGGCATAATTGGTCTTAATCCATCGTTAAAGATTATGGCATGATTTTAATAATAATAAAATAATCAAGTAATTAATCCGTAACAACATAAATAATTTCACGGATAAATTTTCATACAAATTATGGGTGGAATCAATAATACCCGAAATCGAAACGTGTGCTTTGATACCACATGTTAGAAATCATGTGATGCGGAAGCGTACCTGAATCCATGTGTATGTAGATTCTACCTTTAGACCGAGTAGAGTATGAGGTCTTCTCCCTCAACACTTCTCCCCTTGATACGAGCGGTAGATGGGAACCACTTGTGATGTAAACATGTGAGAGAGGGACCTAGACTCCTCTTTATATAGAGCCCTTCCCATCATGACTCTTAGTAGAAGTGTAGTTTCGCCTAGACTCCGATTGCGTACATATCTCAGATACGCTGGGCTATCTTTAAATCTAAAGACTTATTATTTAATTAAGACACCTTATAGGAGTATAATTCTAACACATGTTCCATATGTTATCAAGAAAAAATAAAAATTTCATGGCTTTGATTTTAATAAATACTTTGATTTTCAATGAATCATTGGATTCATCTTTTATTCCCAACTTGGACCTCTCAACAAGGTTTTCTCAACAAGCCCAATTCTATTTTTGCTCGGGTTTTTGAGTAAGTCTTGCAATGTTTGGTCCGCTGAGGTAGTGCCTTTCGACTTTGTTCCAGACATTTCCCGATTAACATCTTCCACCCTCTCATGCAACAATTTTGTAGGAAGTCAATAATAAGCTTCTCTCTATACACTGGGGAGACAACAAGCTCTTATTGGGGGCATAAATAGGGTTAAGTGGACTCGAGTTGGGTTAATACTGTTAGAATTAAACTCCTATAAGATGTCCTAATTAAATAAGAAGTCTTTGGATTTAAAGATAGCCCAACGTATCTAAGATATGTATGCAATCCAAGTCCAGGTAGAACTATACTTCTACTAAGAGTCGTGATGGGAAGAGCTCTATATATAGAGGAGTCTGGGTCCCTCTCTCATATCTACACTTTACAAGTGGTTCCCATCTACAACTAGTATCACATGGAAAAGTGTTGAGGAAGAAGACCTCGTACTCTACTCAGTCTATAAGTGAAATCTACACACACATGGATTCAGGTACGCTTCCATATCACATGATTTCTAACATATAGTATCATAGCACACGTTTCGATTTTAGGTATTATAGATTTCAACCATAATTATTTAAGGATTATCAAAAAAAATATTCGTTTTGTATTCGAATATTTTGTCATTGTTTTTGGATGCATTATGAATGAATTTTTCAGATGTTAGAATACGGTCTCCCATTATTAGTGTTGCTTGCTTGAAAATTTTTTTCCATGAATGTCTGCTTCCATGTGATTTTGCTAATGCATATATGCATTCAATGCCTTTTGTTGATCATGCATATTTTTTTGCCGCTCATGCTTAAAGAAATTTTAAAAAAAAATTGCATGGATTCAGTGGAATCATGAGACTCTTGGCTGTTTGGCTAAAATTCTAAAAGAAGATCTAGATCTAGGCCATCTTTTCTCGGTAGTTATGTTTCAAAACAAATTCTATTATGTATGTGTTCATTAATGAATGCTGTAACATTACCGGAAATAAAAGCTTTGCTGGATATACATGTATAAGGTCTGGACTTTACACATGCCATGGAATTTTTGGAACTGGATGTGCACTGGGCAATGTATGAATTCTTTATATATAATTATGAATCTAAAAGCAACTATGGCCCATCCAAAAATCTAATTGAAAATTTTTTTTTGCGCCCTACTAAACCAAGTTACGGTTGGATTTTAAAACATCATTCATGTATGCTCCATCCTAAATTAATATTCTTTAATTCATATCTGGTCATAGTTTTTTTTTAATTACGGCAAAATCTAGAATTCATATATATATAAGGAATTTATATATATATATATATATATATATATATATATATGGAATTCATGTTGATTTACGGCTCCTGTCACAAACAACAGTGTTGCCGCTGGAATTTTGCTTCCATCACAAATTTTTTTTTATATAAAAAAGAAGTTAGCCGTGGATGCATGATGGAATTTTTTATTTTCAAATATCGGACAATTGCTCCTGTTCATGCTTGTTTATCACATATTGGTCTATCAATATTATAAATAGAATATAAGGCTCGGTCATTAAAGGACCTCAACAGGTGGGCTCGGTTATCTGTTTTTATCAAATATATGTATATATTAAAAATTCTAATTTAATTATGCTAAAAATCATGGATTCAGGATGCTATGATTTTAATTATATTTTGAGGCATGATTTAAATTTTAATTACTAGATTATTGTCATGGACGGGTTTTCTTTTACGTTTATATTTTGGACTCCCTAAATTCAAGTTTGAGAAAAAGGCGAATTCCCATGATGCTCTGGTGGTGTATAATTATTTTGCGCACATGCGGCCATTTTTTGTGGTATGGCAGTACACAAAATCTTTGTAAACATGCAGCGTCCATCAACCATGCAATTTTGATATTTTATTTTAAAATATAAATTATTTTAACGGCTATAATGCATGCAATGAAATTTAGTTATTAATCTATACTGAAAACCTATTTGTATAAAACACACCCCTAAACAGAAATTTACAGATAAACCCCTTGACAATTTTTATAAAAATAGTTCTTTCTTTTTTAAATCGGACTTGGGCATTTTCGAGCCCGCCCAATAAGCCCATGAGGTTGGCCCATATCCAGAAAGCCCATTTCAATCTATTGCACCTGAGCGGGCCAACTTCTTAGGCTCAGCTTATAGGCCTATACGGGTAGCCTGTTAACTATCCAGGCCCAAGCCCAATAGCCCATTATGACAGAAAGAACACGTGGCCCATTATGAACCGTCCATATATAAATTAACATAATTTTTTGTCCTATTATCCAAATTGGACAATCCAATAGTCGTTTCCTATATTTTTGGACATTCTGTATCTAATGAAAGGGTCTGATTAAGTTAAATAGGTCAATAAATCAGAATTTTTGGATATTTATGCAAATACATGCAATTTTTTAAAAAAATTATATGTGCAATTAATTCGTGCGATTAGTTTATAAATGTCTAATTAGCAATTTATTCATGATTTATTACTTTTATTTAATTTTCAGCATGCAATATATATGAATAATTATATAAGTTATGATTATTAAATTTTATAGTGAGATTATATTCCATGGTATGACTGGAGGTTGGTGTCTAGACAAGAGGTATTGAAGAGGATCACGTGGTTATTTAATTAGGTCTCTACTATGCAGGGGGAGCCTCCCACCCCCTACCTCACTTACCTGGCAGACCAAAAGAAATAATATGAAATTTAATCGCACATAATTGTTGGAAACAATACTTCAAAACAAAAGTAAATTGACCAAAGATTAAGTTTTGATGATTAACAACAACTAACTTGAGTATATTTAAAGGACTAATGAGTCTGTCATTTGTTTTAAGGAACTTAAGCAGCCCAAGTCGATCCCCAAGTCGACTTGGATTTCGACTTAGGGTGAAGTCGATCCCAAAGTCGACTTAACTATCGACTTGAGAAAGAACCTCAAAGGCAAAATCAATTTGCAGGTGAAGTCGCATCCCACGTCGACTCCACATGCGACTTGGGAAGTCAAGTCGCAAACGAAGTCGACCTCGCTATCGACTTCAAACATGAAAAACTGTCTAGAGCTGAATTATGGGGCACGAAGCTGCCCAAGTCGCAGGCCAAGTCGACTCCAGGTGCGACTTGGGTGAAGTCGCAGACAAAGTCGACTTCATCCGCGACTTGAGAAGTTCAGACTTCAAAGATACAGTTTCAAAGCCTATTCAAAGAATCTCTCACTCAAGTTCAAAGCAAAGATTCAAGATGGAGATCAAATCAAGTCTATCAAGTCTTAAAGACCAATTGAGTCAAATGCAAAGCAAGGCGCATGATTCAAAACTCAAGCTCTCCTAAGAATCATCAAGGAAATAAGCCAAGCAAGATAGAGGAAGATCAAATGAAGAACAAAGCATACTTTGACGAAGACCAAGTCAAGTCGCAACCCAAGTCGACTCCATGATCGACTTGAGTTGAAGTCGGAAGCCAAAGTCGACTCAAACTCAGACTTGGAACCTGACAAGGTGAAGTCGCACCCGAAGTCGACCTCACCTGCGACTTGGGTCAAGTTGATGCCCAAGTCGACCCTGACTGAAACTTGAAGCTGCGACGGAAAAGCGAAGTCGCACCCGAAGTCAACTCCATCTGCGATTTGGGCGAAGTCGCATCCGAAGTCGACTCCACATGCGACTTGGGTCGCAACGGTCGGAATTTATTCGAACGTTGGCGCATTAAATGCGCGCCACCTACCCTCTAACGTTCGGATTCCCTCCAAAATTATAAAAGGCATTCATGGTGGACGAGGGAGGTAGCTGAAAATCATTAAGAGTGCATAACTACCATCTACAAGAGCTTTAAAGAGATCAAGCTAACCAAAGAGGAAGAACTTTGCTTCAAACTGCAAGAGCTCAACTACTGATCATACAAAGCCACTTCAACAAGTTCTTCTCTGCGCCAAACTGCTTCTACACATCTGTAAAGTGTAGTTTTTTTATTGTTTCTATTGTATGTGTTAAACTTGATTTAGTTTGAGGAACTAAGATCAAGTGTAAGCAAAGTAGTGTGTGATTGGAGTGTGACTCATCACCTACTTGTGCTGTGTTTTGTTGATGTCACCTAGAGCTGGAATCTAGAAGAGAGCAGTGGCTCTAATTGTATTGAGAGAATACAATAGTGGAACCCAAGTCACAAGGAGTGTGAGCTTGGAAGAGTGGAGTAGGGAGGTTGCCCGAACCACTATAAAAATCCTGTGTGCTTGATTTATACTTCTGCTATTTACATTGCTTTCCATTTTGTTTCTCCATCAAGGGGACTGGATTAATCCGGGGATAAGCTTCTGTTTAAGATATAATTTTTAAATACCCAATTCACCCCTCCCCTCTTGGGTTTTGCCATCAACTCGGGACCAACAATAATGAATTTAATAATCATTATTATTGAATTATTCATATATATTATACTCTATAATTTATATTAATTATTTTTATTGTGTATTTTAGTTCCCCCAAAGGGTCTAAAATACATTTCAAAATTATTAAATATTGGAGAGAAAATATTATTGTTTATTATGCAATTTATGTTTAATAAATATTGATAATATTTATGTCTTTATTGCCCTGAAGGGTCTAAGATGTTTATTTAATCAAATTTATTAAACAAAGAAAGAATAACATGATTTTTCTTCTCATCATAGAAATTGCATTATTAAATAATATTATATTATAGTTCTACCCAAAGGTAGTTATAATTTAATATTTTATTAATAATTAACTTGAACTGCATAAACACAGAAAATTTTCTACCCGAAGGTGGAAATTTCTTTACTTTGTATATTCATAATTAATTATTGAATATTATAGTTTATCATAGCATTATTGAATATAATCATGCTTGTGTGATTAATTTTTTGAAATTTAGCTTTAATTAATTATTGTTAATGGAATTGTTACATAATAGTTTATCTGAATCATAATGGTGACATGGCTTAATCATTTTTGTTATAGTTATGACTTCTGTTCCTCAATCTCATCTGTCTAATATTCCGACACTGAATTGATCAAACTATTCTGATTAGCATGAGCAATTACTTATTACCTTAGGATGTTTGGATCTGGATTTAGCCCTTCGTGTTGCAAAACCTAGTGACTTAATGCCTGAAAGTACTGATAGTCAAAAGATTCAATTTGATAAATGGGAGCATTCCGACAGATTGTCTCTTATGATTATAAAAAGTACAATAGAAAGGAACATCAGGGGCTCTATTTCTGATCTTGAAAATGAAAGTGGAAAAATATATCTTGACTCAATTAAAGAAAAATTTAGTGGGTCAGATAAAGCATTGGCTGGAATGTTCACTAACAAATCGATTTCAATGAAATATGATGACATTTATGGAGTGAGAAAGCATATAATGGAAATGTTAAATATAGCTAGGAAACTTAATAAACTAGGGATGAAAATCTCTGATTCTTTCCTAGTCATATTTGTCTTAAACTCTCTTCTATCTCAGTTTTCATAATTCAAAGTCTCCTATAATACACAAAAGGAGAAATGGACTTTAAATAAATTAATATCCATGTGTATACAAGAGGAAAAGAGATTAAAGCAGGATGGATCAATGACTATCTATTTCACATCGACTTCTAAGCAGTACAAGTCAAAAAAAGGAAAAGGGAAGAATAAATTTCCATTAAAGAAAGGCTTAGAGGATAGATTGAAAAAGTCCGCTGAGAAATGTCGTTTCTGTAAAAAGAAATGATATTTTAAGAAAGATTGTCTCAAGCGGAAGAGTTGATTCGAAAAAAAAGGTAACAATTACGTACTTGTTTGCCTTGAAACTAATTTCATAAATGTATCCTCTAATTTATGGTGTATTGGCTCTGGTGCTGCTATCCATATTTCAAACTCTTTGCAGGCATTCCATTCAACCTGCAACCCAAAACTGCATGAGTCATCAATCTTAATGGGCAATCTAACTAAGTCTAAAGTCAAAGCAATAGGAAATTGCAGGTTTCGCCTCAACATAGGGCATTTTTAAGAACTGCATGATGTTTTCTATGTTCTATCCATCTTTAGAAATTTAATTTCTTTATCAAAACTTGATGTAATGGGTCATTCTTTCAGTTTTACAAACTCAATATTTTCTTTATTTAAAGATTCTATTTTAGTTGGAACTGGAACATTGTTTAATGATTTATATCAAATAAGTACAGATTGCTCATTTATTAATTGTTCATCTACCTTAAATGTATGTGCTGGTAATAAACGTGGTATGATTAATGAAAATTTTTCCATGTTGTGGCATAAAAGATTGGGTCACATATCGAAAGAAAGGATGCTAAGATTAGTAAAAGATGGGATATTACTTACTGTAGATTTTAATGAGTTTAGCATATACATCGATTGTATCAAAGGAAAACAAACCAAAACTCAAAAAAAAGTACCACAAGAAGCAATAGACTTTTAGAATTGATCCACATCGATATTTGTGGTCCATTCTCATCATGTATTGGAGGTGAAAAGTAATTTATCATGTTTATTGATAATTTCTCAAATGAAAAGTCTGATTCTTTGAACATTTTTTTAAAATATTCAAAGAGTTAGTAGAAAAAAAATTGGATAGGAAAATTAAAGTTGTGAGATCTAATAGGGGCGATGAATATTATGGTAAACACGGTCAATTAAGTCGAATTTTTGGCTCATTTTCTAAATTTCTAGAAGAAAATAGTATTGAACCTCAATATACGATTCTCGGAACTTCCCAACAAAATGGTGCTGCTGAAAGGAGAAATCGTACTTTCATAGATATGGTGAGAAGTATGATTAGCAACTCATCTTTACCCTTATTCTTGTAGAGTGATGCCTTAAAAATTGCTATGTATATCCTCAATAGAGTTCCTAATAAAACTATTCCTAAAACTCTATTTGAGTTATGGTCAGGCAGTAAACTCAGTTTGAGGCATATACATATTTGGGGTTGTCAAGTAGAAGCGAGGATACTCAACTCACAAGAAAAGAAATTCGACCCAAGAACTATTAGTTGTTTCTTTATTGGGTATCCAGAATGGTCTAAAGGATATAAATTTTACAGTCCGTCCCATAATACTAGGATCATTGAGACCGGAACAGCTCGATTCATTGAGAATGGAGAAAATAGTGGGAGCACAACTCCACGAAATGTGGAATTTGAGGAAATTAGAGATCTTTCCTCTGGTTCATCACTAATAGATGCAAGAACTGATATCGTTGATCATAACATGACAGATCAACAACCAGAAATTGCTGTGTAGCCCACAAAAAAGACTAATAATGAATCGATCTCAATTCCAAATGACATTCATCAATATGATAATGTAGAACATATTAATGAGCCAAGAAGGTCTAATTGAATAACGAGACCTACTATTTCAGATGACTACATTATATATTTGGAAGAATGTATTGACGATCCTTATATTAAAAATGACCTATTAACATTCAAAGAAGCCATTAATAGTGAAAAGTCTGAATTATAGATCAATGCTATGAAAGACGAGTTGGAATTCATGTTTCAAAATAAAGTTTGAGATCTTGTTACGTTGCCTAAAGGGAGCAAACTTGTTAGTTGTAAATGGATATTCAAAACCAAACTGGACCCTAAGGGTAATGTAAAAAAATATAAGGTCAGACTTGTTGCCAAAGGATTCACACAAATAGAAAGTATTGATTATAAGGAGACATTTTCACTAGTCTCCAAAAAAGACTCATTCAGAATCATTATGGAATTAGTGGCTTACTTTGACTAAGAGTTACACCAAATGGATGTACAGATGACATTCCTAAATGGGAATTTAGAAGAAGAGAGATACATGATGCAGCCTGAAGGATTTGAAATGGAAAGAAAGGACACATTAGTATATGCAAATTAAAGAAATCTATATATAGACTTAAACAAGCTTCCCAACAATGGTATTTAAAGTTTAACAAAGTTATCACTTCCTTTGAATTTACAGAAAACATTGTTGACTAATGTATATATCTGAAGTTGAGTAGGAGCAAGTTTATATTTTTGATTCTATATGTAGATGATATTTTGCTTTCTACTAATGATTTAGATCTTTTACATAATACTAAAAGTTTCCTTTCTGTACATTTTGATATGAAAGATATGGGTGAGGCATCATGTGTCATAGGAATTGAGGTCCATCGAAATAGGCCTAAAAGACTTTTAGGGTTATCATAGAGGGCGTATATTAATAAAATTTTAGAAAAATTTCAAATGTCCAATTGCTCATCATGTGAAGTGTCAATCTTTAAAGTTCAAAAATATGGTCTGCATCAGTGTCTATAGAATGAGATTGAGAAATAGGAAATGAGATCCATCCCAGATGCTTCTACTCTTGGGAGCATGATGTATGCACAAGTTTGCACACGTCCTGATATTAGTTATGCAATGGGATTATTTGAAAAATATCAAAGCAATCCAGGAATAAAACATTGGAAAGCAGTAAAGAAAGTGATGAGATATCTCCAAGGGACTAAAGATTATGAGCTCATGTATGCAAAAACTGATCAATTAGAAGTGATCGGTTACACAGATTCAGATTATGCTGGTTGTACAGGCAGCAGAAGATCCACATTAGGCTATATTTTCTTATTAGCTGGTGGAGTAGTTTCATGGAAGAGTGAGAGACAAAATCGTGTAGTTGACTCTACCATAGAAGTTGAATTTGTCGGCTGTCATGAAGCATCCTCACATGCACTTCGGTTGAGAAATTTATCTCAGAGCTTAAAATTATAGATTTTATCTTTAGGCCTCTGAGAATTAGTTGCGACAATTCATCAACGATTAGCTTCTCTAATTATAGAAGAATTACTAGCGCTAACAAGCATATTGATGATAAGTTTATGTCAGTACAAGAAATGATTAATGATCATCTGATATCGATTAGTTATATTGGTACTGCTGACATGATTGCTGATCCCGTCACTAAGGCTCTGACGCCCAAAGTTTTCTCTAAACATATAAGAAATATGGGTCTTGTTATATGGGATAAATTGTTGATGTAATCGATACACTTTGAGATCTCATGTTGAATGATTATTTCTCTTTTGTTTCATTATGGTATTTTGTTGATAATTTTATGTGATTTAGAAACAAAAGATTTTATCTATTTGATATTAATGTGGGATATTAAAATCACATAATTGTAAATCTATCATTAAAAACTTAGTTAAGTAAGTTTGTTAATATCGTGGTACATGGAAGGAAGTTTGTTACATATTGCATATAACCGCCATGATCCATATTGACAAATTTTTCTTAACTTAAGTATTAAAGTTGGATTGTGTATATAATGATTGGGCATATTTTCCAAATGAGTGAACTCGTCCGGTAATTTTTTCAAATGTTAAATCCAAGGATTGTATTTTAAATATAATTTTTCTTTTCTTTCTTAATTTTATTTTAATTAGGCTAAGTGGGAGAATATTAGAATTAAACTCCTATAAAGTGTCCTAATTAAATAAGAAGTTTTTGGATTTAAAGATAGCCCAGCGTATCTAAGATACTTATGCAATCCGAGTCCAGGTAGAACTATACTTCTACTAAGAGTCATGATGAGAAGGGCTCTATATATAGAGGAGTCTGGGTCCCTCTCTCATATGTACACATCACAAGTAGTTTCCATCTACTACTCGTATCACAGGGAGAAGTGTTGAGGGAGAAGACTTCATACTCTACTCGGTCTACAGGTGGAATCTACACACACATGGATTTAGGTACACTTCCGCATCACATGATTTCCAACAAACACAACTTTAACTCATCTTATAAAATTTCAATCCAACCCTACTTTCAACTAATTTTCACATCTTAACTGAAACACAACCGAATCTCTCACAAACTTGAGAGATTTGACAATCTGGAAAACAACTTCATCTCCTACATCTCCTCCTTCTCCTCCGTGAGATGACATCCCACTTCGAACTGCTTAATAGAAGTCAAGTCTCCAATCTCAACAGGCAAGTAACGAACCATATTTCTTCCTTTCATTTGAAAAATCTCAAGTTTGGTAAGACCTCTTACCTGCCATGGAATCACCTTTAAATTCCAACAATGATCAAGATAGAGCCCTCGGAGGTTTTCCAAACTACCAACGGAAGGCGGTAAAGACACTATGGGAGTATACGATAGGTTCAGAACTCGGAGGGCAGGCATATGCTCAAAAAAATTGGGTGAAATTTCTTGAAAGTTGGAATTGCGTTGAAGCAACAATGTTATTAGCATGCAAGAGTTTGGGGGCGTTTGTGGCAGAGTTTTCAAATCATTCTCCATTAACGAGATCCTTATGGCTTTTTCCCAATGTTTTAATCCCGGCGGTTCAAGCAATTTGACACCGGTTTTCACCTGGACTTCTCCCTTTTGACTTAAGATTCTTAATGCCAAGTCTCTCGTCACATCATGCATCTTCACGAATTTGTGGGTGCTTCCATTCTCCAGCAAAGTTGCATCATTAGCTCCTTCAATTTTGAGAATCCTTTATCTTCTCCCTCCCAGGATTAATCCACCCATAAAGTCTTTCATTTATCTAATAATGGGTTAATTCTGTCTTTGATATCTCCCAATTTTCAGGAAACAAAGCACGGTATAAAAAACATTCCTTTAAATTATCCTCTTCCTGATCATAGCTATATTTCAAAAGCCGAAAACTTTTTTTTTCCATGCCTTTCGTTTGACCAGCTGAGCTCAATTCATTTAGTGCATCTCTCCATATATGAACATCCGTCTCTTTTCTGAGAGCTCCTACAATGACTATAATAGCAAGTGGAAGACCTTCACATTCCACGGAAACTTTTCTGGCTAATTCTTTAATCCTTGGATCATCTGCAATTCTCTCCCCAACTTCGGAATAATGACCATGCTTCCTCTGCCGACAATGTCTTGACAGTAATTTCCTTATCCGTCCTCATACCGTTACACACTGTGCGATCTTGAGTTGACAAAGCTACGTTACAACCAGTCTTTCCTTCGTCAAGAACAGGGACCCCCATTTCTTCCAAGTCAATCATGTTCATGTTCCATACGATATCAAGAAGAAATAAAAATTTCATGGCTTTGAGTTTCATAAATGCTTTGATTTTCAATGAATCATCGGATTCACCTTTTATTCCCAACTTGGACCTCTCAGCAAGGTTTTTCAGCACCTTTATGCGGGTCCCTTCCTTCGAAACAGTTACCCATAACACCATTTTAAACATTTGGCTTATTTCGGGGTGATCATTCAAGTGTCTCATTATTGTTGTTTTGCCTAGCCCGCCCTTTCCCACAAGCCCAATTCTATTTTTGCTCGGGTTTTTGAATAAGTCTTGCAATGTTTGGTCCGCTGAGGTATTGCCTTTCAACACTCTTCGGACAGGCATTGGCTCTATTTGTGGCAGTTCATCGATCACCATACCATCCTTCAAGTCTTAAGTTTCCGAAAGTTTGATCTGTTTTCAGGATCCATTTTTTTGATTGTGATGTTTTGAGCATTAGAATAAATTACGATAAAATTATCAGATAAAGTTCACACAAGGTAAGTAGTGTTTTTTTTTTTTTTTACCTTTTTTTATATTTTGTATTCTAATGTGTAGCTGCGAGTATGTGTTGCTAGATATTAATATATATTTCATTTATTTATTAATTGAATAATTAGTGCTGATTTCAACTTCTTTATTTCATGCGCTATCATTATTTGTTATAACGTTAGCATGCATTGCTTGCATATTTATAAGCCATGGTTGTTAATGTGGATTTGGTAGTGTTGTATGGACTGTTGGTGCATCCTTATAGGGGAATAAGACGTAACAACCTCGGTAGCATCGATGCGGACCTGACTTGTCTAGTCTTACAATTCAGCTGATCGACATTGTGAACCGGTTCGTTGGATTGGTGGCCCTTAAAAGAATAACTGGGGGCCGGAGCTGCTCGTGTAATATAGTGCGATGAAGTTGCGGCTATATGGTGAGCATAGCAATGTATCAATTATACCTCCAATTTAGATAGACATGTTTCTCCCTCTACCCATATTCTATTAGGTTGGTTACTAATGCTAAGCAAGGTTAGCCACTCATTTCGGATAATACTGGTCATCTAGGTGGCACGAAATGCCACATCGAGGAGTGAGATACCAAACTTCCTCATTGAATTTTGAATCTTTGTTGGATAGATGTGAGAAGTGTCATATATATGATACATTGATGCATGTTTAGGCATAAACATAAACATATATTTCAAAGGAATTTAAGCCTAATTTGAAACCGTAAGATAACTTTTGTTTGTTGATCCATAAGCTTATGGTTTGTTCGAGTTTCACTGCTTTATATTTATATGTTTGATTTGTTAAGTTTGTCTAGACCCACTCTTATCTTTTTCTTATTTTAGATGGTAGACCTTCAGGAGTAGTCTATCAAGATGATGGTGATCTATTTATCAACATGTTTGGCTACTAATAAAACTTTTTAAACAAAACTTTTCAATTTAAATCCCTTTACTATCTACAAGTACCTTTTTTTTTCACATATTTCTATACAATTAACTTATAATTATCTTACTTTTCAATCATTTTTAAGCAACTAACCATGTAACAAACTTATCTACTTTAACGTTATTCTCTTTATTCATTATCATTAATCCTATTATATTACATCATTTTCTCCTATTTCAAAAATTTTTATACAAAAAAATTTTCATCTAAAAGTTGTATCACTTCCCAAACATACTCTAAATAGTAAAATATTGAAGCTTTTAATTTTTAAATTTATCATAAATATGTGAAACGCCAAATTTTTAGATCATTTTGTAAATTTATATATAATAAATAGGTGGAGTAAGATACGATAATTATGAAAATGTGAAAGTTTTTATATTTACAAATTAGCAACGGGTAATGGTTGCGTGACGTGAAAATTTCATGATGATGGAAGATTTATATTGACTATATTATTTATTTTGTGGGTCGAAATCATTAGTGAATTTATGAGCTTGAAATACCCAAGGTAGATATTGAATGGTGTAAAGAAGATTTACATATTTTATTAATTTACTTTAAAATAGAAATTTGTGATTGCCAAGATGGGTAAAAGCTTGAGTTGCATTTGAAAAGGGCAACGGTTCAAGTGGTGATGACTTATAATAAAATAATTTTATTTTTTAAATTTTGATATGTGGGCCCACAAGTGGATAAGAGGTATTTGAATTAAAGGCTGCAACCTCCTATTAAATAGGGAACGCAATCCTATGCACCCGAGTGCATTCAGCTTCAATGCACCCGGGTGTACTACACCTATTTTTTTATTTTTTTTAAATTTTTTTTTACAAAATGGTTAATCTAGGTTTATTTAACATATGTATCAATTTTTACTATTTTTGGAGACTTTTAGATATATTTTTTAGATTTTTAAAAATCAGTGGCATTTTCAATAATTTTAAATTACTGAAAATGCCATTGATTTTTAAAAATCTAAAAAAAATATCTAAAAATCTCCAAAAATAGTAAAAATTAATACATATGTTAAATAAACCTATATTAACAGCTTCATGAAAAAAATTTCAAAAAAAAATTTCAAAAAAATAGGTGTAGTACACCCGGGTGCATTGAGGCTGAATGCACCCAGTGCATAAGATTGGCCTCCATTAAATAGGGACATGCATTGCATTGAAGGGGGAGGAATTTTAAGCATCACTAATTGAGGACGTTTTGAAAATGGAAGATAAAGTGATGTTTCAGTATTTCACGGGATATCAAAAGGCAATGAAAAAAAAGGGAAAAAAAACTTTGAAGGGGCATTGGATTTCCAAGTCAATTAGGAGGCACTCGATTAAAAGGTATGAATTTCTCCCCTTCGATTATTGACGTGATGTAAAGGTATGATTTTGTGATTTCACTTTTCATTCAGAAAAAAATTATAATGGTTAATATGTATGTTTCTACAAGTTGAATGGAAATTGATTCTTCATATAATAGGATGAGGATATATACATATGTAACAGATTAAATCTGATTATTTATGGATGGAATTATTAAAATGTGAAATCTGACGGACTCTAATTTGTTTTTATTATGATATCGAAAATGATGAAAATTTTATTATTTAACTATGCTAAATGAGGAGAACTTATAATCCTCAAATTTTGGAATGCCATTCAAGCAAAGATAGTTACGGTTAAATATTATTTTATTCAACATAATACAAAAGTTGTAATTTCTAATGGCTAATGGTATTTATATATGAGGCCTTTCAGGCCCGATGCACCGCCTCCTCTGGCCTAAAATTCAGATAATTACATAAATGTTTCTGTCTCTAAAAATCCAAAATAAATACTTAAAAATATCCAAAAATAATAAAACTTAGTTTATAAATTTAATACACCTAGATTTACTTGTCTATGACAAGATAAAAAAGAAAAATATATATATTTTTGGGCCCAATGCATGGCTGCCCCCATGCATCCGGCCATTAATGACCACGGCACAAGAAGTAAAAGAATGATGTAATATAATACTAGTAGAGTGAAAACAAAGGAAGACCATAAATGCAAGGGAAGTCTGAAATAGATTAGAATATAAGTATAATAATATAAAAAATAAGATAATTAATTATTTAAGATGTAAAATCTTATAAAAATGTGTAAAATAATTCCTAATTTCTTGCTTTCTCCTTACGCTCAATACCAAATGCCGAAGGTGTTTAAAGGAATTTATTGCTTGTACATTTAATCATGTGAGGATGAGAATGAGAATGAGAATGGTTAATGTATATTACACAATGTTGTTAGAACCGAATCTATCACTACTTGGTAAAGAAACTGGTTTGGTTTGAACTGGTTTGGCCGATTAAATAAACCGGTTTAAATCGATAACATCAGCATAACATATTTACGATATCATAAATATTTAATTATTTCTTATTAATTATATATTCATAACTTCTAAATCTATATATTAGAGTCTAGTCATCGTAACAACACTGTGTAGGACAAAATTAATATAAAATTTTCAAAAAATCATTAAGCATGAATATAACATATTAAATTAAAAAATTACATATATTAATTGACCTAAATGCATAATAAACTTTAAACGTTGGTATATGACTTTTTGAATTTTTATGGGTTATCTGGGTGAATTTATGAATTGCACTTTTATAAACTATAAATATATCTAACACAATAAAAAAACATAAATTAATAATTTCAGGTAATCAACTGATATTATAGGAGTAAACTAAAAAGATAAAATAAAAATAAATAGGATAGTTATATAAAAGTTTAAGAAACTGATGATATAAAGAAAAAAATAGAAAAATAGTGTAGTAGAGTAATTAATATGTTAACTTTCGATATTTTCCTTTTCCATTCCTGTTCTAACATCACCAAATACAAATATCAGAATTCAATCTAATGATCATATTTAATATTATTTAATTATTTATTTTTATTAAATAAATTTGTTATTTTTTTAGAAAATTTGAATCATTAATCCTTTAATTATGTGTATTGGCATTTTAAACCTTAAAATTTACTTATTAGTATTTTAGAACTATCTAATTTTGGCCTTTGCATATTGAACCCTGACCCCTTACAACATCAAGAAAACCGTGAATAAATGTATAATGTGGAAAATAATCAATAGCTTGGTTTTGGGTAGCCACATCATAATTTATGAATTATATTAAAAAACGCAGGTGCATATACACATAACACAATGCATTAACGAAGTACCAAATTTGGTACTCCACCACCCCAAACTGAAGCTTTCATGGCAGCTAAGAAGAGAAGAGAAAACCCATCGTCATTCGTTTCTTTAAAAGCTGGCCAAATCAAGTTGAAAGCAAAGTATAGCAGGCAGATTATGATGCGTGTCGCCTCTCCAAGTTCTGATTGACGAACAGCCCAAAAATTCTCCATATTTGGTCAGATTCAGCTATCTGGGCCATCCAGTCGCATATCGAATCCGTTGGAAGGAAAGGGGGTACAAAACCTCCTGCTCCAGCATCATTGTCTTCCAACAACCTAATTTAAAATCGTTGTAGAGCAGCTACCACTGCCAATTAATTCCATCCGTCAATTAGTAGATTGGCTTCCATGTTCAATCAATGGCCAGCAAAAGCAGCTTTAATCTGGTAGCCATGATTCTAAACTGTAACAACAACAGGTCGGCCACCTATATAATGAGTATTTTTGCCATAACATGTGGCTTAATGGAGCATTTTTTATGCCATCAGCGGTGAGGGTTCAATATACAAAGGCCAAAATTTGGCACGATCTAAAATACTAATACTTAAACTCCATGGTTCAAAATACCAATAGGCATAGTTAGAAGGTTTATCACGCAAATCTCTTTATTTTTCATTGAATTGGGTACAAGTTATTCATGTTCTCCGTTCTCACAATAATTTCAAGGTTATTATTATTAATTTTTTTGCTTTATTTCTTAAATTGGTTCACCATTCACTTTTCCAAATATGAAAAATGCTTAGATTGGATCTGTTAATATGTTTAAATCCATTAAATCCAAACCAGTTAATATGTTTAATATATCAAATTTATTCAGGAATAAAAATAATCATAATACACCATTAAATTAAAATTATTTTACAATATATAATAACCGTTAAAATTTTATATTAACATTTGATGTAGATATATTTTTTGAATAAATTTTATGTATAGTATAATTAATAAAAATAATCGGTTTACATTTTACAAAATCACCCTTGTCGGACCTAAATGAAATATTTCGAGATCTAAGGGAAGTACAAAACGTTTCTATTTTCTACTGAATCATTTAACATTTTTATTTATTGCGAATACTTCTTTGAAACTAGGTTTCATAGAAGTCATTTTGTGAAACCCTTTCATTCTTAAAATGTTGATCTTTGATAGAAAATTCAATCAATTCATTATATTTTACATAAATAGGAAACCAAGTTTCGTCCCAATCCAATACATAGATTACGTCATATTTGCTCAAAAATAGGTGCATTCGCGTGTAAATTATGAAAAATATTTAGATTCATTCACACATGTATTAGAATATAACAATACTTTATAAGATCATTTATGTACATATTATTGATATTATAGATGGTTTGAATGTTGAAAAAACTACTTTAAAGTTGATATTTTAATATTGAACTATTTTATTATGTTGATTTTACACATTTATAGATGAGACCCATATACAATAAAATTAAAAATAAAAAGTTTTCAAGATATTATAAATAATGCTAAATACAATGGATGAAGTAGATTTTCTTTCAGTCATCAACATTTTAAAAATGGAGAAGGTTTCGTAGAAGTGTCCTCGTTTATTCATTACAATATGAACCCGCATCTAGTACATCATGGCGTTTTTAAATTTTTGTTGGCTTTTTGATATTCTTGTGGGCTGAAGCATTAATACCCCATATATAAGTTTTACATGTTTTGATTGGCTTTAGTATATGTTTGTGTGGTAACCTTGATTTTTATTTACTAAAAGTTATCTTAAAATTATTCTAAACAAAATTAATTGTCAAAAAAAAAGAAATATATCTATAGGGGCTTAAAAAGTTAGCTTGAAAAAAAAAAATTTAGGAGCTTTTATAATAGATTTTGAAGAAGTGGTAGTTGAAGAAAAATAACTGTTTTAAATTTAGGACATACGAAAAATTTTCCAAAAAAAATTCGCCAAAGCGCTCGCCGGGGCCGCCACTGGTGGCAACCACGGACGGTGTCCAGTAGGCCGCAGGTGGTCTGCTACTAACATGGGCTCACGAAGCTGCACGTTCACGGGTGAGATGAAGTAAGAATATGTGGGCTGCATTGGGCTTGGGCTCGGGCAAAAGCGCAGCTGACAGTCGTGAATAACTTTTGTTATCATGCACACAAATTTTTAGGGTGTATTTGAAAAGTTGTAAAACTTTTCATTAAAAATTTTTGATGTAAAAGTTTTTACATTAGTAAAAAATAATATAAGTTAGTTGCATTGATAGTTATATAGAAATGATTGGAAAAAAGGTTATTGTATAGAAAGATGTAGAAAAAATAATTAAAAAATAAGATAATTATGGATAATAAAAAGTTTTATATTGAAAAGTTTTAACTTTTGCAAAACGCCAAACACACCCTTATTCTTTTAGCTACCGAACCCAAGATTCAGATTCAATGGGCCATATCTCCCTATCCCGATGTCTGATTAGTTGCGAATTTTTTCTGCAGACTAATAGTTACCTGACCTACCATATGGGGAGTTGGATACTTAAAATAATATTAATAAGTAAATATAAAAATTACAGTCCATAAATATGAATTTAGGAGCACTTATTTTAAATATATCCTGTAAAATTAGGGGTGTGTGGCTGAGGTCGTTTCAAAAATTAGTGGAAAGCTTAACAGTAGAGGAGAGATTTTGGAAGAGTACTTTTCAAATTTAGAGGTAGTTATAATTTTATTTCTTTTAATTCTTGTTTTGATTATTTCAAAATTCATAAAATAAAATATTTATTTTCAAAAATTATGAGTGGGAAATATTCAGAGGATCACAGGGGATGATAAATAATTTTTTTAAAAATATTAAATAATATATGAATTATTAGCTAATTATTCTTATTTTTAGTAATGAAAAAATCATGAAAATATCTAATAATGCTATTATATGAGCAAAACCATGTAGATCCATTAGGAAAGTTTGGAAATGATGGAAATCTATTATTTGTATTTTCTTTCTTCTTAAATAATATTCTTGCATTTATCCTAATTATTGTAAATTTATTTGATGATAAATCGTTAAAAATGCATTATTCATCATAAAAATTATATGGAATTGCTCAAAATTGTATAGATCTGATGATATTTCATCTGATTCAACTTTACGTCTGTTTAAATAATATTTTTATATTTATCTTAATTGTTAGGCATTTATTTATCATAATGAATGCATAAAAATTTCCATATAACCTGCTTTGATGTGAAAATTTTTGAGATGACGAAAATAATCCTATAATAAATTTTGAAAATTTTCAATAATTCTTTTTGCCATTTGGTAATTATTGAAATGATTATTCATGAAAAAATGCATGAAATTCTGAATGAAATTTCACAAAAATATCGATAATTATACAAAGATTATATTAATTAGGGATAACAATATTCAGTTAAGAGAAATTAAGTAAGAATAGTTACTACTTGTGAAAATTTATGAGAAAATAATAATCTAGATATTGTTATACAATAATATTTTTGAAGTACTGAAGTATTAATCGATTATGTATTTTTTATATTTTCTTTATTAATAGAGAAAGTAAAAATACTACTTCCTAATTCTAAAAATTATAAAAATTTCTGTAAAAATATATTTTACATAAATACTATATAAAACTTATATTTGATTATTGTAATATTTGAAAATTTTATTTTCCTATTTTAGTGGAATTATTTGATAATTTATTGCTGCTAAACTAAAATAAAAATCAAATAAATGCTGTAAATTATATAAAATTTATAAAGGGAGTATTTCTCCATGCTATGGCATAAATATTGCCGAAACTTAACCAAGACAATAAAATTTCTAATTTAATGAGTTATTTAGTATTTTGATAATATTTATACAAGGATAAATTTGAATTATTTTAATTGATATATGCTTGGCATATTCAAGCATGACAAAAATGGGAAAGAAAAAGGTTCGACTGAGATTCAAACACAAAAAAGAAAATGAATATTAAATTAATAAGAACATATGAAAATATATATGATGTAGAAAATTAAATTAATATGAATATTCAAACTCAATCAAGTGAGTGATATATATCACTTTATTTGTGAATATTTCTTTATTAGTAATATTTTCTCATGATATACATGATCTTATAATATGAATTATTATTAATCGATTGTGTAATATGTGTAAATAAGTGGTCAAGATGAGTTAACTTATATAATCTATTTGAACTAATTCCATTGACATGTTATTAGTAATACTTAGACACAAGCTGAGGGTAAGCTGAGATAAGACTCTTACCATGAATGATAAGAGAATTTGTGTGATTGTAAGACTATTCACTAGGGTGTCGTGTTCCTTCACAAAATTTGAAAATTGATTTAGATGTCATGGGACTACATAGCAAAGGGATTTATCTGCATAATAATGTATTTCAAGAATAATGCAATGTGTTATAAATGCTTTGAATTGTATTGTTGATGTGTCCTCATTGTTCAATTTTATTTTTAGAAATATTTATCACGAACATAGAGTAGATATACACTCATTGAGTTGCTAGCTCATTTTATTATATTTTCAACATTTACAAGTGAAACTAGTTATGATGTGCATTAAAGCATGGTCTTTATGGCTGGCAAGCTGCATATATGTATAATAAAAATACTCATTTTAACACATGTATATGTGTCAATCTAAGAATAAAAGTGAGTACAGTATTATTCTCAGATAAAGGAGAGTTAAACATAGCATAATCAAAGATTCATTTGTTAATTATGAATTATCAAGTTGAATAGAAATTTATCAAAGTTGAAGAGTTAAACTTCTACTATTAAAAATCAACTAAAACAACTAGTGTAAGGGGTACAACTAGCGGAGATTTTAAAGGGGATGATTAGATAAATGAGAGTTACAAATCCTTTGACTTAAAACTATGTAAAATTGGTTTCTTTTTAAATAGTTGTGTAGTGAATTGCTGATCTAAGTTCATTGCTATTCATAGAATTATCAATGAGATATGGAGAATAAGGAGACTTTCCTTAGTATAATACTTAATTTAAGTTATAATACTTAATTTAAGTGTGTTCATTTTAGTTGGATCTAGAACTCTATTTATCAAGCTCCTTCTTCGCTTACTCTAATTTCCATTGTGCATTGAAAATTTACTACCCAACAACTACCCCCAAGAATCAAATATGAGGCCCCAAAGAGTCAAATATGAGACCTCTGAAGCCAAAGCCATACATGAGCTTCGATAGCTCTATGGGCTTAGGCTCATATTATTAGGCTAATTCGTGAGTATGCTAGATATTATAATTTAAGTTTTTATAACAACACATTAATGGGATATATCACATATTATGTGCACCGACCCTTCGAATTCAGTTAAGGTGCATAATGAATAACTGTAGACTATTTTGGTAATGAAATCAAAATATATTACACTTATTGTTAATATTATCTTCTTAACATGATGCTAAAGTTTCATCGAAATTAATAACATGGTCTTCGGAGCTTGATTATATATATTATGATGTATTTTCAGTAGGGCCTAAATGCACCTAGGTGCACTTAGCTTCAGTGCACCTAATGCATTTCATCTATTTTTTTTTCTTTTCAAAAAATTTTCCATACAAATGTTAATGGGGTCTGATTAGATCATCATGATGTGTCTTAGGTTAAAATGTAACATTTATTTATTTCTACAATTAGTTATATTTTTTATTTTTCTTGATAAATATATTTTCTTATGTGTATTCAAACTATATACTAATTTTTGTCATTTTACAATATTTTACATATTTATTTTTCATTTTTAAAAATAAATTTTTAAGGAACAGAAAATGACTTAAATGCCCTTGAAATTTATGATTTTCTTAAAATCAAAAATAATTATTTTAAATTATTTTAAATTGGAAAAACTTGGTATATGGATTAAATAGAATCGAAAAAACATGTTTATCAAAAATGAAAATAAAAATAACATAAAATAAATATCGTATTTTAGCTTAAAATACATCATGATATATATAATCATGCTCCAGTGTTAATCTAAGTATATTTAATATATATATATATATTGAGTTTTACTAGTCTTGAAGATTTGTAGATATTTTTAAATTTTTGAAAATTAGTGTCATTTTAGTAATTTGTAGATATTTTAAAATTTAAGTATATTTTTTATTTCATTGTGTCTCCACTGACGGACACCTTTAAAAGAAAAAATGATTGTATTAGGAACTCCACACTTTTCTTTCATCATCATCTTGAATGTATTTATACTCTTGACACTAACCTCAATTAGAAAGTAAAGTTTCCCTCTGATTTTCACTGGGGGAAGTGCTCACTCTTTGCAATGATAGGCTGAAGATGCATGAGTCACGGATGCATCTAAGAGGGGAAAGCAGACAAATACTGTTGGTCCCGAGTTAATGGCAAAACCCAAGAGGGGAGGGGTGAATTGGGTTCTTACAAAATTCTTTGGTAAATTAAAACTTAACCCCTTGAAAGTTTAATCCCCTTGATTGTAACAAATAGAGAACAATGAGATAATGAAAGCAATAAAGAAAAGCAGTATGCAAGATTTATAGTGGTTCGGACAACCTTTCCCTACTCCACTCTTCCAAACTCACACACCGTTGTGACTTGGGTTCCTTTATGTATTCCGCGAATACAATTAGAGTCTCTGCTCTCTTCTAGATTCTAGCTCTAGGGGGCATATACAATCGACACAAGTAGATGATGAGTTACACACCAATCACAACTCTACTTGCAACGTCTTGGTTTGAAACACCAAACTCAAACCAAGCACCAAAAACAAACAATAATGTGAAAATAAAGAAGATCTACACTTTACTGAATTATGTAGCAAGTTTCAGTTTGAGGAAGAATCTGTAAGAGCAACCGATTGTGTTTCGTTGAAGCTAATCGCAACTTGAAGCTTGTTCTTCCTTTGAAAGAGTATAGATCACTCAAATTTAGAGAAAAGCAAATAAAAACTTTTGCTTGCACTTCTTTCCTCTCTTTAGACTCTATGTTATGTTATATCCACGTTTGCTTGAGTGTCTATATATAGAGGAGGGAAGATTTTGAACGTTATAGAGGTCGTTGGCGCGCAATAAATGTTCCAACGTTAAAAAATTCGAACGTTACTTCCCCAAGTCGCAGGTGGAGTCGACTTCGTCTGCGACTTCGCCCAAGTCGCATGCTGGAGTCAACTTCGTGTACGACTTCGTCAATTCTTTAGTTTCCAAGTCTGTGTTCTGTGTCGACTTGGTCTCAGACTTGGCCTCAAGTCGATCTTGGAGTCGACTTGGGTTGTGACTTGATTATTTTCACGTGCCAAATCAGTTTGATCCTTGTTGATTCTCCTCTTGCTTGCTTAGCTTCTTTCCTTCAATGATATAGGCATTATCTTGTTCTGAATTGGCTTTGAATCTTGTAAACCTTGTGGAACTTGGAGAACTTGAAACTTGTATGGTCAAATCTTCTTTGATTTGGAATGAAATCATGTACCTTGCTTGCTTTAAATTTATATTAGTCTTCATATCTTGAGTTGTCTTCATCTTGAAATGAGCTTGAACCTTTGATTTCAACTTGAAAAACTCAAATCGATCTTGGGGTCGACTTCATATGCGACTTGGCCTCAAGTCACGAGTGGAGTCGACTTTGACTGTGACTTCGGATTGTTCTGTCCCAAAATCAATGCTGGAAGGAAATGTGTATCTTCAAGTCGATACTGGAGTCGACTTCGTCTGCGACTTGGCTTCCAAGTCGCAAGTGGAGTCGACTTCGCCTGCGACTTCAGCTCTTCACCTTCCAATTTCAAATCTGTCCAACAGGTATCGTTTGAAGTCGAATGTGGAGTCGACTTTGGGATCGACTTCACCCTAAGTCGAAGTCTGAGTCGACTTGGCAATCGACTTGGATGATTTTCATTCCTTAAGACATTCATCACATTCATTAGTAATAGTTTTTATACTCAAATTTGAATTGTTAATCATCAAAACTTATGCTTTGGTCAATTAACTATTGTTTCCAACAATCTCCCCCTTTTTGATGATTGACAAAACTAATTTGAGTTTGTTCCTTTCAAGAAAGTCATATTCATATAGTTTGTAAAACAGAACAACAAACAACGCAACAAATATAAGAGCATAAAACAAGTTTCATATTATCATGATTCATACAAAATTACAATGTAAAGCAAAAAATAAAACCTATATACAAGCTACCCAACCCAAAAATACTCTAAAACCTATGCTATGTACTCAAAAACTCCTATCCTATCTCCCCCTTTTTGGCAATCACTCAAAAATGCGTCTCAATTACAAAAGATTTGGTGTATTGAAATTTGGAAATGGGACATGAAGATTGAGTGGGTTTGACGGGTGGGACAAGAGCTGAGGAGTAAAATGAAGAAACATGTGCGGGGGTTGGATCTCGATGAACTGATCCGGAATCAAATGGATCTAGTTCGAGTATGGGCTGATTTCGGTGACGCCCAGATGCGAGATGGTATCGGATAGTACGCATTTCCCGATCGATACGATCTTGTCGGGAATGCATGTCCATGATGGCTGTGAGGACTCCAGAGATGAGACTGGTAACTCTGTTCTCCTATTGAGCTATTTCATCTCGAAGGGTAGCTATTTCATCTCGAATAGTCTGCAGGGTTATCTCCTGAGATGATGGTTGAGGTGCCGGATCTGGAATGGCTGATCCCTGTGGAGAGAAGGATCCAAGTGACATAGGAGAGGCGGGCTCCTCAGAAATATCCTGTGGTGGAGCAGGTGGGGCTACTGGAGGTTGCTCCCCCTCAGTAGGTGCTTGTCTTGGCTCGTCAGGAGCTTCTGCTTCGGCCCTGAGTTCATGCACATTGATCTTCATTCTTTGGATCGATGTCTTGTTGATTGCATTAGTGGATTTCAGTAGTTCGAAGGGCTCGCCTTTAATATCCACTTCAAAATGCTCAAGAATCTTCGTGATCCAGGTGCCGTAGGGTAGAACTCCCCGTGGATTGTCCTTTCTGCAGCTGAGGACTTCAATGAACAAACGGGGAAGACTCACTTTAACCCTGTTCACGATCTTCCATAGTATCCCGGCTTCTTGAGGATTCAGTTGATTCCTTCCCTGCCTTTAGGATAGATGCAGTGGGCTATCAACAGGCGTAGAACCCGCTGCCTTGGAGACAGATCCATGTAATGTAGAAACTTGATCCCATGATGATATTTATTGCTCCGAGTGAGCTAATTATATATCTAATCAAGTGAGAGGTCTGCAGGGAGTGGCTCATCTTCATGCGGAACCTCAAGTATCTGTCCGAGATTTATCATTGCTCCTTCCAAATTTAGGGTTACTCCAACTCCAAAGAACATGTCAACTCCTTTGACAAAACTCCCATAATACTCCTCATCCAATAGGTAGTAGAAAATCCTGGTTAGATCCGGATAGACTCTTTCATCTTCTTTTAGCAGTTTGGTCCATCCTTGGAATTCCAATAGATCTTCTATGTCTGATCCATAATCTTTCAAAAACTTGAAATCAATAATTTTCGGAATGAATACCTTCCTTTCATAGAAGGATTTGTAGAACCGACTGTACTGGAGTTCTGTCTTGAAATACGTAGTCGGCATCTTCAACACTTGAGCTTTCCCAGCTGTGTTGCCTTTCCTTCTTGCCCCAGATTGAGTGCTTTGTGAGGTTTGGGGTTGTTCCTCACGACCAGCTGTGGTTGACGGAGTTCCCGTTTGAAAACGCACTCGGCGGCCAGTGGAGGTAGATGGTTCTTCCTGGGCTCGCTTTGAAGAGGTATGTTGTCTCCTCGGCACTTCGTCTTCGGTATGGGAAGTAGATTTTCTGAGAATAGGTTTGAGAGAGGGTTTTGAGATAGATATCTTGGGAGGTCTAGACTTTGGAGCCATTGATTTAGGAATTTAGAGAGGTAGAGGGACAAATAGAGAAGCTTAGAGAGAGAGTAAAAAGGAGATGGAGCAGGGAGGTGAGAGATAGAGAGTAAGACTGAAAGGGAGAGCAGAGAAAGTGAGAAGCAGATAGTGAGAGAGGAAGACAGAGAAATTGGGAGAGGAACTGAGGCAGAGAGGTTGAGAGAGGGAGGCAGTGAGATTGAAGCAAAGAAAGAGAAGAGACCGAGAGAGATTTGAAGTGCCGGAGAAGGGAAGAGACAGATACCGAAGAGAAGGATGGTGCGCCGGAGAATGCCGGAGAACAGGGAGAACGAGAGAGACAGAGAGAGAGATGGCTGAGAGAAATGAGAGAGAGAGCGAGATGGTGCCGGAGAAAGCCGGAGAACGAGGAGAAAGAGAGAGATGGATGCCGGAAAGAAAGAGAGAAAGCGCTGGAAAGGGAGAAACGGCGCGGGAAAGATAGAAGAAAGAAGAAGAAGAAGGAAAGAAAAAGGGGAGAAGGCGGACGGTCGCGAGTTCGGAGTCGACTTTGCCTTAGGCGAAGTCGATTTCGGTCCCTAGGAGTCGACTTCGCCTTAGAGCGGAGTCGACTTCGACCCCGTAGAGTCGACTTCACTTTCCCAAGTCGACTTCACTGAAGTCGACTTGGCTTCCACGGAGTCGACTTGACTTATGATTTTGACCTTTTTTCAGATTTGATTTTCCTGTATGATTTTCCTTAATTTAACTCTATCATCCCCATATCATTTCTAATTTTGTAAAATGATTCCTTTGCTAATGGTTTGATAAAAATGTCAGCAATTTGATCCTCGGTTTTCACATATTCCAAACAAATATCATGATTTTCAACATGCTCTCGAATAAAATGATGTCTTACATCTATATGCTTGGTTCTAGAATGCAATACAGGATTCTTTGTCAAACATATAGCACTTGTGTTATCACATCTGATAGGAATATTGTAATAATCAATGTCATAGCCTTTCAATTGTTGTTTCATCCAAAGTAGTTGGGCACAACAGCTTCCGACGGCTATATATTCGGCTTCTGCAGTAGATAGAGCAACACTGGTTTGTTTCCTTGAATACCATGAAACCAACATATTTCTAAGAAATTGATAGGTTCCACTAGTACTTTTTCTATCTACCTTGCAGCCGGTAAAATCCGCATCTGAGTAGCCGATTAAGTCAAATGTTGACCCCTTTGGATACCATAGTCCAAGATTAGTAGTGTTTATCAAATATTTAAAAATTCTTTTTACAGCCAATAAATGTGATTCTTTAGGGCATGCTTGGAATCTAGAACACATACAAACACTGAAAAGAATATCTGGTCTAGAAGCGGTTAAATACAATAATGATCCTATCATACTTCTATAAAGCTGTTGATCGATACATTTACCGTTTTCGTCCGTGTCGATCTTGATTTTTGAACTCATTGGAGTATTTGTTCCTTTAGTAGTTTGCATTCCAAATTTATTTAGCATTTCTCTGACGTATTTGAACTGATTTAAGAATATTCCTTCTTTTTGTTGCTTGATTTGCAGTCCAAGAAAGAAATTTAGTTCTCCGATCATGCTCATTTCAAATTCGCTCTGCATGATCTTAGAAAATTCTTGGCATAAAGTTTCATCAGTAGCTCCAAATATTATATTATCTACATAGATTTGCACAATTAAGATATTTTTACTTTTATATTTGATGAATAAAGTAGTATCAACTTTCCCTCTTTGAAACTCATGATCAATCAAAAATCTATTTAATCTTTCATACCAAGCTCTTGGGGCTTGTTTTAGTTCATATAATGCTTTGGTCAGTTTATAAACATATTTCGATTGATCCTTTTCTTCAAATCCAGGGGGTTGTTCAACATATACTTCTTCATTCAAGTATCCATTCAAAAATGCACTTTTCACATCCATTTGAAACAATTTGAAATTCATGTGAGAAGCAAATGCTAGTAAGATGCGTATGGTTTCTAATCTAGCTACGGGTGCATATAATTCTTCAAAGTCAATTCCTTCTTCCTGGGAATACCCTTTAGCTACTAATCTAGCTTTGTTTCTAATTACAAGTCCGTTTTCGTCTAATTTGTTCCTAAATACCCATTTGGTACCAATAATGGTATAACCATTTGGTCTAGGAACTAAATGCCATACATTATTCCTTTCAAATTGATTTAACTCTTCTTGTATTGCTATAACCCAGTTTTCATCATTGAGAGCTTGTTCAATGGTAGTTGGTTCAACTTTTGACACAAATGCATATTGTCCACAAATGTTTTGCATTGATCTTCTAGTTTTCACTCCATAAACATTTTCAATGACTTGCTCAATTGGATGAGCATTTTTGAACTTTAAATCAGTTGGAGGTTTGTAAGAATCATTACCTTTACTTACCTCTTCTTCCATGGAGTTTTCTGGCTTGAGCTCGATTTCCTTTTGTTGTTCTTGTTGTTTTGCTTTTGTATCATCTACATTACTTAGTTCATCCTCCTTTCTCGGAGTTTGGTTAAATTCATCAAAGACAACATGTATTGACTCTTCTACTGTTTGATGTCTTTTGTTGAAAATTCTATATGCTTTGTTATTTGATGAATAACCTAAGAAAATAGCTTCATCGATTTTGGCATCTAGTTTTCCCAGATTTGTTTTTCCATTATTTAGCACATAACAAATACATCCAAAAGTATGGAAATATGATATGTTTGGTTTCCTGCCCTTCCAAAGTTCATATGGGGTCTTTTTCAATATAGCTCTAATGGTAACTCGGTTCAATATATGACAAGCTGTACTTACAGCTTCACCCCAAAATTTCTTGGACAATTTACTCTCATTTAGCATGGTCCTAGCCATTTCTTGTATTGTCCGGTTTTCCTTTCAACAACTCCATTTTGTTGAGGAATTCTTGGTGCAGAGAATATATGGTGAATTCCCTTTTCATTGCAAAATTCTATGAATCGACTATTTTTCAAATTCACCACCATGGTCACTTCTAATGGAAATGATTGAACTTTGTTTTTCATTTTGTACCAAATTTGAAAACGAGACAAACATTGAAAAAGCTTCATCTTTGCTAGCTAATAGTATAATCCAAGTAAATCTAGAAAAGTCATCCACAATTACATACACATACTTTTTTCCACCAAGAGTTAAAATGTCTGATGACCCATAAAGATCCATATGTAGCAATTCAAGTGGTCTAGTTGTTGAGATTTCCTGTTTGGTCGAAAATGGCATTTTTGGTTGTTTAGATAGTTGACAGGCTTTACAAATCTTATCTTTGTCATATTTGAGCTTTGGTAAGCCTTGTACCAAATTCTTTTTCCATAATGTCTTAATATTTGACATATTTATATGTCAAAGCCTTGCATGCCATTTCCATGGATCATTTTCTATGGCTATTAGACATTTTCCTTCTAAGTCATCAAGGCAAACCAAATATACATTTTCATGTCTTTTGCCACTAAAAAATATATGCTCGTTATCATTAATAACATTACATATAGAGGATTCAAATACAACTTTATATCCTTTATCACACAGTTGACTAATACTCATTAGGTTGTATTTGAGTCCTTCAACAAATAGAACATTTTCAATGATGCACTTGAAATACCATAGACATTTCCTTTACCTTTTATTTTACCTTTTTCGTTATTTCCAAAAGCTACTATTCCTTCATTACATGGGTTGATCTTGTGAAATAATTCTTTTTCTCCTGTCATATGTCTTGAGCAACCGCTATCCATAAACCATACGTTATTGGCTTTAGCTTTAAGGCAAACCTGCAAAAATTAAGTTGAGTGGAGCTCATCCTTTTGGTACCCATTTTATGGGTCCGTTTGGGTTAGTTAACCTTTGAAGTTTAAGTTGATCTACCTTTGAAGCCATAAACCCAATGCTTTTTGGCATCCAAACCAATTTATCACTTAGGTTTTGCAGTTTACATTGATAGATCTTATGTCCCAACTTGTTGCAAAAGTTACAAGTTCTTGGAAGTCTAGAAATAGGGGGCCACTTGGTAGTTCGTTCCTCAGTTGGTCTTTTGGTCCAAACTACTTGTTTTATATTTGGTTTAGTATAAATGGGTTTGGTATTATTTCTTGGAGTGTTAGACTTTGTTTGTTTAAATGTATTGTACCCAAGTCCTTTCTTGCAAGTTTGGGTTGTCATTTTTAAGAACATTTTTACATTTTCTCCTGGATTAGAGAACTTGGCAAGGGATTCATTTAATGATTCATTCTCATTTTTAAGTTTTTCTAACTCATTTTCTAGGGTATTCTTTTCATTTTTTAACTTATCTAATTTTTCAGCAAGTTTACCATTTACAATTATTACTGCATCACATTGTCTTTTCTTAATTGTAAACTTGTTTCCTAATTTCTTTATTTCTTCATATAATGAGTCATAGGCTTGTTGAAGTTCTTCTAATTCAGCACATTTGGGACATTCATTTGTAGAAAAATTTGAAAAAGATTTCTGTTTGGAGGTTACCTCTTGACTACTCGTGCGGTTCGTTGAAGTGGCTTGATCCTCCACGGTTTTCATGGCTGCAAAGCATATGTCGGTATTTGCTATGCAACAAATTCTTGCGCAATCTGCTTCGCATTCTTCACTTGAGGAGCTATTCGTTGTAGATTTTTCTTCATTTACGTACATGCCTCTTCCTTTGTTTTTTTGAAATCTTTTGTTGTCGCCTCGATCTTTTCTTTGTTCCTTTGCCTTGTTTTCTTCGGGCGTTGGACATTGAGCTTGCATGTGTCCCGAACCGCCACATCGGTAACATTTTGTTGTTTCTTTCTTTTTCTCTTTGGAATTTCTTTATTTAAAGTTTCTGAAATTTCTGCCTTTCCTCACAAATTTTCTGAATCGTTTTGTGAGTAAGGCAATTTCATCGTCATTTTGTGAAGATGAGGTGTCGTCCGAGTCTTGTGCGGCTCTCAAGGCAATGGCTCTTTTTCCTTTGTGATGATCTTCGTTTCTTTTCTTAATTAGCTCATGTGACATCAAGGAGCTAATTAGGTCTTCAAGCTTCAATGTGTTAAGGTCCTTGGCTTCTTCTATCGCAGTAATCTTTAGAGTCCAAGATTCCGGTAGAGCCCTTAGAATCTTCATAACCTGTTCAGATTCAGATATAGCCTTTTCAAAACCTTTCAAAGCATTAGTAATTTTTGAGAATCTAGCAAACATTTCAGAAATATTTTATGTTTCTAACATCCTAAAGTTTTCCAATTCTCCGATCAAAATGTTTCTTCTCGTCCCTTGGACTTGAGAAATTCCTTCATAGATAGAGGTTAGTATATCCCATATCTCTTTGGCCGTTAAACAAGAGGATACTCTATCATATTCGGAAGCCGTAAGAGCACAAAATAATGAATTCATGGCTTTGGCATTGCTCTTCACAATTCTTATTCCTCATCGGTCCATTTGGAAGCTTTTTCATCAATGGGCAAAGTCACACCATCTTGAATCGTAATCCAAGAGTCCATATCAGTAGCCATGATGAGTTATTTCATACGTAGCTTCCAATATCCAAAATTGTTCCCATCAAACAATGGTGGCCTTGTAAAGGATTGGCCTTCGGCAAATGCGGGAACGGAAGTGGATTGGGATGCCATGACAAAAAGATCTCTTTGGTAAATTCAAAGACCTGCTCTGATACCACTTGTTGGTCCCGAGTTAATGGCAAAACCCAAGAGGGGAGGGGTGAATTGGGTTCTTATAAAATTCTTTGGTAAATTAAAACTTAACCCCTTGAAAGTTTAATCCCCTTGATTGTAATAAATAGAGAGCAATGAGATAATGAAAGCAATAAAGAAAAGCAGTAGGCAAGATTTATAGTGGTTCAGGCAACCTTTCCCTACTCCACTCTTCCAAACTCACACACCGTTGTGACTTGGGCTCCTCTATGTATTCCGCGAATACAATTAGAGTCTCTGCTCTCTTCTAGATTCTAGCTCTATGGGGCATATACAACTAGAGCCTCTGCTCTCTTCTAGATTCTAGCTCTAGGGAGCATATACAATTGACACAAGTAGATGATGAGTTACACACCAATCACAACTCTACTTGCAACGTCTTGGTTTGAAACACCAAACTCAAACCAAGCACCAAAAATAAACAATAATGTAAAAATAAAGAAGATCTACACTTTACTGTATTGTGTAGCAAGTTTCAGCTTGAGGAAGAATCTGTAGGAGCAACCGATTGTGTTTCGTTGAAGCTAATCACAACTTGAAGCTTATTCTTCCTTTGAAAAGTATAAATCACTCAAATTTAGAGAAAAGCAAATAAAAACTCTTGCTTGCACTTCTTTCCTCTCTTTAGACTCTATGTTATGTTGTATCCACGTTTGCTTGAGTGTTTATATATAGAGGAGGGAAGATTTTCAACGTTATAGAGGTGGTTGGCGCGCAATAAATGTTCCAACGTTCAAAAATTCGAACGTCACTTCCCCAAGTCGCAGGTGGAGTCGACTTCGTCTGCGACTTTGCCCAAGTCGCATGCTGGAGTCAACTTCGTGTACGACTTCGTCAATTCTTTAGTTTCCAAGTCTGTGTTCTGTGTCGACTTGGTCTCAGACTTGGCCTGAAGTCGATCTTGGAGTCGACTTGGGTTGTGACTTGACTATTTTCTCGTGCCAAATCAGTTTGATCCTTGTTGATTCTCCTCTTGCTTGCTTAGCTTCTTTCCTTCAATGATATAGGCATTATATTGTTCTGGATTGGCTTTGAATCTTGTAAACCTTGTGGAACTTGGAGAACTTGAAACTTGTATGGTCAAATCTTCTTTGATTTGGAATGAAATCCTGTACTTTGCTTGCTTTAAATTTATATTAGTCTTCATATCTTGAGTTGTCTTCATCTTGAAATGAGCTTGAACCTTTGATTTCAACTTGAGAAACTCAAGTCGATCTTGGGGTCGACTTCATATGCAACTTAGCCTCAAGTCGAGAGTGGAGTCGACTTCGACTGCGACTACGGATTGTTCTGTCCCAAAATCAATGCTGGAAGGAAATGTGTATCTTCAAGTCGATACTGGAGTCGACTTCGTCTGCAACTTGGCTTCCAAGTCGCAAGTGGAGTCGACTTCGCCTGCGACTTCAGCTCTTCACCTTCCAATTTCAAATCTGTCCAACAGGTATCGTTTGAAGTCGAATGTGGAGTCAACTTCGGGATCGATTTCACCCTAAGTCGAAGTCTGAGTCGACTTGGATGATTTTCATTCCTTAAGACATTCATCACATTCATTAGTAATCATTTTTATACTCAAATTTGAATTTGTTAATCATCAAAACTTATGCTTTGGTCAATTAACTATTGTTTCCAACAATCTCCTCCTTTTTTATGATTGACAAAACTAATTTGAGTTTGTTCCTTTCAAGAAAGTCATATTCATATAGTTTGTAAAACAGAATAACAAACAACGCAACAAATATAAGAGCATAAAATAAGTTTCATATTATCATGATTCATACAAAATTACAATGTAAACCAAAAAATAAAGCCTATATACAAGCTACCCAACCCAAAAATACTCTAAAACCTATGCTATGTACTCAAAAACTCCTATCCTATCTCCCCCTTTTTGGCAATCACTCAAAAATGCGTCTAAATTACCAAAGATTTGGTGTATTGAAATTTGAAAATGGGATATGAAGATTAAGTGGGTTTGACGGGTCGGACACGAGCTGAGGAGTAAAATGAAGAAACAGGTGTGGGGGTTGGATCTCGATGAACTGATCCAGAATCAAATGGATCTAGTTCAGGTATGGGCTGATTTCGGTGACGCCCAGATGCGAGATGGTATCAGATAGTACGCATTTTCCGATCGATACGATCTTGTCGGGAATGCATGTCCATGATGGCTATGGGGACTCCAGAGATGAGACTGGCAACTCTGTTCTCCTGTTGAGCCATTTCATCTCGAAGGGTAGCTATTTCATCTCGAATAGTCTGCAGGGTTATCTTCTAAGATGATGGTTGAGGTGCCGGATCTGGAATGGCTGATCCCTGTGGAGAGAAGGATCCAAGTGACATAGGAGAGGTGGGCTCCTCAGGAATATCCTGTGGTGGAGTAGGTGGGGCTGCTAGAGGTTGCTCCCCCTCCGTAGGTGCTTGTCTTGCCTCGTCAGGAGCTTCTGCTTCGGCTCTGAGTTCATGCACATTGAATCTTCATTCTCTGGATCAATGCCTTGTTGATTGCATTAGTGGATTTCAGTAGTTCGAAGGGCTCGCCTTTAATATCCACTTCAAAATGCTCAAGAATCTTCGTGATCCAGGTGCCGTAGGGTAGAACTCCCCGTGGATTGTCCTTTCTGCAGCTGAGGACTTCAATGAACAAACGGGGAAGACTCACTTTAACCCTGTTCACGATCTTCCATAGTATCCCGGCTTCTTGAGGATTCAGTTGATTCCTTCCTCTGCCTTTAGGATAGATGCAGTGGGCTATCAACAGGCGTAGAACCCGCTGCCTTGGAGACAGATCCATGTAATGTAGAAACTTGATCCCATGATGATATTTATTGCTCCGAGTGAGCTAATTATATATCTAATCAAGTGAGAGGTCTGCAGGGAGTGGCTCATCTTCATGCGGAACCTCAAGTATCTGTCCGAGATTTATCATTGCTCCTTCCAAATTTAGGGTTACTCCAACTCCAAAGAACATGTCAACTCCTTTGACAAAACTCCCATAATACTCCTCCTCCAATAGGTAGTAGAAAATCCTGGTTAGATCCGGATAGACTCTTTCATCTTCTTTTAGCAGTTTGGTCCATCCTTGGAATTCCAATAGATCTTCTATGTCTGATCCATAATCTTTCAAAAACTTGAAATCAATAATTTTCGAAATGAATACCTTCCTTTCTTAGAAGGATTTGTAGAACCGACTGTGCTGGAGTTCTGTCTTGAAATACGTAGTCGGCATCTTCAACACTTGAGCTTTCCCAGCTATGTTGCCTTTCCTTCTTGCCCCAGATTGAGTGCTTTGTGAGGTTTGGGGTTGTTCCTCACGACCATCTGTGGTTGACGGAGTTCCCATTTGAAAACGCACTCGGCGGCCAGTGGAAGTAGATGGTTCTTCCCGGGCTCGCTTTGAAGAGATATAGCCTTTCCAAGACCTTTTAAAGCATTAGTAATTTTAGAGAATCTAGCAAACATTTCAGAGATGTTTTCTCTATCTAGCATTCTAAAGTTTTCTAGTTCTCCAATCAATATATTTCTTCTCGTCCCTTGGACTTGAGAAGTTCCTTCATAGATAGAGGTTAGCGTATCCCATATTTCTTTGGCGGTTAAGCAAGAGGATACTCTATCATATTCAGAAGCAGTAAGAGCACAAAATAAAGAGTTCATAGCTTTGGCGTTGCTCTTAACAATTCTTACTTCCTCATCGGTCCATTTGGAAGCTCTTTCATCGGTAGGCAAGGTTACTCCATCTTGGATAGCAATCCAAGAATCCATGTCGGTAGCCATGATGAGTTGCTTCATACGAAGCTTCCAATATCCAAAATTTCTCCCATCAAACAACGGTGGCCTTGTAAAGGATTGGCCTTCAGCAAAAGCGGGAACGGAAGTAGATTGGGATGCCATATTGATAAGATCTCTTTGGTAAACTCAAAGACCTGCTCTGATACCACTTGTTGGTCCCGAGTTAGTGGCAAAACCCAAGAGGGGAGGGGTGAATTGGGTTCTTTAAAATTCTTTGGTAAATAAAAGACTTAACCCCTTGAGTAATTAATCCCCTTTAGAAAAGAGCTAGAGAGCAATAAAGATAAAGCAGTAAAAAGAAATATAACACAAGATTTATAGTGGTTCGGGCAAACCTTCCCTACTCCACTCTTCCAAGCTCACACTCTGTTGTGACTTGGGTTCCACTATGTATTCCACGAATACACTTAGAGTCACCGCTCTCTTCTAGATTTCAGCTCTAGGGGGCATATACAACTAGAGCCACTTGCTCTCTTCTAGATTCTAGCTCTAGGGGGCATAAACAACTCACATGCAAAAGTAGGTGATGAGTCTCACTCCAATCACACCCTACTTTGCATATACTTGATCTTAGCTACCCAAGCTAAATCAAGATTTATACAACAAGACAATGAAATAAATGAAACTACACTTTACAGATTTGTGTAGGCAGATTTAGCATGAGGAAGAAGTTGTAGAAGCAGCTTTGGATGAATATTGATGAAGGCGCTAGCAACTTGAAGCTTTTCTTCTTCCTTAGAATGTATACGGACCACTCAACAGTGGAGAAAAGCAAATAGGAAACCTTTCTTTTACTTCTTTTCTCTCTTTGAACTTTGTAGTAGTGTCTTGTGTTTTTTTGTTGTGTTTTCACGTTCATTTGAGGGTCCTTTTATCGAGGGAAGAAAATATGAACGTTGTGGAGGTTGTTGGCGTGCAATAAATGAGCTCCAACGTTCGAAAAATTTGAACGTTATCCCAAGTCGAAGATGGAGTCGACTTGGCTTGCGACTTGGCAACCCAAGTCGCATCTGGAGTCGACTTCGTCTGCGACTCCAGTTCTTCTAATTTCCCAAGTCTGAGTTTTAGTCGACTTGGTTTCAGACTTCGCCTCAAGTCGAACCTGAAGTCGACTTAGCCTGCGACTTGGCTCGGGTTTTGCTAAAGCTGCTTTGATCTTCAAGATTCGGCTTGATCTTTGCAAAGCTTTTGAGCTGTTTGAGTCCTTGCATGATATATGCTTGTTCCTCGCTTAGTCTTGGACTCACTTGGTCTCCATAACTTGGGTGTTGCCTTATTTGATTAAGCTTGAACATTTGCCTTGGCTTGATAGACTTGATTTGAACATTGAATATGAATCTTAGCTTTGATCTTCAAGAATCTTAATTTGTTTCCTTGTGAATGAACTTTTCATCTCATTTGGGTTTGAACAAGTTCAATATGATCCTTGGAATAAGCTTGAAACTTCAATCTTCAAGTCTAAAATCCTCAAGTCGAAGTTGGAGTCGACCTTGTCTGCGACTTGACTCAAGTCGCTCCTGGAGTCGACTTCGTGTGCGACTTGGGCAGCTTCGTCCCCCAAAATCAACGCTGGACATTTTCTTTCGTTTGAAGTCGATTCTGGAGTCGACTTCGTATGCGACTTGACTTCCTAAGTTGCAAGTGGAGTCGACTTGACCTGCGATTTCACCTGTTGCCTTTTGGGATTCATTCTCAAGTCGATTTTTGAGTCGACTTTGGGATCGACTTCACCCAAGTCCAAGTCCAAGTCGACTTGTAGATCGACTTGACCTCTTTGCTTTCCTTAAACATTTAGCAAACACATTAGTACCTTTTATATACTCAAATTAGTTATTGTTAATCATCAAAACTCAAGTTTTGGTCAATTTTTATTCTTTTAAACATTGTTTCCAACAATCTCCCCCTTTTTGATGATTGACAAAACTTCATTTGAGTTGATACCTTTCAAGCATTAATCATGTTCATATGTCTTTTTGAAAAACAGAGCATTTGTCATATAGGTCAGAGCTTTTTGAAATTTCAACTATTATATCATTTTGGCATTTTGGATACCTTTCAAGCAAATCATTTTCAAACAAATAATGTTGAATACTTTATTAATCATAACATATTAAGCAAACATAACATTCATCAATAGCATATATATGTATCAAGTTTCATTTTTACAAAATGCAACACAAAACAAAAATGAAACCTAGATACAAAACTACCCAACCCAAAAGAAAATTTTACTCAACTCACCTATTCTATCTCTCCCTTTTTGTCAAACTATCAAAAAATCTATCAAAAATCGATCAACTTTTAATGATTTTGTGAATTGAAATTGAGAGATCGGATATAAGATTGGTTTGATGGGACGATTTTGGGCAGATGAGTAGATGGAGATATCGTGATCGGGAGATGCTGCTTTATGAACTGAACCCGATTCGTATGGATCGAGTTCAGGCATAGGCCTCTTCTTGTGACGTCCGGAGGCGAGGTGATATTTGATGGTACGCAGTTCCCGATCCATGTGATCTTGTCGGGAATGCATATCAGTGATAGCATTCAGCACACCGGTCACTAGGCTAGTCATCCTATCTTCTTGATGACCCATAGCATCCAAGATCTCGTTTTTGAGGCTTTGAAGTGCAGCCATTTGATCTGAAGTAGGCGGCACGCGTTCGGGTGCAACGGATCCTTGAGGAGAATGTGATCCGTGTGACAGAGGAGATGCAGGCCGTTCAGGCGATGCCTCGGGAGCTTGCTCCCCCTCAGCTTGTGCATTGTCCTCTTGTTCTCGGGCTGGCTCGCCAAGCTTCTCCCGGATTCTATCATCCCTAAACTGCTCCAAATTGATCTTCATGCGTTGGAGCAAAGCCCTGTTGATGGCGTTTGTTGTCTTTGGAACTTCATATGGTTCCCCGTCGATGTCTACATCGCACCTTTCCAGGATCAAAGTGATCCAGGATCCATACGGTAGCACGCCCCGTGGGTTCTCCTTTTTATTTGCCAGGGCTTCAAGGAAGAGTCTAGGAAGACTGATCTTCACCTTATTGACCAATTTCCATAAGATCACTGCTTCCTGTGGATTGAGTTGATTTCTTCCGCCTCCTTTTGGCAAGATACAGTGGGCTATTAGCAAGCGGATGACCCTGAGTCTGGGAGGAAGATCCATGTAATGCAGAAATTTGGTACCTGCATGGTATTTGTTGCTTTTTGTTAACTCATTGTAGATCTGGTCCACTGTTAGATCCTGGGAAAGCCTCTCTTCATCAAAGGGTACTTGAAGAATGTTTCCAATTCTTCTCAGGGCTCTATCTTGTTCTGGAAGGTTGCTACCCCCAAACTGTATTTCAGTGCCTTTGACATAAGTGCAAAACTTGGTGTCGTCCCATAAATAATAAAACTATCTTGTGAGATCAGGATAGATCCGTTCATCGGATTTGAATAGTTGTATCCATCCTTGGAAATCCAACAACTCTTCTATGTCGAACTCATAGTCGTTGAGGAACTTGAAATCTATGATCTTAGGAATGAATACCTTTCGTTCATAGAAGTTTCTGTAGAAGCGACTATGCTGTAGCTCTGTCCTGAAATAAGTAGTGGGCATTTTTAGAACTTGCCCCTTCTTGATAGGAATCCTTGAAGAGTAAGAGCTTTCAGGTCGACTTTCTGATCTTTGAGTTTGATCAGTTGACTGTGTTGTTGTTTGAAAACGAACCCGCCTACCCGTCGAGGTCGAAGGTTCCTCTCGTGGCCGTTTTGCGGGTGTTCTTTGCCTTCTGGGCACCTCTTCCTCAGTTGTTGACCTTGAAGGTCTAGGCATAGGCTTTAGAGATGGTTTTGAGACTGCTTTCTTTGGAATTCTTGGTTTTGGGGCCATTGGATTGAAGTTGGAAACTGAGAGAGAAGAAAACAGAGCTGAAGTTGTGACTAGAAAGTGAGAACTTGAGAGAACTGAGAGAGAGCTGAGAGAGAAAGATAGAAACTGGAATGGCTGTTTTGCCGGAGAGAGAGAGAAATCTGTTGGCCGGAAAACAGGTGGAGCGGCAATTGCTAGAGAAAAGTGGATTGCTACCGGACAGGAGAAGGTCGCCGGAAGGGAGAAATGAATTTCTAGCTGGAGAAAAGATATCGTCGGAGAGGAAGAAGTAATCGCAGGAGCAAGAACGAGAAATGAGGAAGAAGAAGGAAAATGGGAAAGAAGAAGAAGGAGATGAGGAAGGCGGACGGTCGCGCGCGCGGAGTCGACTTTGCCCTAGGCGAAGTCGACTTCGGTTCCCTGGAGTCGACTTCACACGTAGTGCGGAGTCGACTTTGACCCCTTTGGAGTCGACTTCGGTTCCCTGGAGTCGACTTCACACGTAGTGCGGAGTCGACTTTGACCCCTTTGGAGTCGACTTCGCTTTGATAGCGGAGTCGACTTCGCTTTCCCAAGTCGACTTGGCGGAGTCGACTTGGCTCCTATTGAGTCGACTTGACCCATCAGTTTGCCTTTTTCAAATTTTGGCTTCTTGCTTTAATTTTTCCTAATTTAGTTCTATCATCCCCATATCATTCCTAATCTTACAGAATGATTCTTTAGCTAGTGGTTTGGTAAAGATATCAGCAATTTGATCTTCCGTTTTCACATATTCTAAGCATACATCATGATTCTCAACATGTTCACGAATAAAATGATGTCTCACATCAATATGCTTGGTTCTTGAATGCAGTACAGGATTTTTAGTTAAACAAATTGCACTTGTATTATCACATATAATAGGAATATCAACATAATCAATACCATAGTCTTTCAACTGTTGTTTCATCCAAAGTAATTGGGCACAACAACTACCGGCGGCTATGTATTCGGCTTCCGCAGTAGATAGGGCAACACTTGTTTGTTTTCTTGAATACCATGAAACCAACATATGTCCAAGAAACTGACAAGTTCCACTAGTACTTTTTCTATCTACTTTATAGCCAGCAAAATCTGCATCCGAATAGCCGATTAGATCAAAGGTTGTCCCCTTTGGATACCATAGTCCAAGATTGGCAGTTTTTATCAAATACTTAAAAATTCTTTTTACAGCATGTAGATGTGATTCTTTAGGGCATGCTTGAAATCTAGAACACATACAAACACTGAATAAGATATCGGGTCTAGAAGCAGTTAAATATAACAAGGAACCTATCATGCTTCTATAAAGCTTTTGATCGATACTTTTACCATTTTCGTCCATGTCGATCTTGATTGTAGAACTCATTGGAGTGTTTGCCCTTTTGCTATTCTGCATTCCAAATTTCTTGAGCATCTCTTTGACATATTTGGACTGATTTAGAAATATTCCTTCATTTTGTTGCTTGATTTGCAGTCCCAGAAAGAAATTTAATTCTCCATCATGCTCATTTCAAACTCGTTCTGCATTATCTTAGAAAATTCTTGACACAGATTTTCGTCAGTAGCACCAAATATTATGTCATCCACATAAATTTGTACAATCAAAATATTTTTATTTTTGTACTTAATGAACAAAGTAGTGTCTACTTTCCCTCTTTGAAACTCATGATCAATCAAGAAACTATTTAACCTTTCATACCAAGCTCTTGGTGCTTGTTTTAGTCCATATAATGCTTTGGTTAATTTATAAACAAACTTTGATTGATCCTTTTCTTCAAAACCAGGAGGTTGCTCAACGTATACTTCTTCATTCAAGTACCCATTCAGAAATGCGCTTTTTACATCCATTTGAAACAATTTGAAATTCATATGGGAAGCAAATGCTAATATAATACGTATGGCTTCTAATCTAGCCACGGGTGCATATGATTCTTCAAAATCAATTCCTTCTTCTTGGGAATACCCTTTGGCTACTAATCTGGCCTTGTTTCTAATTACAAGCCCGCTTTCATCTAATTTGTTCCTAAAAACCCATTTGGTACCAATGATGGTATGATCATTTGGTCTAGGAACTAAGTGCCATACATTGTTCCTTTCGAATTGGTTTAGCTCTTCTTGCATTGCAATAACCCAATTTTCATCATTGAGAGCTTGTTCAATGGTATTTGGTTCAATTTTAGATACAAAGGCATTTTGACCATAAACGTTTTGTTTTGATCTTCTAGTTTTCACTCCTTCATATACATTTCTAATAACTTGCTCAATTGGATGGACATTTTTGAACTTTAAATCAGTTGGAGGTTTATAAGAATCATTACCTTCACTTACCTCTTCCTCCATGAGATTTTCTGGCTTGAGCTCGAGTTCCTTTGGTTGTTCTTTGCCTTTTGTCTCATCTGCATCACTTAGTTCATCCTCCTTTCTCGGAGTTTGGTTAATTTCATCAAATACAACGTGTATGGATTCTTCAACAATTTGGTTTTGTTTATTGAAAACTCTATATGCTTTGCTATTTGATGAATATCCAAGAAATATAGCCTCATCACTTTTAGCATCTAACTTTCCCAAGTTAGTTTTTCCATTATTCAGAACATAACATGTACATCCAAAAGCATGAAAATAAGAAATATTTGGTTTTCTTCCTTTCCATAGTTCATATGGGGTCTTTTTCAAGATTGCTCGAATGGTGACACAGTTCAATACATGACAAGCTGTACTTACAGCTTCACCCCAAAATTTCTTGGATAGATTGCTCTCATTTAGCATAGTTCTAGCCATCTCTTGTATAGTTCTATTTTTCCTTTCTACTACTCCATTTTGTTGTGGAGTTCTTGGTGCAGAAAATGTGTGGTGAATTCCTTTTTCATTGCAAAATTCCATGAATCGTTTGTTTTCGAATTCGCCACCATGATCGCTTCTTATGGTCACAATAGTACTTTGTTTTTCATTTTGCACCAAATTTACAAAAGTTGCAAACATAGAGAAGGCTTCATCTTTACTAGCTAAGAGAATTATCCATGTGAATCTTGAAAAAATCATCAACTATGACAAATACATATTTCTTTCCATCAATGGTTAGAATGTCGGATGGCCCGTATAGATCCATGTGTAGCAATTCAAGTGGCTTGGTGGTGGAAATTTCCCTTTTGGTAGAGAAAGGCATCTTGGGTTGTTTTGATAATTGACATGCCTTACAAATCTTGTCCTTGTCATATTTCAATCTTGGTAATCCTTCTACCAAACTCTTTTTCCATAGGGTTTTTATGTTTCCCATGTTTATATGTCCAAGCCTTTTATGCCAAACCCATGGATCATTATCAATGGCCATTAGACATTGACCATTCAATTCATCAAGTGAAACCAAATATACATTTCCATGTCTTTTACCACTAAACATGATATGCTTTCCATCAAATACATTACATATAGATGATTCAAACACAACTTTGTATCCTTTATCACATAATTGGCTAATGCTCATTAAATTGTGTTTGAGTCCTTCAACAAACAAAACATCTTCCATGCATGCATTTGAAATACTATGTATATTTCCTTTACCTTTAATTTTATCTTTTTCATTATTGCCAAAGGCAACCATTCCATCATTACAAGGCTTAAGTTTGTGAAACAAACTTCTTTCACCGGTCATATGCCTTGAGGAACCGCTATCCATAAACCATTCATTGTTTGCCTTTGCCTTAAAACATGTCTGAAAAATAAGCAAATAAATCTTATCTCCTTGGTACCCATTTTATGGGTCCATTTGGGTTAGTAATATAAATCAATTTTTGTTGTTCTAACTTTGAAAGCCCAAATCTTGTGTTTCTTGGAACCCAAACTAATTTTGCACCATGGTCATATAATTTCTTAAAATTACATTTGTAAGTTTTGTGTCCCATTTTATTGCAGAAATTACAAGCCATAGGTAATCTTGGAGTAGGCCTCCAAGTATGCAATGGTTCAAATGTTGGTCTTCTAGTCCACTTAAAATTTTTCTTTTGTGGCTTGTACATAGATGCATTTTTAGTTTGATGTTTCTCAAGTATTTGTACATTTGATTTGCTACTTTCTCCTTGCTCAAATGTATGATACCCAAGACCTCTTTTATGTGTTTGGGAGGTCATATTCAAAAACATTTTGACACTTTCTCCTGGATTAGAGAACTTAGCTAATGATTCATTTAATGATTTGTTCTCCTTTTTCAGCAGATTATTTTCATCTTTCAATTTGTCTAATCTTTCTGCAAGTTTACCATTTACAATTATTGTTGCATCACATTGTCTTTTCTTAATTGTAAACTTGTTTCCTAATTTCTTTATTTTTTCATATAATGAATCATATGCAGTTTGTAGCTCATCTAATTCAGTACATTTGAGGCATTCTTGAAAGGAAGTAAAACTTGATTTAGAATGGGAGAGTTTGGAACTTACCTCTTCATCGCTTCTGCATTTTGTTGAGGTAATTCGTTCTTCTTGTTCGATTTGTGCCATGCAGCAAATTCTCGCACATTCTTCCGCCTCGTTTTCGTTGGTTGAGGAGTTACTCGTTGTAGATTCCTCATCGTTTACGTACATGCCTCTACCTTTGTATTTTTGGAATCTTTTGTTGTCCCCTCGATCCTTTCTTTGTTCTTTTGCCTTGCTCTCTTCGGGAGTTGGACATTGAGCTTGCATATGTCCCGAACCGCCGCATCGGTAACATTTGGTCGATTCTTTCTTCTTCTCTTTGGGAGTTCTTTCTTTGAAACCTCTGAAAATTTTGCCTTTTCTCACAAATTTTCTGAAACGTTTTGTGAGTAGGGCAATCTCGTCGTCGTTTTGAGAAGAGGAGGTATCGTCAGTGTCTTGTGCGGCTTTCAAGGCGATTGCTCTTTTTCCCCTATGTTGATCTTCATTTCTTCTCTTGATTAGCTCATGTGACATGAGTGAGCTAATTAAGTCTTCAAGCTTTAATGTGTTAAGATCCTTGGCTTCTTCTATCACAGTGATCTTTGGAGTCCATGACTCGGGAAGAGCTCTCAAAATTTTCATAACCTGCTCAGATTCAGATATAGCCTTTCCAAGACCTTTTAAAGCATTAGTAATTTTAGAGAATCTAGCAAACATTTCAGAGATGTTTTCTCTATCTAGCATTCTAAAGTTTTCTAGTTCTCCAATCAATATATTTCTTCTCGTCCCTTGGACTTGAGAAGTTCCTTCATAGATAGAGGTTAGCGTATCCCATATTTCTTTGGCGGTTAAGCAAGAGGATACTCTATCATATTCAGAAGCAGTAAGAGCACAAAATAAAGAGTTCATAGCTTTGGCGTTGCTCTTAACAATTCTTACTTCCTCATCGGTCCATTTGGAAGCTCTTTCATCGGTAGGCAAGGTTACTCCATCTTGGATAGCAATCCAAGAATCCATGTCGGTAGCCATGATGAGTTGCTTCATACGAAGCTTCCAATATCCAAAATTGCTCCCATCAAACAACGGTGGCCTTGTAAAGGATTGGCCTTCAGCAAAAGCGGGAACGGAAGTAGATTGGGATGCCATATTGATAAGATCTCTTTGGTAAACTCAAAGACCTGCTCTGATACCACTTGTTGGTCCCGAGTTAGTGGCAAAACCCAAGAGGGGAGGGGTGAATTGGGTTCTTTAAAATTCTTTGGTAAATAAAAGACTTAACCCCTTGAGTAATTAATCCCCTTTAGAAAAGAGCTAGAGAGCAATAAAGATAAAGCAGTAAAAAGAAATATAACACAAGATTTATAGTGGTTCGGGCAAACCTTCCCTACTCCACTCTTCCAAGCTCACACTCTGTTGTGACTTGGGTTCCACTATGTATTCCACGAATACACTTAGAGTCACCGCTCTCTTCTAGATTTCAGCTCTAGGGGGCATATACAACTAGAGTCACTTGCTCTCTTCTAGATTCTAGCTCTAGGGGGCATAAACAACTCACATGCAAAAGTAGGTGATGAGTCTCACTCCAATCACACCCTACTTTGCATATACTTGATCTTAGCTACCCAAGCTAAATCAAGATTTATACAACAAGACAATGAAATAAATGAAACTACACTTTACAGATTTGTGTAGGCAGATTTAGCATGAGGAAGAAGTTGTAGAAGCAGCTTTGGATGAATATTGATGAAGGCGCTAGCAACTTGAAGCTTTTCTTCTTCCTTAGAATGTATACGGACCACTCAACAGTGGAGAAAAGAAAATAGGAAACCTTTCTTTTACTTCTTTTCTCTCTTTGAACTTTGTAGTAGTGTCTTGTGTTTTTTTGTTGTGTTTTCACGTTCATTTGAGGGTCCTTTTATCGAGGGAAGAAAATATGAACGTTGTGGAGGTTGTTGGCGTGCAATAAATGAGCTCCAACGTTCGAAAAATTTGAACGTTATCCCAAGTCGAAGATGGAGTCGACTTGGCAACCCAAGTCGCATCTGGAGTCGACTTCGTCTGCGACTCCAGTTCTTCTAATTTCCCAAGTCTGAGTTTTAGTCGACTTGGTTTCAGACTTCGACTCAAGTCGAACCTGAAGTCGACTTAGCCTGCGACTTGGCTCGGGTTTTGCTAAAGCTGCTTTGATCTTCAAGATTCGGCTTGATCTTTGCAAAGCTTTTGAGCTGTTTGAGTCCTTGCATGATATATGCTTGTTCCTCGCTTAGTCTTGGACTCACTTGGTCTCCATAACTTGGGTGTTGCCTTATTTGATTAAGCTTGAACATTTGCCTTGGCTTGATAGACTTGATTTGAACATTGAATATGAATCTTAGCTTTGATCTTCAAGAATCTTAATTTGTTTCCTTGTGAATGAACTTTTCATCTCATTTGGGTTTGAACAAGTTCAATATGATCCATGGAATAAGCTTGAAACTTCAATCTTCAAGTCTAAAATCCTCAAGTCGAAGTTGGAGTCGACCTTGTCTGCGACTTGACTCAAGTCGCTCCTGGAGTCGACTTCGTGTGCGACTTGGGCAGCTTCGTCCCCCAAAATCAACGCTGGACATTTTCTTTCGTTTGAAGTCGATTCTGGAGTCGACTTCGTATGCGACTTGACTTCCTAAGTCGCAAGTAGAGTCGACTTGACCTGCGACTTCACCTGTTGCCTTTTGGGATTCATTCTCAAGTCAATTTTTGAGTCGACTTTGGGATCGACTTCACCCAAGTCGAAGTCCAAGTCGACTTGTAGATCGACTTGACCTCTTTGCTTTCCTTAAACATTTAGCAAACACATTAGTACCTTTTATATACTCAAATTAGTTCTTGTTAATCATCAAAACTCAAGTTTTGGTCAATTTTTATTGTTTTAAACATTGTTTCCAACATGGTCCACTGAGGTATTGCCTTTCAACAGTCTTTCAATAGGCATTGGCTCTATCTATGGCTGTTCATTGCTCACCATACCATCCTTCAAATTTTCTAAGGTTTGATCTGTTTTCCGGATCAATTCCTCTATTCGCTTGGCCAGCTTCAGACGCGAATACCAAAATCTTGGACCCCAGCCTTTCTTTTGATATTCTTCTTTCATTTTTTTCTGACCAAGGTGTTTGTGAAAACATTTTTATTCAGGGGTGAAATACAAATGGGGCAGTTTTGTCTTTTCACAAACTGGGAGTACATTTGAAGATAAAGTGCAAATATGGGTAGGTGAAATGGCTCATGTTAGATTGTGGTGCACGTTTCTTTATGGGATGTCATATGCTTTAATAAAATGATATTGATAATCAACGATCCGAGACGTCTAATATGTAATATAATCATCATAAATAATAATAGGCAACGTATGCTAAAATATTGGAACAAGCAACTAGATTTATCAGAAAATATAATTGAATGAACGAAATAATTTTGCTTATTCCTCATATTTTACAGATTTTATAGATTTTACAAATTTTATGAATTTTAAAGTTTACACGCGATTCACAGGGATGATGAGTTGTATAGATTATCTATCTTCATTTTTTTTCTATAAACGTATTTTACAGGTTTTTCGAATATAGCAAAAAATGTGCATATGTAACTGACAGTTTTTGTATATTTTATGAATTTTACAGAATATATTATTTTGTCATGTAGCCATTTAATGACGTAGACAAGTTATGCAGCTTTGACACCTTAGACAAGATTGATAATATTTTATTTTCACAAATTTTATAAGAAATACAGATTTTACAATAATGCTAGAAAATCGTAAACTCATTTCTATATGTTTTATGATTTTTATAGATTATTCAAATTCTAATGAACTGGTCTAATGGATTTTATAGATTATGTATAAAATCTATAGAGAATGTATTATCCATAGATGTAATACAAAAACTATAAAAATTATTAAATAATAAATTTTGAAAGGTTATTAAAATTTAATTAAATTCATAGAATGTATAATCTAATTAATATATTTAACTAGCTCAATATTTTAATTTATATTTTCACTTATTGAATAATTATAAAATAAGCTCTATATACTAATTTTTTAGATTAAACTCCTATAGTTTATTTTTAAGAATAATAAAACTTATTTTACAAATAATTCAGTATTATTTGTCACAAAATAATTCAATAATCATGATTTATTTTAAATTCACAAAAAATGTAGTAAAGATGAAAGTAGATTTTATAAAACACATATAATAAATCTATTAATTAAGAGGGGTGAGCAGTGAAATATATGAGGCAAACAATCAATTGTTGTCCAGTCATCCCATGCTATTATTTTTATTTTTAATATAGTTGGTCTTAAAATTTTTAAGCACCAAGTAAGACCCAAAAATAATTATAATCAAGAAAAAAAGTGTAATGTTTACATGAGAATATTATTTGATAGGCAATTTCAATTATTTGTCTTAAATGTAATTATATTTTTAACAAGGTGAAATCAATATTTTTTAAGCACTGAATAAACTAATTCGACAAATTTTATTTGGTAGCCTGGATGATTGACCTTAAAACAATTATAATTGAGAAGGAAATAGAATAATATCCATGTGAGAATATTATTTGATGGGTAATTTGAATTGTGTTGATAAAGTAATTTTATTTTTGAACAAGAGGAGTATCAAAATTATTAAGCACCAAATAAATTATTTGTATAAATTTTCTTATGCCCCTCCTACCACTGACCTGCAACTAATTTTAATCCAAAAGAAAATATTATACTATTCACATGAGGACATTATTTAATAGGCAATCTTATTTATTTGTCACAAAAATAATTTTATTTTCAATAGTCATGGTATCGAAATTATTAATTATCAAATGAATTAACTACACAAATTTTAGTCCACACTTATATTGTTTCCTCAAAAATAAAATATAATCAAATTTTTATAATAATAATAATGCAAGAAGATTAATTTATGTGTAAATTTTACCAACGCATCTAGCATGTGAGAATATTAATTATCTTGTTTCAAAAATAATATTATTCTTAACAAGGGTGGTACTAAAATTATTGAGCTCACGATATCATAATTGCACAAATTTTATTTAGCCTTCCGTTGTTCCAAAAATTAATAACATCCAAAACAATTTGCATCTCATATGTACACAAGCTTAAAAGGAGGTAGTACCATAGTTAGGTCTTTTTACAGCTCTTTTTTCTGAGAATATCACTTCATGTTATTTATTTTTCAGTGTATGATTTTATTTTCGTTATTAGCCTAAACTGCCTTGTGTATATTGTGTCACCTGGATTGCTACTTTGTCCTTAATTGATTTTTGTGAACTTTTTGATATACTTGCAACGTGCCAGGTGTATTTATAGTGAAAAATTACATGCCAGCTTAATATTCTAGTCATTGATGATTCAACTTTCCTACTGAAAATACATGACCCTACTTTAATAGGCTTATATGAATTTTTAAAAATTTATCGTTTCATCCAAATGCAATTTCTAGTGTCAATGCCCTATGTATGATAAATCGAAATTTATAGAATTTTAACAATTCAAAAAGATGCATTTAGTTAAGGGCAAAAATATTTTAAAATTTTCATATAAGCTTACTTAAGTGGGATCACAATAAAATTTTTTAAAATAATCGAAGGTGACTCATATGGAACCACATTTTGTCACATATTGTCTAACGCACAAAATCACGTTTTTTTAATAATCATCAAGGACTTCATATATGTGTACATATATATTTTTAAAATTTTCTGTACTCATATATAAGCCCTGCTTGGATGTGTTAGAATAATTTTTCTAAAATTACAAAAAACGCAATCGAGGTCATCATCACTTGATTTGCAAAATTTAAAGAAGAAGACGAGATAAATATCATGTGCAAGCAGTTAAGAACTCTAACACAATTAACAAAGAAAGTAAACTAAAATAATTTAAAAAGAGCTACACTAAAACACAGATATAAATGAAGTTAAAGACATTAAAATAACATAATTTTGTATGCACCTCAACAAATCATTATACCTAAAGACAGAAAATGATATATTTTACATTTTTATTGCACCATTTAAAAATTAACTAAGGTACAATAATTTTTTTTTAAAAAATTCCTTCTAAAGCTAAAAAATGATATAGTATCATTCAGATGTCAATTAAATATATACAAAATAATTCTAATTATTTTTCTTCAAAGCATTATTTTAGGGGTTGTGACGTAATCCAGCTTTAAATTTCTTTAACCAACATCCATATTTAACCTGCATCAAAAATACAAATATTTTAGAAATAAAATTGCCTACATAAATTTGATAAAAAGATCAATGAAAATTAACATACGTGTTGGATTTAATATAAGATTTTGACTAATTACCTGAAGTTTTTGAGATATTGAAGAGACAAGAATGCCAAATTCTGTTGACACATAAATCGAACTTTTCTATAGAATGATCACATTGAAATATCAAAATCGGATGAGCTAACAGAATGATGAATATGATCTATATGGTTTAATCAAAAAGACAAAATGGAAAGAAAAACTACCCTAAGGTAGGATGTAGTATTTTTTTATTCTAAATGTACAAAGTTGCAGTTCTGTTGCAAGCAATAGATCTTGTTCTAGGTAGTCAAAAGGATCCCTCCTTCGTTTATCCATCAGGTTTGGCGCACATTACAAGTAGAAAAATAGTATAATTTATCTCTTCATATTTGTACAACCATAGAGTTCTATACAAAAACATAATACCACATACAGGGAAGAAAAAAGTTTTACAAAAACAACTCTATACAGAAATATCCCAAATTCAAGTGAGATAAAATAGCTCCATAAAGAAGAATACTTCTTTAAATATATTAAAATCATCATCCCAAATTACAGACACATGGTAGTTACAATTGACATAAATTGAAGCTAAAAGTTGCAACGAAGCATTGCAATCCTACGGCAAGACCCAAATGCCATCCCAAAAAAAAGTAACAATGAAATAATAATAATAATAATAATAATAATAATAATAATAATAATAATAATAATAATAATAATAATAACGGAGCACAATAATAATAATAATAATAATAATAATAATGGAGTATAACTCAATCATCATTTCCTTATAAAGGTTATAAACTTGACCCTAACTCAGTCATTGACAAGCTGCGTATATGTTTATTAAATTGCTCGCTATTACGCAAGTATATGTGCCGTGTCAAGTAATAAAGTGTGAGTAGAGTATCGTTCCCATGAGGATTGTGTTAAACGGATTAGCACCTTAAATCTCAATTGTCTAAGTGAATTGGTAAAAGAAATAAAATTTGTTTCAAAGAATTGAATTAAACTAAACTAAGCAAAGTAGTAAATGTCCAGAGTGGTGTGGATGTTGCTGATATTGCCTTGAGATGATTAAGATAGGTGAGAATATGAATTCATTGAATTATAGCTATATTATTTGGTTTCAATTAAGTTAGTTGTGCTGAGATTACTAATCTAGGTTCATTCATATTCATATATGTCTTCCAACACATACAAACCTAACCAAGTTTTAGTCATGTGCTATGTTCCCATGCACACAAGTAAAATAAGGTTGATAACCATATAACCTAATCATAATTACACAGGGTTAACAGGTATATTCCTATCCATATTAACATCTAACACAACATGAGTTAGAATACTTGTGTCTTATATATGGATCTTATTCAAATCCCACTTGTCCAAGCATGAATCTGAATATTAGATCAATCCATAAGGTTGCAAGACTTGTAAACGCATTAAGAATGATATATAAGGGTAATCTCAAACAACATATGTCACAACACAACTATATTATTAATTTAAGCATAAGAAAACTAAATATCATAAGCTATGAGTTCAAATCCTACATATCTCCCACCATAGGAAGGTTCGGCCCATAAACATGACTTCAATTCCCATTAAAATCAAGTTACAATCAACCCAAGCAAGGAGAATAACAAATAGGAAGAGATAGATGAGAAGAGGAGATGAAACTCAATAGATTTGCAGTGGTAGCTTAGATCTCCACTTGCTTTTCTCTTCTTCCTTGAAGCTTTTGTGTTTCTCCCTTTCTCCACAGCAACCACAACCCTCTCTCCCAGTCTCTATCTATGGCCTCTGGAACTCCTCTACATGCAGCCCTAGGTTTCTATTTATAATGGGTAGATTGCACAGCACAAGTGCAGAAATCCACATGTGTATAGATACGTATTAGCGCCTAGGCACCAACTCTCTAGTGCTGCGTAACTTAGAAACCTTAAAAAAATGAAAACCCTAGGACTTCATGCCTTGGCGCCAACTCTCTGGAATTAATGTGACTTGTGACTTCAAAAGCCTTTAGAACTTTGCTTGCATGTTGCTGAAGTGGCGCCTGGGCACCACTGGCTGGCGCCTAGGCGCCAACCCCATGCTCCTTCACTTGGCTCTGTTCTGCATTCGACTCGCTCGCATGCTTGTAATTCTCCATCTTTCTTGTAAAAATTATATAAATTAAATAAATGGACTAAAAATGCATAAAAATTGCATAATGCTCCTAAAATGCAAAGCGGATGAAAATTAAGTTAAATGAGTGCAAATTACGCCTAATCTCTCGAACTAACGCACAAATAAAGTCTGAAATGGGTTATGATAACTCATAAAATCATACCCCCAAACTTAAATGTTGCTAGTCCTCGAGCAACACATGCAAACACAATGAATAAATGAATGAATGAATTTAGACTCCGTCAACTCAACCTGATTCCCATTATACTTCTAACAATCCATCTTTCTATTCGACATGATCGAGAATAATCTAAAGTTGAAAAATCATCCATTTCTCAAAATAGGACATGCATATTCATTTATCATTCGCAAACCAAGTCACATGTAGATGATAATAATCCTAGTACAAAGTGATAATTCAACATGCTAATCTTCCTCTTGATCAAAAGAAACTTGTTAGAAAATCAATACAAAACAGGTGAGCCAAGGTTTAAGCTGAACTGACTAGTCAAAGAATATGGTAATCATTCACAGGATTTCATTTTGCCTAACTGCACATTCTTTTCTCCCCCAAACTTATTGCAAAACTCTCCTCACCATATTTCAGGATATCCGGAGATTTTTTTTTTTGGCTTCCCTCACCATATTTCAGGGTATCTAGGAAAAGTTTTCTTTTTAAAGCTTTCTTACTGTGATTTTTTTTGCTTTTTTACGCGAACCTTGACATTTGTTAATGTCAAGTCCCAATTACTTAGCTTAGGTCAATCACCCCCTTTTATTGTTCTGATAACTTAAAGTAGGGATACTGAATGTGCAAGAAAATTTTTGTGAAATACTACCATTTTCGAGACATTAATTCCCTTAAAGCACGTGGTTTACATTTGTTTAACTCAATTCCGATCATTTCAGTTGAAAAGATTAGCATAAATTTTATTATAACAATGTACTATGAGATTTAGTCTAATTCATTCATATGTTACTTGCAAATTTCCTTAACACATAATGCTTAGCCTGAATTTTCAATTTTTCATGAAATCGATTTCAAGTTAAAGTTTTTCTCAACCTTGCACATATTTCATTAAAATGGATTGAAACAAGATAATTTTCGCAGGCAAAATTTGACATGATATGCAGTCTAAACAAAACATGAAAAACAAACCTATGACCGAGAATTATACACTCCCCCAAACTTGAGAGATGTATTGTCCTCAATGCATGCAACTACATGAAACCTGCATGATCATAGACTGAGAAATAAATACAAAAAGAATATAAAATGGAAAGGACAGATACTCCCCTATGCGTCTGATGCGGAGGAGTCGTCGTCGTCGCACTCACTTTCTTCACCAGGCTGATGTGAAGATTGACCAAAATAGGCTCAGAAAGTGTCAGTCCTCCATGAGTCTTCGAAAGTGTGCCTCCATAGCCCGATTAGACAGCTGTAGAAATTGGGTTTAGGCTGTAATTAGATTCTCCAAGTTGGTCAGCCTCACATTGGTTGAGAGCGATTACGAGCGACGTCACAAATAGGAAGAAGGAAGAATGAGCAACACAATATTGAAAAGTGCACTGCAAGCTCAACCGTCCAAGTCTTTACACCCCCAAATTTAATTCAAACAAGCTCTTCTTGGGCAATCCAACTCGAGTTTCAAGTCATATTATCGATACCATAAGTGCAGTCCATAAACTCCTTCCCCACTACTTTAAACTCTTAGTCACAACAAATTAATGGAACAGCCTGTACCAAAAGGTTACCCACAAGCAACACATCTACATGCCCGCAAATATATGAAAAATGCAAACCACCCACTTGCACATCTTTTATTTAAAGTAATAAAATTGGTAATTCACTAAAAGTAGTAAAACGAATTGTGCAGAACTTCAACGGCCCAAAATATGCAAAGATGGAGGATTTTCATATTGAAAATGATGTCAACTAAGAAAACCACAATTTTCATCTCGACAAGCTTGAAAAATTCTTTCCGTTGATATGTGGTAGCTCCCATAACTCCTTCGGAATCAAAAGTTATGGCCAATTGAAGTTGGCATGCTGAAAACTTGTGTTTTGTTGTTTTCATTTATGCTGGCAGGGGGGTTGGCGTCGGGGGGCCAAAAATTGGAGCCTAAGTGCCAACTTGCTGATCAAAACTTGCAACATGTCATTTTCTTGAAAAATATGGCGCCGGGGTCTGTATCATGGTGCCGGAGCACCGCTTCTCTGATCCCAACTTGCTAGAACATGTTCTTTTGCGAAACTTAGCTCCGGGCACCAAAAATTGAGGCCGGGACCTCACTCAAACTGCATTGTCTTGTCTTGAATGGTAAATATAAACTTGAAACCCCTTGATTCCATCATTTACTAACTTAAAAGTGGATTGAAAGTCCATATTTGAGTATAATAATCCTGTCCTTCCTTGCCTTGGGAGATGACTACTTTATTCATGAATCAAAAATAAAAAAGTGTAATGGGTTACCTCCCATTCAGCGCTAAATTTATCATCTTCAGCCCGACATTCTACTATGATTAGCCAATTCCTGCTCTATTGAATTTCCTTCCATTCGGATTGTGCACTGGAAGTTCAGCTCTCTTCTTAGCCTCTTCAAATAGATCAGTTAGCCTCTTTTCTTGAATTTCATAGAGACTATAGAAGAGGTTTTCAGGGTCTTGAACAAATGATGGCTTCAAGATGTTGCTTTCCAAGGCTTTGCATTGATCGATTAAGTCTTGTTGCACCTGAATTTCAGGAAGGCAAACTAGAGGAGTGTTGATATGATAATTTCCAACTTTCTCCACTATATCAACTTCTATTTCTCCGCCAATTTCTTCTTCCACTTCTTGGATTTCCATTGGCTTGGCCACTTCTTTAAGAACATGCTGAGGTACAGTTTGCTCTATCACATCGATTGATATATCTTCATTAATGCTTAAAGTGACTTCGCAGCTCTGTTCCAACTCATTTTCTTCTGCAATTTTTTCAATATGACTGGAAGACGATTCTTGATTCATACATTGGATTGCGGTAGCCAATTACTCCATGAGTTTCAGCATGTTCTCATTAAATTGCATCTAACTCTTCATGAATTGCATGAACATGTCCTCTAAAGATAACTTGCTTTCAGGAAGTGATGGCTCCTCAAACTTCTGTGCTTGAGAATCGAAAGACATCATATTCTCTAAGTGCGGGTCTCCATAGTTATCTCGTGCATCATTTGAATGATCAAGATAGTCCATAGATGCTGAGTCTTGTTGGTCCCGAGCTTATGGCAAAACCCAAGAGGGGAGGGGTGAATTGGGTTCTTAAAAAATTCTTTGGTAAATTAAAACTTAACCCCTTATAATTTCAATCCCCTTGATGAAACGTGATATGAGATAGAATGAAAGGGTGCAAATGGAATATAAAAATGTAAATAATCAATCCACACAAAAGACAACAATATATAGTGGTTCAGGCAACCTTCCCTACTCCACTCTTCCAAGCACACACCCGTTGTGTCTTGGGTTCCACTATTGTATATTCAATACAATCTAGAGCACCCGCTTTCTTCTAGATTCTTGCTCTAGGGGGCATATACAATAATCACTTGTTGGTGAGACCAAATCCAACCAACCAAGTCCAATCTATTGGTGAGACAAACTCAAACCAATCAAGCAAAACTTGTTAGTGAGACAAACTCAAACCAACCCCCTATTTTGCTTCTTCTTGAATTCAGTCTCCAACACCGATCCAATGTAACAACACAAAACAAAATAGATAAAAGAGAAATTACACTTTACAACGTGTATTCGATAAGCTCCGGAAGCTCCTTATCATGTGGAGATGATAATCTTGGAAGCACACTTGGAAGTTGTAACACTTGAAGCTTCAATAGTTGTTCAAATAACTTCAACACACTTGAATATTAGAAGATGAAAGCCCAACTTGTGTTTTCCTCTTTCTTTCGTCCTTCTCTATTCTCTCCACGTTCATTCTTCAATGATATATATAAAGGAAAAAAGGTTCTAGCCATTAGAGTGGAAGTTCACGTGCATCTAGAGCTTCAACATTCGAATTTTTGACCGTTACGACATGAAGTCGCAAGTGGAGTCGACTTCGGATGGGTGAAGTCGACTTGGGATGCAACTTCGTCTTGTTAAAGCATTCATTTTAAGTCAAGCATATGATCTATAATATGACTATGGTACCACTTGTTTATTAATTCTTTAGGAGAGCAACAGACCTTTACTTACCTTTGATGAAAGTTATAATTACTATTTTGCTCAACTCCCCCTTTCTTTTGCAATTCATGCTCCTTCATTCTCTAGATGACTTTGTACTTGTTTGAAATAAAAACCTGCATCACAAATATGATATCTTCTTTCCTTTTGGTACCCGTGTTATGGGTCCATGAATGTTAGTACCATAATGTATAAGAACTCAAGAAGACTTGGTTCTACCTTAGATGTGTCTCTTTGGCATCCAAACCAATTTAACTCCATTATAAATCATTTTTCTTGCCTTGCATTGATATATTTTATGCCCAAACTTATTACAATAATGGCAAGTGATTCTAGCATAGTTTGGAGTACCATGATAGCTCTTTGGTTGCCAAGTAGGTATATTTGTCCATGATTTATCAACAAGATTCTTAAAATGTCCCCTCACATTTGATGTACTAGAAGTCTTAATCCAAATAGGAGCATTTATTTTATTGAATTTGGCATTAATGTGCTTTAAATATCCAAGACCTTTCTTATCAACTTGAGTGGTCATTCTAAAAAATTTCTGCACATTTTCTCTCGGGTTGGAGAACTTTGCCAATGAATCTTTCAAATTTTGGTTCTCCTTTCTTAATGCCTCAGTTTCATTCTTCAAGACATTTATATCATTTTTCAAGGATGCATTCTCCTCCGCTAATTTTTCATTTTCAATGGTAGTTGCATGGAATTGCCTTTTCTTTTGAATATATTTGATACCAAGGCTTTTGAATTCATCAAATAAAGTCATAAGTTTATTGTAAATCATTCAACTTATTACATCTAGAACAAACATTAGAAGATGAATAAGAATCAGATGAGCTTACCTCGATATCCATAGATGCATCCAATGTTGACAGTTTTAATTTTCTTGCATCATCACTTTCTTCAGATTTTTGGCAAGTTTTCTTTTCATCTTCTATAATGGCCATGCAGCAAATTCTTGCCAAATTTACCGCATCTTCTACTTCACTTGATGAAGTGCTAGAGCTTGAGATAGTATATTTCTTTTTAAGCATTCTTCTAGCTTGTCTCTTTGAAAAGCTTCTCTTATTTTGAATTTTCAAATCATCCGGGGTGGTACATTCAATTTGTATATGTCCAAGACCACCACATTTATAACATTTTGGAAATTCCTTTCTTCTATTCTTCATTTTCTTCTGTGAGCTAGAATATTCGTATGAACTTGATGTAGATTCACTTGAGCTCTTTATCATACTTTTGAGTGCAATAGACTTTTTACTTCTACGAGATTCTTCTTTCTTGTTTTTGATGAGCTCATGAGACATGAGTGAGCTAATCAAGTCATCTTCTTTGAGCTTGTTTAAGTCCTTTGCCTCCTCAATAGCTGTGATCTTTTCATTCCATGAGTTTGGCAATGCTCTAAGTATCTTCATAACCTGCTCACTTTCAGAAATTGGATTTTCTAAGCCTTTAAGAGCATTATTGATTTTAGAAAATCTAGCATACATTTCTGAAATTGATTCACCATCTAACATTTGAAATTTTTCAAAATCACCAACAAGAATATTCCTTTTAGTTCCCTTTACTTGGGAGGAACCCTCATAAATAGATACCAATTTATCCCATAGCTCTTTAGCCGTTGTGCATGAAGAAACTCTATCAAATTCTGTTGCGGTCAATGCACAAAATAAAAAATTCATAGCTTTGGCATTACTTTAGACGGACATAATTTCTTCTTTTGTCCAAATGGACGCCTTGTCCCCCTTTGGTAATGTAACGCCATCTTCTATGGGTATCCAAGAATTCATATTAGTTGCCATAATAAGTTGTTTCATCCTTAACTTCCAATAAATGAAATTATTGCCATCAAATAGAGGTGGCCTTAAAAACGATTGGCCCTCGGCAAATGCAGGTACAGAAGTTAAGTAGGTTGCCATAGATATATAAAAGAGATCACTTTGGTATAACTCAAAGACCTGCTCTGATACTACTTGTTGGTCATGAGTTTGTGGCAAAACCCAAGAGGGGAGGGGTGAATTGGGTTCTTGAAAAATTCTTTGGTAAATCAAAGCTTAACCCCTTTTAAAAGTTTTAATCTCCTAGATTGTAACAAATAGAAAGCAATAAGATAATGAAAGTAATAAAGAAAAGCAGTAGACAAGATTTATAGTGGTTCGGGCAACCTTTTCCTACTCCACTCTTCCAAGCTCACACACCGTTGTGACTTGGGTTCCACTATGTATTCCGCGAATACAACTAGAGTCTCCGCTCTCTTCTAGATTCTAGCTCTAGGAGGCATATACAACCAGAGCCTCTGCTTTCTTTTAGATTCTAGCTCTAGGGGGCATATACAATCAACACAAGTAGATCATGAGTTACACTCCAATCATAACTCTACTTGCAATGTCTTGGTTTGAACTACCAAACTCAAACCAAGCACTAAAAACAAACAACAATATAAAAATAAAGAAGATCTACACTTTACTGAGTTGTGTAGCAAGTTTCAGCTTGAGGAAGAATCTGTAGGAGCAACCGATTGTGTTTCGTTGAAGCAAATCGCAACTTTGAAACTTGTTCTTCCTTTGAAAGTGTATAGATCACTCAAATTTAGAGAAAAGCGAATAAAAGCTCTTGCTTGCACTTCTTTCCTCTCTTTAGGCTCTATGTTGTGTGTATCCACGTTTGCTTGAGTGTCTATATATAGAGGAGGGAAGATTTTGAACATTATAGAGGTGGTTGGCGCGTAATAAATGTTTCAATGTTCAAAAATTCAAACGTTACGTCCCCAAGTCGCAGGTGGAGTCGACTTCGTCTGTGACTTCGCCCAAGTCACATGCTGGAGTCGACTTCGTGTGCGACTTCGGCTGTTCTTCAGTTTCCAAGTCTGTGTTCTGGGTCGACTTCGTTTCAGACTTAGCCTCAAGTCGATCTTGGAGTCGACTTGGGATGCGACTGGACTATTTTTTTGCGCCAAATCTGTTTGATCTTTGTTGATTCAACTCTTGCTTGCTTAGCTTCTTTCCTTCAATACTAGAAGCATTATTTTGTTCTGGATTGGCTTCAAATCTTGTGAATCTTAGAGAACTTGAAACTTGTATGGTCAAATCTTCTTTGATTTGGAATGAATTCATGTACCCTGCTTTGCTTTAAGTTTGTATTAGTCTTCATATACTTAGGTTTGAAAAACTTGAGTTGTCTTCATCTTGAAATGATCTTACACCTTTAACTTGGGCTTGAGAAACTCAAGTCGATCTTGGAGTCGACTTCATGTGCGACTTGTCCTCAAGTTGCAAGTGGAGTCGACTTCGACTGCGACTTCAGATGTTTTGTCCCCCAAAATCAACGCTGGAAGGAAATGTGCAACTTCAAGTCGATACTGGAGTCGACTTCGTCTGCGACTTGGCTTCCAAGTCGCAAGTGGAGTCAACTTTGACTGCGACTTTGGATGTTCATCTTCCAATTTCAAATCTGTCCATCAGGTACCTGTTGAAGTCGCATGTGGAGTCGACTTCGAGATCGACTTTACCCTAAGTCGAAGGTGGAGTCGACTTGGGAATCGACTTGGCTGATTTTCATTTCCTTAAGACAATCATTAAATTTATTAGTAATCATTTTATACTCAAATTTGAATTTGTTAATCATCAAAACTTATGCTTTGGTCAATTTGTTTTGTTTTAACTATTGTTTCCAACAATCTCTCCCTTTTTGATGATTGACAAAAGGGGGAGAGAGTGTAGTATGAAACTATCTTAAGAAAAAAAATATTATTTCCAACAATCTCCCCCTTTCGAAGTTGCAGGTGAAGTCCACTTGGGTCTGGGACTTCACCCAAGTCACAGGAGAAAAAAACTTTGGATGAGACTTCACTTTGCTGTCTGTCCGAAGTCGGAGGCGAAGTCGACTTGGGCTGAGACTTCACTTTACTGAACTTGCAGTTCATGAACTTGAACTCTTGAAACTTAAATTATTTCACATTTTCATTTTTATACACATAAGTAGAGACAAAATATTTGAGAACACTTAGACGAATTTATTAGATCTTTTTTAGTGATATTTCAATTATTTGTTAATCATCAAAATCAAATTAATCATTCTTAAAGCAAGCATATGATCAACAATCTTTCCCTTTTTGATGATTGACAAAACTTAATTGAAATATCTTCCCTTCTCAAATGAATAATAGATATGTCCATATGGAGATCATGATTTTCATCAATAAGCACAATAAGATATATTCTTTCCGTATAAATGGAAATACTTCTCCCCCTAAGTTATATGAAATATTATTCTTTTTTCTTAAGATAGTTTCATACTACGCTCTCTCCCCCTTTTTGTCAATCAACAAAAAGGTAGCACAAATGGAGCATATAAAATAGGCAACATAAAATAGGTTCATACTACACTCTCTCCTTTTTTATATACAAATCATTCATTTTGAGTCAAGCATATGATCTATAATATGACTATGGTACCACTTGTTTATTAATTCTTTAGGAGAGCAACAGACCTTTACTTACCTTTGATGAAAGTTATAATTACTATTTTGCTCAACTCCCCCTTTCTTTTGCAATTCATGCTCCTTCATTCTCTAGATGACTTTGTACTTGTTTGAAATAAAAACCTCCATCACAAATATGATATCTTCTTTCCTTTTGGTACCCATGTTATGGGTCCATGAATGTTAGTACCATAATGCATAAGAACTCAAGAAGACTTGGTTCTACCTTAGAAGTGTCTCTTTGGCATCCAAACCAATTTAACTCCATTATAAACTATTTTTCTTGCCTTGCATTGATATATTTTATACCCAAACTTATTATAATAATGGCAAGTGATTCTAGCATAGTTTGGAGTACCATGATAGCTCTTTGGTTGCCAAGTAGGTATATTTGTCCATGATTTATCAACAAGCTTCTTAAAATGTACCATCACATTTGATGTACTAGAAGCCTTAATCCAAATAGGAGCATTTATTTAATTTTATTTGGCATTAATGTGCTTTACATATCCAAGACCTTTTTTATCAACTTGAGTGGTCATTCAAAAAAAAATTTCTGCAAATTTTCTCTCGGGTTGGAGAACTTTGCCAATGAATCTTTCAAAATTTGGTTCTCCTTTCTTAATGCCTCAGTTTCATTCTTCAAGGCATTTATATCATTTTGCAAGGATGTATTCTCCTCCGCTAATTTTCCGTTTGCAATGGCAGTTGTATGGAATTGCCTTTTCTTTTGAGTATATTTGATACCAAAGCTTTTGAATTCATCAAATAACGAGTCATAAGTTTATTGTAAATCATTCAACTTATTACATCTAGAACAAACATTAGAAGATGAATAAGAATCAGACGAGCTTACCTCGATATCCATAGATGCATCCAATGTTGACAGTTTTAATTTTCTTGCATCATCACTTTCTTCAGATTTTTGGCAAGTTTTCTTTTCATCTTCTATAATGGCCATGCAGCAAATTCTTGCCAAATTTACTGCATCTTCTCCTTTACTTGATGAAGTGCTAGAGCTTGAGGTAGTATATTTCTTTTTAAGCATTCTTCTAGCTTGTCTCTTTGAAAAGCTTCTCTTATTTTGAATTTCCAAATCATCCGAGGTGGTACATTCAATTTGTATATGTCCAAGACCACCACATTTATAACATTTTAAAAATTCCTTTCTTCTATTCTTCATTTTCTTCTATGAGCTAGAATATTCGTTTGACTTGATGTAGATTCACTTGAACTCTTTATCATACTTTTGAGTGGAATAGACTTTTTACTTCTGCGAGATTCTTCTTTCTTATTTTTGATGAGCTCATGAGACATGAGTGAGCTAATCAAGTCATCTTCTTTGAGCTTGTTTAAGTCCTTTGCCTCCTCAATAGCTGTGATCTTTTCATTCCATGAGTTTGGCAATGCTCTAAGTATCTTCATAACTTGCTCACTTTCAGAAATTGGCTTTTCTAGGCCTTTAAGAGCATTAGTGATTTTAGAAAATCTAGCATACATTTCTGAAATTGATTTACCATCTAACATTTGAAATCTTTCAAAATCACCAACAAGAATATTCCTTTTAATTCTCTTTACTTGGGAGGAACCCTCATAAATAGATACCAATTTATCTCATATCTCTTTAGCCGTTGTGGATGAAGAAACTCTATCAAATTCTACTGCGGTCAATGCACAAAATAAGAAATTCATAACTTTGGTATTACTTTGGACGGACATAGTTTCTTCTTTTGTCCAAGTGGACGCCTTGTCCCCCTTTAGTAATGTAATGCCATCTTCTATGACTATCCAAGAATTCATATTAGTTGTCATAATAAGTTGTTTCATCCTCAACTTCCAATAAATAAAATTATTGCCATCAAATAGAGGTGGCCTTAAAAACGATTGGTCCTCGGCAAATGCAGGTACAGAAGTTAAGTAGGTTGCCATAGAGATATGAAAGAGATCACTTTGGTATAACTCAAAGACCTGCTCTGATACTACTTGTTGGTCCCGAGTTTGTGGAAAAATCCAAGAGGGGAGAGGTGAATTGGGTTCTTAAAAAATTCTTTAGTAAATTAAAACTTTACCCCTCATAGTTTCAATCCCCTTGATGAAACGTGATATGAGATAGAATGAGAGGGTGCAGATGGAATATAAAATGCAAGCAATCAAATCAAACAAGAGACAACAATATATAGTGGTTCGGGCCTTCCCTACTCCACTCTTCCAAGTACACACCCGTTGTGTCTTGGGTTCTACTATTGTATTTTCAATACAATCTAGAGCATCCGTTCTCTTCTAGATTCTAGCTCTAGGGGGCATATACAATAATCACTTGTTGGTGAGACCAACTCCAACCAACCAAGTCCAATCTATTGGTGAGACAAACTCAAACCAACCAAGCAAAATCCGTTAGTGAGACAGACTCAAACCAACCCCCTGTTTTGCTTCTTCTTGAATTCATTCTCCAACACTGATCCAAGGCAACAACATAAAAGAAATAAATAAAAGAGAGATTACACTTTACAGCGTGTATTCGATAAACACCGGAAGCTCCTTGTCATGTGGAGGTGATAATCTTGAAAGCACACTTGGAAGTTGTAGCACTTGAAGCTTCAATAATTGTTCAAATAACTTCAACACAATTGAATATTAGAAGATGAAAGCCCAACTTATGTTTTCCTCTTTCTTTCCTCCTTCTCTCTTGTCTCCACATTCATTTTTAATGATATATATAGGAAAAAAGGTTCTAGCTGTTGGAGTGGAAGTTCACGTGCATCTAGAGCTCCAACGTTCGGATTTTCGACCGTTACAAGTTGAAGTCGCAAGTGGAGTCGACTTCAGATGAGTGGAGTCGACTTCGGATGGGTGAAGTCGACTTGGGATGCGACTTCGTTTTGTTAAAACTTGCTGTCTAGAATTTTACCTTTGAAGTTGCAGGTGAAGTCCACTTGGGTCTGGGACTTCACCCAAGTCGCAGGCGAAGTCGACTTGGGATGAGACTTTTCACTTTGCTGTCTGTTCGAAGAACAGGCGAAGTCGACTTGGGTCTGGGACTTCACCCAAGTCGCAAGTGAAGTCGACTTGGGCTGAGACTTCACTTTGCTGAACTTGCAGTTCATGAACTTGAACTCTTGAAACTTAAATTATTTTACATTTTCATTTTTATACACATAATTAGAGACAAAATATTTGAGAACACTTAGACGAATTTATTATATCCTTTTTAATAATATTTCAATTATTTGTTAATCATCAAAATCAAATTAATCATTCTTAAAGCAAGCATATGATCAACACTACACACATTGATTGAGTAAATGTCTCTCGCCTCCACACAAATTGCAGTAAGTTGTATAAGAATTGTCCATATCCTGCATGTGATTGTCAAAACCTGCAAACTGAGATGTAGGTGCCCATATATTGTCATACTGATGGGAACCAATTGTGCTTGGTGCTGAAATTTCTGCATTTAACCAGTGGTAAGCATTTGAAGCCATTGAAAATTGCAAAATAAAAACTCCTGAAAAAAATTTTATCAAAAGAAAGAAAGAAAAGAAAAACTATGTATAATATATACACATTCACAGAAGACAACTGAAATTTTCAAGTACTAAGTTTAAATCAATCCCGGCAACGGCGCCAAAAACTTGACCAGCTACATATATGTCTATTAAATTGCTTGCTATTTGCGCAAGTATACGTGCCATGTCAAGTAATAAAGTGTGAGTAGAGTATAGTTCCCATGAGGATTGTGTTAAATGGATTAGCACCTTAAATCTCAATTGTCTAAGTGAATTGGTAAAAGAAATGAAATTTATTTCAAAGAATTGAATTAAATTAAACTAAGCAAAGTAGTAAATGTCCAGAGTGGTGTGGATGTTGCTGATATTGCCTTGAGATGATTAAGATATGTGAGAATATGAATTCATTGAATCATAGCTATGTTATTTGGTTTCTATTAAGTTAGTTGTGCTGAGATTACTAATCTAGGTTCATTTATATTCATATATGTCTTCCAACGCATACAAACCTAACCAAGTTTTAGTCATGTGCTATGTTCCCATGCACACAAGTAAAATAAGGTTGATAACCATATAACCTAATCATGATTACACAGGGTTAACAAGTATATTCCTATCCATATTAACATCTAACACAACATAGTTAGAATACTTGTGCCTTATATATGGATTTTATTCAAATCCCACTTGTCCAAGCATGAATCTGAATATTAGATTAATCCACAAGGTTGCAAGGCTCGTAAACGCATTAAGCATGACATATATGGGTAATCTCAAGCAACATATGTCACAGCACAACTATATTATTAATTCAAGCATAAGAAAACCAAATATCATAAGCTATGAGTTCAAATCCTACATATCTCCCACCATAGGAAGGTTCAACCCATAAACATGACTTCAATTCTCATTAAAATCAAGTTATAATCAACCCAAGCAAGGAGAATAACAAATAGGAAGAGATAGATGAGAAGAGGAGAAGAAATTCAATGGATTTGCAGTGGTAGCTTGGATCTCCACTTACTTTTCTTTCCTTCCTTGAAGCTTTTGTGTTTCTCAATTTCTCCACAGCAGCCACAACCCTCTCTCTCAGTCTCTATCTATGGCCTCTGGAACTCCTTTGCATGCAGCCCTATGTTTCTATTTATAATGGGTAGATTGTACAGCACAAGTGCATAAATCCATGTGCGTACAAATGTGTATTGACGCCTAGGCGCCAACTCTCTGGTGCTGTGTAACTTAGAAACCTTAAAAAAATAAATGAAAACTCTAGGACTTTATGCCTTAGCGCCTAGGCGCCAACTTCCTGGAATCAGTGTGACTTGTGACTTCAAAAACCTTTAGAACTTTGCTTGCATGTTGATGAAGTGGCGCATGGGCACCACTGGCTGATGCCTAGGCGCCAACCCCATGCTCCTTCACTTAGCTCTGTTTTGCATTCGACTCACCGCATGCTTGTAATTCTCCGTCCTTCTTGTAAAAATTACATAAACTAAATAAATAGACTAAAAATGCCTAATTTATATTAAAAATGCATAAAAATTTCATAATGCTCCTAAAATGCAAAGCAGATGAAAATTAAGCTAAATGAGTGCAAAGTATGCCTAATCTCTCGAACTAACGCACAAATAAAATCTGAAATGGGCCATGATAACTCGTATCAGTCATCATTTCCTTATAAAGGTTATAAACTTGACCCTAGTTACCAGGGTTTGAAAATCAATCTGTAACCATAATTTTTTCTTTTAACTCATTCTCTAAGAGCATGCTAGGTGGAAACACATTATTATAAGTCATTCCAAGTTCTTTTCAAATATGTGCATTATAATCGTAAGAATCCTTAAGGCACTCATCATCTTAACATTCCATTTCAACCAGACATTTCATATACTATATACAAACTTTATCCTATTGCAAACATTTTGTTTCATGAAGTATTTTTGGCTTTGCAATTTGATGGTTATCCTAGAAATCACCCTTCTGGTTGTTTCATGTGTAGTAATCATTTAGATTTCGTAGTTAAACTTCTGAGCAAGCTAGATATGCCTAATGAAAGTTGTGAAAAATTTTAAAACAAAGAATTTGAAGATTTATGAAAATCCACCTTTCAAAGCTTTGAAAATGGAAAATTCTTGTCATCCATGGCCCATCTTGAGAAATAATGTAAATTAATGTCAAGTAAGAGTTAAAAAATATTAGATATACTTAATGAAAGTTGTGTGAAGTGTTAAACTGAAGAAATTCTATGATTTGCAAAATTCACCTTTTATAGCTTTGAAAGAACATTTTGAAGTTGAAATTTTTGTCATTTTGAGTACTGAATTTTAATGGTTAAATGAAGTCCAAATAATGTAAAAATTGGTAGCGAGCAATATGGATATATACACTTTAAGATGGAGAAGATAGTTTGTTAAAATAGATATAATATGCCACTAAAACGACCACCGAACAGGTTGCTTGGTAGATATAGTAGAAAATTCAGCAGGGTGTTTGAACTATTTAATGAATTCAAAAAATTATAAAACTTGGCATAATTAAAGTATTATACACAATTAAGACATGCTCCAAGTTTCAGAGCAATCTAATCTGGGAAAGATTTTCAAACAGGCATGTCAAGATAGATCCCAATACCAATGCGAAATCTACATACAAACTAAACTTTTGAACAATTTTTGTGGATTGATTTCACTGTTTATGAATTGGAACATGCTCTGTTATGTATTTAAGATGATTTTTCAAAGTTTTAAGCAATTTAGTTTGATGTTCAAGTAACTAAAAATTCCATTTGTAGAAGGTAAAATGAAATTTTTGATAAAATCACACTCGAATGGTATAAAATTGATGAGAGCATAAGTAACTATGCATATGTAGACATTTAAGATGACTTCTATCTTATCTTTATTTAATTTCTTCCAGATATCCCATCAGATATCCCATCATCGATACATAATTACATTTTGGATCAAGTTTAATAAAAAGATAATGTGATGGAAAATCTATAGTATAAGTTAATACAAAAGTAGCCAAAATTTCTTGTTCTAGAAAGATGCAAAGAAGGGAAAATATTACGCCCTCCTATTTCATGCCCCATCAAAACACACCTCTTATTGTACGTTAAATGTAGGTATACACAGTCTTTCATTTAATTATTCACCATATCCAATTGGTAGCACTTCAATTTTATGATTCCAACCTTGGAAAGTGTCTAGCAACAATAAATGTTATTTCATATTGCAAACACATATAAGATGGTCAAACACACGAACTTGATATCAACTTACTAGATAATTTTGGCCTGGTTAACGTAGGTTCCAACAAATTATCCTCTCTATAATCTTTTATGATAGTTAGCCAAGCTTGCTAAAGATACAGATACAACCCATATACACAAAACCTAGGAATACCTCAAATAATTTTATTGGCAAAGGAGTTGAAAAAATTATTTGATGACTCCTCCAGGAGAGCACTTAAATCTCACAAAATTGTGTTAGAATGAAAATTTTGCAGAGTTATGACCACAAGATTTCGTCATATTTTCACATATTTCATATGTTATATTATGACAAGTTTCATATATTATAGCATCACATAAATATGAATGTGTATGAGTTAAGAGGAGAGAGAAACTGTAGTTGTCACCTTTTGCTTTGAATATTGCACAATAGCAGTGCTTAACTTCTCAACATTAACCACAAGATGAACATGGTTAAACAAGTACCTTTCAAGACGTATTTGCTAGTAATCACTACAAGAACATGAGCCATTTTTGAAGTGATGGAAATGGCTTATGCCACGTATAATTGTATATAGATTCGTGATGTCTTAGATAAGTTTTATTGCATTGTGGCAGTCCCCACAAATTAGAGTAGATTCCAACGGTTTTGTGAGGACCAGGTATTTTATTTTATTTTTATTATAACCTTTCTCTATTTATGAGGTAACTTATGAACATGCTAGTAAGAATTTTACGATATTAATGGATACATAACATATATGGACACGACATCTAGAGGATGTATAGTGCATATGTGCATGTATTATGATCTTAGCACATTGAGTATAAATTCAAAGGTGTATGATTAGCGTTCCATTAATGAGCACTATGACCATTGTTTCCTTTGCGGAGTAGGTACGGGGTTCGACCTGCCCGGTCAGGTCGTGAGGGTGAAGGGGGCAGCGCCCCCGGAGAAAAATTTTAATTATTAAGTCGTATGAGGGGGAGAGTAAATTACTAATTGCAATTAGACCCGACCCATGCTTCGACCCGACTGGACCCGATGGAAGTTCAGTAATAAAGGAAGCCCGTGCGCTAGGGTTTATTTTCATTCCGCACCCGGCTATCTTCCTTCTTCTTCTCTTCCCTTTCTCTGCTTCTTCTCTTCTTTCCCTACCATTCAGTTCGGGCTAGCCATAGATTCCTTCAAGAAAGCTCTACCGACTGCTTGAAGATCGTCGACTCTAATCGTGGAAGTTTCGAATCTCTGCGTCCAAGTTAGGAGCACTGTTTTTGGGGAAAATTACGATCCAGGTAAGTAGATGTCGCCTCTTCTTAATCTAGTAATGAACTTTCATGTTAAGCGTGATGTGGGACTGGCGGGAGTGTGTAGCATCAAATAATTTCGTGGTATGGGGTATAGGGCTCGTAACAGTTAGGGTAAGCGGGGTTCATGGGGAATTTGCTATAAATGTGTGATTTCTAAGAAGCAAAGGATTCGTTAGCAGTTTCTATATTGTTAAATGTGATGTTAATCAGTTTGGCACAAACAAGAGTATGAATTGGGGGTTCCCTTATTTTGCGTCTGTCATGTGTTTGACAAAATGCTTGTTTGACTGTTTTGTGTGTTGAATTTAAAGTACACTTTGTCAATGTTGTATGTGTGATTTGTGACATTTATCCTTGTCTGTTATGTATAATGTGTTGTTTAAAATGATTAGTTGTAAAGGGTTGTTCATGGCCCTGATTGACATGAGGAGAGGGTTGTTCATGGCCCTTGATAGACATGAGTAGAGGATTGTTCATGTTCTTCTATTTATATGTGGTTTTATACATACGATCTTGGGAGTGGGTGTTTGGACCCATACGTCTTATCATGAAAACAACACGTGCATCCAGAATTTACTTATTTTCACTTTGTGCTAACCACTATCTACTTGCTGAGTCTATTTAGACTCATATTGTTAATTATTTTGCCTTTAGATCATAGGCCAGATGGAGAACTTCAAGATGGGACAAGTTGAAGATCACATTTGGGAGACATAGCACAATAATTTTAATTTCAGTTCTTTTAAAATTTGTGCTCTTTTGATATTCGTATATGTAGATGATTATTAAGATAGATTTACTTTGATAAGCAATTGTATTTGGTATTTTGGATTGGATTATAACTTTTGTGGATGCACATATGCATGATCATTTGGTTTGCCTGATATGTATGGGTAACATTCAATAATTTTCTTTCTATATGAATGTCCTTATTATATGAAGATGTAAGTATATAAATATAGGATTGAATATTACAAATTGCAATGTTTATGAATATCAGGTCATGTATTCCATATTAGCCCTTGTATATTATGGGGAGATGTTGCCGAATTTTTCTTAGGATGTGTAGCACCCATTGATTAGTTATTGAGTATTTCTATGAATGGGGCGTTACAGGTTTGAAGTCACAATATTCCATTTTTAAGTCCATGAGTTTAGTGTTGGCAAAAGGCACTAGCAAGCAGTGTGCATGGTGCCTTCAAGCCTTAAACGTTGAAGATTTAGCCTCCTTCCATTCTTACATAACACAATTTGACTAGGCAAAGCAAGTCAATCCACTACACACACATCATTAATTTAAACCATCACCTTTATAAATATTTTTCACCCACATAATATTATTTTCATGCTCATTTAAGCACTCTCTACATTATTTACATAAAAGTCTCATTTCTACATTCACAATTTTTATAACTTTCATATTTTTATTTCAAAATTCATGCTGCATTTTCTATCAATAATTCACTACACACACTCATTTTAATTTCCATAATCACCCTATGAAAATCCAATGCCCAGCCACTAATCCTAGTCCAATGATTTAAGGTTACATATATGTCGACCTCTTTTTGTAACAAAATTCAACATGAAATCAGTTTAAAAAAATCACCCTTAAATCATCTAAGGTAGGGGAAAAGTAAAAGCCATGTTCCTAATTCATGTTTTCTCTACATGTCCATTTTCTAAGGCTTATGTAAGCTTCAATTCTTTCTTAACTACATGATTCCGCCCATAAGAATCAAGATTTACACAATCCTAAATTATTAACATGATTAATAGACAACGAAAATCGAAATTCAAAACCCTTATATACCCTTATCACTGGTAAATCCAAATTGCTTTTTCTTTTTCATAATTTCTATTTCCATAATAATAGATTTATTTAAATATAAACAAGACCCCATGATTTTAACACGATTTAGTAGAAAATTTTAAAAATCCAAAAAAAACACATTTTCTTCTTACCTCAGGTCGTCGGTAGTGGAGGGGGTGACCACGTCGGCGAGATAGGTGGCTAACATGATGGTGTGGACAAGCTCCTCCTTTCCCTCCTAACTCTTCTCCCCTTCTCCCTTTCTCTTCTCTCCTTCTTCTTCGCTTGTCCCTTTCTCTTCTCTTCTTTTACGACAGCTGCGATAGAGAATGCGACAAGTAGCTGCTGGATTCCACGACTGGCCACCGTGACCAGCAAGCTTCTCCATCTCCTTTCTTCTCTCATAGCATCCTCTGCCAATCTTCCCCTGTGATTGAACCATAGTGTGCAAATCGATAGCTTCCGTAGGAAGCTTATTTGGCAAGCTTCTACCTACCTCTACACGCGAGCAGCAATGCATCCCTTTCCATTTTTACCCCTATATATCTCAACCACATATTTTTTATGGACGGTGAAGATGATGTTTTCATGCTCAGCCCTTGGTGCAAATGTTTGCACTGAAACCGGACTCTTTTTTTCCACTCACTCTGGATTTTTTTGCTTCATTGAACCAATATTCATATTCACGTTTCCACTTTTTTCTAGACAATCCCTGATTAGTATCTTCCATCCTCGTATGTAGCAATGCAACCTTCCCCATAAGTTTTTCAAAGTTATCATTGAGATTGATCCATTTGTCGCAGACATCGAGTACAAATCCCACCGCTTCCATATCCCTATCTACTAACAAATGAATTAATAAAAAAGAGTGGAGACACATTTGTCTAGGAATTAAAGAAGCGCATATACATGAAACTTTCAAATTGCAAAAAATGCAAATTAAATATATGCTGACTAATATGAGCAAGCTGATATTGAAATTAAGGAGAAATCTGTAATAATTAAAGAGTCCATTAATTATGCACACAAAATGGGGAAACAAAATGTTATAGATGCTTCATTTGCACCATCAATCTTGGCCCTTGGGTGTCGCTAGAAATTCTCGCCCATCAATTGTTATATGAACTGAAGGGTATCGATTATATATTATATTGTAAAGCATTGTAACCATTTAATGAGACAAGTTTTAAACTGTAACTTTTAAAGAGTAAATATTTAATTCTAGCATCAAAGTGTAAATATAGAGTTTCACATAGACCCGTTCTAGTTAAACAAGCTTCGGTTTCAACACACCTATGCAAAACCCATTTATTATTATTTTTTTGAAATTTTTTTATAACATTGTTAATCTAAGTATATTTAAGTTAACTACTTCACTAGTGACAAGGGCGTTATCCCTTTAGATGCAATCCCAGTTTCGACCAAGCATAAGAGGTTGTGACCCCCTTAGTGATTTAGTTTGTTCCCAAGTTTATGGCAACAACCCAAGAGGGTAGGGGTGAATTGGGCATTTTAAAATTTTGACTTAAGCAGAAACTTTCCTCCTATTTAGTTTAATCCCCTTAATGAAACAAGCAGAAAATATGGAGAGAAATAAAGCAATAAAAGTAGTTGAGTAAGTCATAGCAATAGACACGATTTTACAGTGGTTCGGGCAACCTTTTCTACTCCACTTTTCAAGCTCACACTCGTTATGACTTGAGTTCCACTAATGTATTGTCAAATACAACTAGAGCACCAGCTCTCTTCTAGATTCCAGCTTTAGGGGGCTTACATAAACACAACACAAGTAAGTGACAAGTCACACTCAAGTCATAACACTACTTTGCTTTCACCTGGTTCTGATTTCCGATATCAAACCAAGTGTCAAATACAAGTAATGAATCAATTAAAAGAAACTATACTCTACCAGTTTGTGCAGACAGGTTTCAGCTTGTGGAAGAACTTGTTGAGAGAATGATTTGACCAGCAATGTCTCTTTTAGCAAAGTTGAAGCAAAGTTCTTCAATTGAAGTTAGTGACGAGTCACACTCAAGTCACAACACTACTTTCTTTTTACTTGGTTCCGATTTCCAATATCAAACCAATTGTCAAATACAAGTAATGAATCAATCAAAAGAAACTACACTTTACAAGTTTGTGTAGGTAGGTTTCAGCTCATGAAAAAACTTGTTGAGAGAATGATTTGATCAGTAGTGTCTCTTTCAGTAAGTTGAAGCAAAGTTCTTCACGAGAAGTTGGTGTAGATCACTTAATGCTTACAGAAGGTAGAAGGTGAACACAATGAATACTTCTCTAACCTCTAACACATTCTCTTGAATTCTCTTTTATAATAGTGGAGTAAATTCGAACATTTGTTGGTAGGTGACGCGCATTTCATGCGCCAACGTTCGAATTTTTCTGACCGTTGTGAACCAAGTAGCATGTGGAGTCGACTTCTGATGTGACTTCACCCAAGTCACAGATTGGAGTAGACTTCGGTTGCCACTTTGGTTGCGACATCAGTCTTCAGCTTGGCTTCAAGTTCTATTTCAGGTCAACTTGGTCTTGGACCTGACCCAACTCGCAGGTGAAGTCGACTTTGAGTGTGACTTCACTTTCTATATGCATATAATGGAACTTGGATTCCTTTGAAAGTTATCCTTGATACTTCTTATTCATCTCATACATTGTTCTTCCAATGATACCCTTGATCTTCAGTGCTTGGTTTCGGAACTTGGCATGTTCATCTTCTTTCGAGATCTTTATCTTTGTGGTCTTGATCTAAAAATGATTTTCTTTCCTTGAGTTTGAAATCCAAAAGTGTAGTTAATGATCTTCCTTTGAATAATACACCATCTTGAATGATTCTGACGTAGATATTTGCTTGTATGGACTGCCTTGGTCTTCAACTTGACTCAAGTCGGATGTTTGGGTCGACTTGAGGTACAACTTTACTCAAGTCGCATTGCGAAGTCGACTTAGGGATGCAACTTCACGCAAGTCGCAGGTGGAGTCGACTTTGATTGCGACTTCACTTGTCTCCTAGCCCAATTTCGATGTTAGAAGGAATTAATCTCCTGAAGTCGATAGTGGAGTCGACTTGGGTCTGCGACTTCACCTAAGTCGCAAGTGGAGTTGACTTCGACTACGACTTCGCTTGTCCTTGTGCCCAAATTCAACGCTAGAAGGTTTTTCCCATTTGAAGTTGGTCTTAAGGTCAACTTGGATATCGACTTTACTCAAGTCGATGCCTAAGTCGACTTGGCCTTGCAACTTTGTCTGCTATGTTTTGAATTTTAATTTTTTTATCCTTAACTAAGTTTAACAAACCACGTTAGTACCCAAAACATTCTCAAATTGAGTTATTAGTCATCAAAACATGGATTGTGCTTAATTTTCCTTTAATTCCAATAATCTTCCCCTTTTTGATGATTGACAAAACCATTTTGAGATATATCTTTCATTTTCTTTCAAAAATCACATGTCATACTTGTTTTGGTGTTTAGAACATACAAATTGCATTATCATTGCATTCCAAAGTTAAATGAATCAATACATCATTACAAACACATACAAACATGTACTTCATAACATTCAACCATTGCAATTTCAAGCAAAACATTTCATATATATATAACCAAGCATTTGTATACAATATGAAACAAGAGAATGCAAATGAGACCTAAATGTACATGCTACCCAACACATGAAAGTGAACTAAGTCCTAAAACCCAAATCTCTCTCCCCCTTTTTATCAAGGAATCAAAAAGGAGATAAGAAAATCTGGATTCAGTAAACTGAAAGGCTGAGATTGTGTAGGATGGAGGACAAGGAGGTGGGATAGGTCGGACGTGGCAGATGAGTAGAATGATAAGAGAGGCTGAACGGTGGGTTCTGCTCTCACAAATTCACTAAAATATAGATCGATATCAGGTAAACTTAGCATCGAGCAACCTCAACTGCTTCTCGACGCGAGTCTGTATTTGATTGTTCGTAATTCTTGATCCATCTTATCCTAGCGAGTATGCATCTCCATCATCACTGTGTGAATCCCTACTAACTGCTGCGTGAGCCAGTCTTCCATTTTTCAAGGTGATCTTGGATGGCATGAACAGAAGTTGAGCAGGTTGGTGAATGTGGATGTGGTCGAAGAGCATGAGCCGTGAGACTGTGGTGATGTGGGCTTGTCTGGTGCAGGCGGTGGGGATGGAACCGCCTCCTACTACGGGGACAAAGTGGCTGCTCCCCCTCAGGATGACCACCCTCCGCTTCAGGTTGAGCTGCTTGTCCCATCCTTTCCCGAAGTCGTTTAGCTTTGAATTCTTCAAGGTTGATTTTCATTCGAGTCAAGAGAGCCCTATTGATGGCATTTGTGGGCTTCAAGACTTTGAATAGCTCCCCGTCTAAGTTAACACCAAGGTAATGCATGATCTTGGTGATCCATGTCCCATAGGGCAGCACGTCTCGAGGATTTTCCTTCTTTGAAGCCAGCACTTCCAACAATAAAGCGGGTAAGCTGACTTTTATCCGATTTGCCACCTTTCATAGGATCTTGACCTCTTGTGGATTCAGTTGGTTTTGACCTCCTCCCTTTATGTATATTCTGTATGTATATTCCAACAATAAAAGTTTTTCATTTTTGAAAATATGTATATTCTGAAAATAGGGTTACTTTAATGACTAAAACCTTTTCTTTTTAAAATGACTATATACTCACTTTTAATAACAATAAAATTTAATACTTAAGTTAAATACACCTAAATTAATAGCTCTGTATAAAATTTGAGTTTATATACATATATCATAAAAAATGTATTAATTTATAAACAAAGTTTTTCATTTTTGAAAATATGCCTTTTCTAAAAATAGGGATATTTTAATGACCAAAACCTTTTGTTTTTAAAATAATATATATACAAATTTTTAAAATAATAAAATTAATACATAATTTAAATACACATAAATTAATAGTTCTATAAAAATTCAAAATAATAAATAAATTAGTTTTGCACCGAAGTACACTGAAGTTTCAAAGGCCTATAGTAAACTATGTTAAATTATGTTAATTTCTATTATGTATAGGAAACTATTTCAATGCAAGTTATTGCACCGTGAAGTTCATGCACTATGGCCTTCATGTGATCATGAATAAGAAATCTACCCTATTCATTATATTTAGAATTTTTCACTTTATTAGTATACTAATTTTCATCCAAATCTAACAAGTATATGAGTCCCATTTTAAAATAATACAAAATCAATGTAATAAAATTGAACGTAAATATTAATTTTAAAGTGATTTTTTAACATTTAAAATGTCTAAAGTATGATTTTTATATGAATAAATGATTGTATAAAACATCATAACATTTTAACATGTGTAGAACTCATTTTACAGTGGACTACACCATAACCGTCTCCACCATAACATTTCTCATTTGTTAGACTTTTAAATATTTAATAAATTCCATTAAATTAGAGTGAACTAAATGCCCTGGAAAGCCAAAAAGCGTGCAAAGAATTTGACAGTGTAACAAATTTAATCGTGTTTAGGATTATTCACTTTAATATTTTTTAAAAACAACTTATTTGCATTTGTATTAATTGTTTTAAACTTATTGCATTCATGACCATGATTTTTAAAAGATTTTGCATTTTTGAAACATCACTAACTTCATCAGTTTTCAACATAATGCCTTTTTTTTTGACAAACAACATAATGACTTATTTTTATCAGAGCAACATAATGACTTAAGTCTCCGTTAACTAACAATATTACTTGAATAGCCAGCTATACAAGATATCCTGTTACCTAGCAGTCAACAGCATATTCTCTTCGAGAGGATAGTGTCCAGTATTATTATTAATATAATGACTATATTAAAATAAAAATTACTATATGATATATAGCAACAAAACAATATGGTTACATATCATCAAGTTATACAGTAATTGGTCATCCATTTAAATTCATTATTATCAAGTTTTTATATACAATTGATCTATGTTTTTGTACACTTATATTTTTCAAATATCTAAATTAAATATTCTCAAAGTAAACTACATAAATTTATATATTTTACCAAAAAGTTATAAATTTACTAAACCATTTTAGAATTATCTATACCATGATTTTGAGACTATGTATTTTTTAAAACTAAAATAAATTATAATGTTTGAAAATGTACTTAATAATTTGGGCCAAAATATAAATATTTTAAATGGCTTAGAGGAATTACATCTATGTTCCAGTCACTTTCTTATTTTTCCGGTTAGCTGACAACCTTCCTGTCAATTTTAATTTAATCAATAACATAGGCCCGGTTTCTTTTGAGAAAAAGGTAGGCGCAGCGACCACCAAAATATTGAAGAATTTACCATTCATTATTGCTAAAGATTAAAAATAAATCTATCAAAAATTTCCTTGAGCGAGTGATTATATTTTTGAAATGTTTTTTACGTATAATAAAAATGTGCAACGTATCGTAGAAATTTAAATGACATTATCGTTGTCGCTTAATCTTATTTGACAATTACAAATAATGATATGCTTGTGCACGAATTCAGGTGGTCTGTTGGACCACCAGAAATTTTCTTTTTCTCCCCCACGGCTTTCGGTCAGTCGGTCGGTCATGGTTGTAGCTGCCAAGGGAGAAAACCCATCGCCTTGCCCCTCCTTCAAAGCCAACCAAATCGAGTGAAAGGAGAACTCAACAAACAGATTTTGCTGCCCACATTCATGTCCTTCGAATCCAGGCAGCAAGCAGCCATGAAAAGCCCATCCCGGCAGCCCATGTTTTTCTAGACCTGGCCATCTGAGCCATAGGATTGAAGATCAGAACTGGTCAATCAAAAGCAGATGCAAATCCCTCAAGTCTGGCAACAATCATAGTCCTTGGCAATCAAAAAGCAACTAAGAAAACCTGTGCCATCAACAACAACAAGTTAAAAAAAAAAGGCCTGAGCTGATGTGTTTCACGAATTTGATGGTCACATATAACCGTTTGCAACCCTTTTCCAATTCCAACAACCATTACCAAAAATACGATTTCGGCCTGAGGAAGAAAGATGGGCGGGAGGAGAGGGTGCGAATGAGAAAGCTGATTTCTTGTTGATTTTTTGATTTTACTAAAATGCCCATGTAGATCCTATCCATCTAGCTTAAATGAATGGTGAAGACAAACTTCCGATGACAAAAAAAAGAGTCTTGATCTTTTGAAGCCAAGTCGGTCAAAAATCTATTTTTTAAATTTTTTTTTTGATTTTTTCATGGGTAAGTAAATTTAGGTGTATTAAATCTATAAATCAAGTTTTATCATTTTTGAATATTTTCAAGTATTTTTTATTTTTAAACATAGTAACATTTCGGTAATTTTCGTAATTTTTACAGTTATTGTGACTTGGGATGCGGCCGTATAAGATTGCCCCTTGAAATATTTGATGGTTGATGGGAAATCTATTTTAAATATATTTCTATTATCATAGAAATCCTTTTATTTATCTATAATTATTGTCTATCAACCTTATTTACATAAAATTATAATAATAAAATAGTTTTGTTGGTCCCGAGTTTATGGCAATTACCCAAGAGGAGAGGGGTGAATTGGGTATTTAAAAAATTTAAAACTTTAATTAGAGATTTTACCCCGATTTAGTTCAAACCCCTTTAATGAAACAAGTGGAGACCAATAAGATAATGAAAGCGAAAATGAAAAACAGTAGACAAGATTTATAGTGGTTCGAGCAACCTTTCCATACTTCACTCTTCCAAGCTCACACTCCCTTGTGACTTGGGTTCTACTATGTATTCCGCGAATACAATTAGAGTCTCCGCTCTCTTCTAGATTCTAGCTCTAAGGGGCATATACAACCAGAGCCTCCGCTCTCTTCTAGATTCTAGCTCTAGTGGGCATATACAACAAGCAACACAAGTAGGTGATGAGTTACACTCCAATCACAACTCTACTTGCTATATCTTGGTTTGAATCACCAAACTCAAACCAAGCACCAAAATCAAATGACAAGATGAAATAGAAGAAATCTACACTTTACAGATTTGTGTACCAAGTTTCAGCTCGAGGAAGAATCTGTAGAGGCAACGAATCGTATTACGTTGAAGCAAACAACAACTTTGAAACTTATTCTTCCTTTGAAAGTGTATAGATCACTCAATTGTAAAGAAAAGTGGATTGAAACTCTTAGTAGCACTACTTTCCTCTTTTTCAGCTCTATTTTGTGTGTATCCACGTTTGCTTCAGTGTCTATATATAGAAGAGGGAAAATTTTGAACGTTATACAGTTGGTTGGTGCGTAATAAATGTTTCAACGTTCAAAAATTCGAATGTTACGTCTCCAAGTCACAGGTGGAGTTGACTTCATGTGCGACTTTACTCAAGTCGCATGCTGGAGTCGACTTCGTGTGTGACTTAAGCTGTTCTTCAGTTTCTAAGTCTATCCTCTAGGTCGACTTGGTTAAAGACTTGGCTTCAAGTCGATCTTGGAGTCGACTTCAGGTGCGATTTTGCTATTTCCTTGTGCTAAGTCAGTTTGATCTTTGTTGAGGCGTCTCTTGCTTGCTTAAATTTTTCTTCTTCTTTTGTCTTTCAATACTAGGAGCTTATTTGTACAAAATTTCTTTAGCTTTAAGTCTCGAGAACTGGAAGAACTTAAATCTTGTATGAACAAATCCAACTTTGATTTGGAATGAATGAATCCATGCGTCTTGCTTGCTTTAAACTTATATTAGTCTTCATATATTCAAGTTTGAGAAATTTGAGTCGTCTTCATCTTCTATTTGACTCAAGTCTATCTTGAAGTGGACTCGTTCTTTGATTTGATCTTGAAAATCTATCTTATCATGTTGAAGTTGATGCTAGAGTTGACTTTGCCTGCGACTTCACCCAAGTCGCGTGTGGAGTCGACTTCCGTTGCAACTTCAGAAGTTTTGCTGCCCAATTTTAACGCTAGAAGGAAAATGCTATTCTAAGTCGATTCTGGAGTCGACTTCATCTGCGACTTGGCCTCAACTCACAAGTGGAGTCGACCTCATCTGCGACTTCGGTTGTTCTGTCTTCCAAAATCAACGCTGGAAGGAAAATGCTGCTTCAAGTTTATTCTGAGGTCGACTTCATCTCCGACTTGGCCTCAAGTCGCAAGTGGAGTTGACTTCATCCGCGACTTCAGTTGTTCAAATCCCAATTTCAACGCTGTCAAAAAAACACCTGTTGAAGTCGCTTGTGGAGTCGACTTCGGGATCGACTTTGCCTAAGTCGAAGTCAAAGTCGACTTGATGATCGATTTGGTCTGATTTTTCATTCCTTAAAGATATTCACAAAACTCATTAATAATCATAACATACTCAAATTTGTATTTGTTAATCATCAAAACTTGTGCTTTGGTCAATTTGTTTTTCGATTCAGCTATTGTTTCCAACAATCTCCCCCTTTTTGATGATTGACAAAACTAATTTGAGTTTGTAGCTTTCAAAATGTCATATTCATTATACTTTGTTCAAACATTCAATAACTTCCAAAACAGAGCATAAAACAAAGTAAACAGATAATTTTCAAAACAGAGAAAACTTAATCAGAGCATAAAACAAAACATAATTTAAACTTTTTCATATTATCATAATTCATACAGATTACAGTGCAAAGTAAAAATAAACCTATATACAAGCTACCCAAAACAAAAAGAACTTAAAAAATCTAAATTTAACTCCTATCTCCTAAAACTCAACCAAACCTATCCTATCTCCCCCTTTTTGTTAATCAGTCAAAATAAGAGTCAATTACCAAAGATTTGGTGAATTGAAACTTGAAAATGAGATATGATTTTTGGGTAGGTTTGATGGGTCGAATATGGGCAGAAGAGTAAAAAGATGAAACGAGTGTTCGGGTAGGATCTCGATGAACTGATCCTGTATCAAATGGATCCAGTTCGGAAATGGGCTGATTGCGGTGATGCCCGGAAGCCAGATGATATCGTATGGTCCGCAATTTCTGATCCATACGATCCTGTCGAGAATGCATGTCCATAATGGCTGTAAGGACCCCGGAGATGAAACTTGTAACCCTGTTTTCCAGTTGAACCATGTCATCTCGAAGAGTTTGCAGAGATATATCCTGAGATGGTGATCGTGGTGCTGGATCTGGAATTCCAGAACCCCTTGGTGAGTATGATCCGTGTGATGGCGGTGAGATAGGCTCTTCAGGTATATCCTGTGGTGGAGCTGGTTGGGCTTCTAGAGATAACGGGGGCTGCTCCCCCTCAACCTGTGCACGTCCGGCCTCTTCTGAAGCTTCCCTTTCTGCTTCTGCCTTGAGTTGATGTACATTGATCTTCATTTTTTGGATCAATGCCTTGTTGATTGCATTTGTCGATTTTAATACTTCAAATGGTTCTCCATCTATATCAACTCCAAAATATTTTAGGATCTTCGTGATCCAAGTACCATACGGTAAAAACCTCGTGGATTGTCTTTTCTTGAACTTAGGGCTTCTATGAATAATCGAGGAAGGCTGACTTTGACCCGATTCACTATCTTCCACAGAATTCCTGCTTCCCGAGGGTTTAACTGATTTCTACCCCCACCTTTGGGGTAGATGCAATGTGCTACTAATAATCTCAGGACCCTGAGCCTCGGGGATAAGTCCATGTAATGTAGAAATTTGATCCAAATTTGATCCCCGGATGATATTTATTGCTCCTGGTGAGCTGATTGTAAATATCTAAGAGAGTAAGATCTTCAGGCAATGGCTCATCCTCATAAGGTACTTTTAAGATTTGCCCTACACTCATGATTGCTTCCTCTAACTTTGAGGTTATTTCGATTCCAAAGAACATATCAGTTCCTTTGATAAAAGTCCCAAAGTACTCGTCATCCCATAGGTAATAGAAAATGCGAGTTAGATCAGGATATACTCTTTCATATGCTTTAAGAAAGTTAGTCCATCATTGGAAATCTAGTAACTGCTCAATGTCGGACTCATAATCCCTTAGAAATTTAAAGTCAATGATTTTTGGGATGAATACCTTCCGTTCATAAAAAGATTTGTAAAACCGACTGTGCTGCAATTCTGTTTTGAAGTATGTAGTCGGCATCTTTAGTACTTGAGTTTTACCAGCTGTATTCCCTTTCTTTCTGGCCCCAGATTGTGTGCTCTGCGAGGTTTGAGGTTGTTCCTATCGAGCAGCCGTTGTTGATGGAGTCCCGGCTTGGAAACGGACCCTGCGGCCTGTGGAAGTAGATGTTTCTTCCCGGGCTCACTTTGAAGAGGTTCGTTGCCTCCTAGGCACTTCGTCCTCGTGTTGTGAATGAGATGGTCTAGGGACAGGCTTCAGTGATGGTTTGGACACAGCTAGTTTGGGCAGTCGGGATTTAGGAGCCATTTGAGATGGATTTTGAGATTTGAGAGAGGAATAGAGAGATCAATGGAGAGAACCGAGAGAGATAGATGGATTGAAAGAGAGAGAGTTCAGTGAAAAAGAATCTGAGAGGATGAGTAGGAAAGAGCGAGGGAAAGAAAGAAAAGAGAGAGAAGAAGGAAACTGCCGGCGCGGGAAGGAAGGAAAGGAGAGAGAAAAGAGAAGAGAAAAGAAAAGAAGGGAAGTCCGACGGTCGCTCGCGCAGAGTCAACTTTGCCCTACGCGAAGTCGACTTCACATCCCCCAGTCGACTTAGCTTCCTCGGAGTCGACTTAGCTTCCTCGGAGTTGACTTGACTCATCGACTTTGATCTTTTTCAGATTTGATTTTCCTGTATAATTGTTCCTGATTTAATTCAATCATCCCCATTTCATTTCTAATTTTGTAAAATGATTCCTTTGCTAAAGGCTTAGTAAATATATCAGCAATTTGATCATCAGCTTTCATATATTCCAAACAAACATCATGATTTTCAACATGTTCACAGATAAAATGATGTCTCACATCTATATGTTTGGTTCTAGAATGCAATACAGGATTTTTAGTCAAACAGATGGCACTTGTGTTATCACATCTGATAGGAATATTATAATAATTAATGCCATAATCTTTTAATTGTTGTTTCATCCAAAGTAGTTGGGCACAACAACTCCCGGCGGCTATATATTCAGCTTCCGCCGTGGATAGAGCAACACTAGTTTGTTTCCTTGAATACCATGAAACCAACATATTTCCAAGAAATTGACAAGTTCCACTAGTACTCTTTCTATCTACTTTGTAACTGGCAAAATCTACATCCGAGTAGCCGATTAAGTCAAATGTTGACCCCTTTGGATACTATAGTCCAAGATTAGTGGTATTTATCAAATATTTAAAGATTCTTTTTACAACCAATAAATGTGATTCTTTAGGACATGCTTGGAATCTAGAACACATACATACACTAAAAAGAATATCCGGTCTAGAAGCAGTTAAATACAACAATGATCCTATCATACTTCTATAAAGCTTTTGATCGATACATTTACCGTTTTCGTCCATGTGGATCTTGATTGTTGAACTCATTGGAATATTTGCTCCTTTACAAGTTTGCATCCTAAATTTCTTTAGCATTTCTTTGATGTATTTGGACTGATTTATGAATATTCCTATGTCTTGTTGCTTGATTTGCAGTCCAAGGAAGAAATTTAATTCTCCCATCATGCTTATTTCAAATTCGCTCTGCATAATCTTAGAAAATTCTTAGCACAGAGTTTCATTAGTAGCACCAAATATTATATCATCTACATAGATTTGCACAATTAAAATATTTTTACTTTTATACTTGATGAATAAAGTACTATCAACTTTTCCTCTTTGAAATTCATGATCAATCAAAAATCTATTTAACCTTTCATACCAAGGTCATAGGGCTTGTTTTAGTCCATATAATGCTTTGGTTAGCTTATAAATATATTTTGATTGATCCTTTTCTTCAAATCCAAGGGGTTGTTCAACATATACTTCTTCATTCAAGTACCCATTCAAAAATGCGCTTTTCACATCTATTTGAAACAATTTGAAATTCATGTGAGAAGCAAATGCTAGTAAAATGCGTATGACTTCTAATCTAGCCACAGATGCATGTGATTCTTCGAAATTAATCTCTTCTTCCTGGGAATACTCTTTGGCTACTAGTCTAGCTTTGTTTCTAATTACAAGTCCGCTTTCATCCAATTTGTTCCTAAATACCCATTTGGTACCAATAATGGTATAATCATTTGGTCTAGGAACTAAATGTCATACATTATTTCTTTCAAATTGATTTAGCTCTTCTTGCATTGCAATAACCCAGTTTTCATCATTAAGAGCTTGTTCAATGGTGGTTGATTCAATTTTTGACATAAATGCATATTGTCCACAAATATTTTATTTTGATCTCCTAGTTTTTACTCCTTCATAAATATTTCCAATGACTTACTCAATTGGATGGCCATTTTTGAATTTCAAATCAATTGGAGGTTTGTAGGAGTCATTACTTTCACTTACCTCTTCCTCCACGGAGTTTTCTGGCTTGAGCTCGGTTTCCTTTTGTTGTTCGTGTTGTTTTGCTTCTGCATCACTTAGTTCATCATCTTTTCTCAGAATTTGGTTAAATTCACCAAAAACAACATGTATTGATTCTTCTACTATTCGATTTCTTTTGTTGAAAATCCTATATGCTTTGCTATTTGATGAATAACCTAAGAAAATAGCTTCATCACTTTTGACATCTAAGTTTTCCAAATTTATTTTTCCATTATTTAACACATAACAAGTGCATCCAAAAGTATAGAAATATGATATGTTTGGTTTTCTGTCTTTCCAAACTTCGTATGGGGTCTTTTTCAATATTGCTCTAATGGTAACTCGGTTTAATACGTGATAGGTTGTACTTACAGCTTCACCCCAAAATCTTTTGGACAATTTACTCTCATTTAGCATGGTTCTAGCCATTTCTTGTATTGTCCAGTTTTTTCTTTCAACAACTCCGTTTTGTTGAGGAGTTCTTGGTGCAGAAAATGTATGGTGAATTCCTTTTTCATTGCAAAATTCTATGAATCGACTATTTTTAAATTCACCACCATGGTCACTTCTAATGGAAATGATTGAACTTTGTTTTTCATTTTGCACCAAATTTGAAAACGTGACAAACATCGAAAATGCTTCATCTTTGCTAGCTAAGAGTATAATCCAAGTAAATCTAGAGAAATCATCAACAATTACATATACATAATTTTTTCCACCAAGAGTTAAAATGTCTGATGGCCCATAAAGATCCATATATAACAACTCAAGTGGTCTAGTTGTTGAAATTTCCTGTTTGGTAGAAAATGGCATTTTTGGTTGTTTAGATAGTTGACAAGCTTTACAAATCTTATCTTTGTCATATTTGAGCTTCGGTAAGCCTTGTACCAAATTCTTTTTCCACAATGTTTTAATATTTGACATATTTATATGTCCAAGCCTTGTATGCCATATCCATGGATCATTTTCTATAGCTATTAGACATTTTCCTTCTAGTTCATTAAGGCAAACCAAATATACATTTTCATGTCTTTTGCCACGAAATATTATGTGTTCATCATCATCAAAAACATTACATATAGAGGATTCAAATACAACTTTATATCCTTTATCACATAATTGACTAATACTCATTAGGTTGTGTTTGAGTCCTTCAACAAAAAGAATATTTTCAATACATGCATTTGAAATACCATAAACATTTCCTTTACCTTTTTCATTATTTTCGAAAGAGATTATTCCTTCATTGCATGGGTTGATTTTATGAAATAGCCCTTTTTCTCCTGTCATATGTCTTGAGCAACCACTATCCATAAACCATACGTTATTGGCCTTAGCTTTAAGACAAACCTGCAAAAATTAAGTCGAGTGGAGCTCATCCTTTTGGTACCCATTTTATGTGTCCATTTGGGTTACTTATCCTTTGGAGTCTATGTTGGTCTACCTTTGAAGCCATAAATTCAATGCTTTTCAGCATCCAAACCAATTTTGCACCAAGGTTTTGCAATTTTCTTAATTTACATTGATAGATCTTGTGCCCTAACTTGTTGCAAAAATTACAAGCTCCCGGAAGTCTAGAAATAGGAAGCCACTTGGTAATTTGTTTATCGGTTGGTCTTTTGGTCCAAACTACTTGATTTATCTTAGGTTTAGTATGAATAGGTTTGGCATTGTTTCTTGGAGCATTAGATTTCTTTTGCTCAAATGTATTATACCCAAGCCCTTTCTTGCAAGTTTGGGTTGTCATTTTTAAGAACATTTTCACATTTTCTCCTGGATTAGAAAACTTGGCAAGTGATTCATTTAATGATTCATTTTCGTTTTTGAGTTTCTGTAACTCAACTTCCAAGGTATTCTTTTCATTTTTTAATTTATCTATTTTTCAGTAAGTTTACCGTTCACAATTATTACTGCATCACATTGTCTTTTCTTTATTGTAAACTTGTTTCCTAATTTCTTTATTTTGTCATATAATGAATCATAGGCTTGTTGAAGTTCTTCTAATTCAGCACATTTGAGACATTCATTTGTAGAAAAAATTGAAAAAGATTTTTGTTTGGAGGTTACCTCTTGACTATTTGTGTAATTCGTTGAAGTAGCTTGATCATCCAAGATTTCCGTGGCTGCAAAGCATATGTCGGAATTTGCTATGCAAAAAATTCTTGCGCAATCTGCTTCACATTCTTCGCTTGAAGAGTTACTTGTTGTAGATTCTTCTTCATTCACATACATGCCTCTTCTTTTATTTCTTTAAAATTTTTTGTTGTCGCATCGATCTTTTCTTTGCTCCTTTGCTTTATTTTCTTCGGGCGTTGGGCGTTGGGCATTGGGCTTGCCCCGAACCACCACACCGGTAACATTTTGTTATTTTTTTCTTTTTCTCTTTAGAATTTCTTTCTTTAAAGTTTCTAAAATTTCTACCTTTCCTTACAAATTTTCTGAATCGTTTTGCAAGTAAGGCAATTTCATCGTCATTTTGAGATGATGAGGTGGTGTCTCCGAGTCTTGTGCAGCTCTGAAGGCAATGACTCTTTTGCCTTTGTGGTGATCTTCGTTTCTTTTCTTGATTAGCTCATGTAACATCAGGGAGCCAATAAGATCTTCCAATTTCAATATGTTTAGATCCTTTGCTTCTTCTATTGCCGTGATTTTTGGAGTCCATGATTCGGACTCAGAATCTTCATGACCTGCTCAGATTCAGAAATTATTTTTCCTAGCCCTTTCAAGGTGTTAGTAATTTTGGAAAATCTAGCAAACATTTCAGAAATATTTTCAGTTTCTAAGATCCTAAAGTTTTCCAATTCTCCAATCAAAATATTTCTTCTTATCTCTTGGACTTGAGAAGTTCCTTCATAGATAGATGTTAGTGTATCTTATATCTCTTTGGCAGTTAAACAAGAGGATACTCTATTATATTCGGAAGCCGTAAGATCACAAATAATGAATTCATAGCCTTGGTGTTGCTCTTTACAATTTTTACTTCCTTATCGGTCCATTTGGAAGCTTTTTCATCAATAGGCAAAGTCACACCGTCTTGAATTGTAATCCAAGAGCCCATATCTGTAGCCATGATGAGTTGTTTCATACGTAGCTTCTAATATCCAAAATTGTTCCCATCAAACAATGGTGGCCTAGTAAAGAATTAGCCTTCAGCAAATGCGGGAACGGAAGTAGATTGGGATGCTATATCAGAAAGATCTCTTTGGTAAAACTCAAAGACCTACTCTAATATCACTTGTTGGTTCCAAGTTTATGGTAATTACCCAAGAGGGGAGGGGTGAATTGGGTATTTTAAAAAATTTAAAACTTTAATTAGAGATTTTTCCCCGATTTAGTTCAAACCCCTTTAATGAAACAAGTGGAGATCAATAAGATAATGAAAGCAAAAATGAAAAATAGTAGACAAGATTTATAGTGGTTCGGGCAACCTTTCCCTACTCCACTCTTCCAAGTTCACACTCCCTTGTGACTTGGGTTCTACTATGTATTCTGCGAATACAATTAGAGTATCCGCTCTCTTTTAGATTCTAGCTCTAGGGGGCATATACAACAAGAAACACAAGTAGGTGATGAGTTACACTCTAATCACAACTCTATTTGCTATATCTTGGTTTGAACCACCAAACTCAAACTAAGCACCAAAATCAAATGACAAGATAAAATAGAAGAAATCTACACTTTACAGATTTGTGTAGCAAGTTTCAGCTCGAGGAAGAATCTGTAGAGGCAACGAATCGTATTGCGTTGAAGCAAACAGCAACTTTGAAACTTTGTTCTTCCTTTGAAAGTGTATAAATCACTCAATTGTAGAGAAAAGTATATTGAAACTCTTAGTAGCACTATCTTGTGTGTATCCATGTTTGCTTGAGTATCTATATATAAAGGAGTGAAAATTTTGAACGTTATAGAGTTGGTTGGCGCATAATAAATGTTCCAACATTCGTTACGTCTCCAAGTCGCAGGTGGAGTCGACTTCATGTGTGACTTCACTCAAGTCGCATGCTGGAGTCGACTTCGTGTGCAACTTCAGCTGTTCTTCAGTTTTCAAGTCTATCCTCTGGGTCGACTTGGTTTGAGACTTGGCTTCAAGTCGATCTTGGTGTAAACTTCGGGTGCGACTTGGCTATTTCCTTGTGCCAAGTCAGTTTGATCTTTGTTGAGGCGTCTCTTGCTTGCTTAACTTCTTCTTCTTCTTTTGTCTTTCAATACTAGGAGCTTATTTGTACAAAATTTCTTTAGCTTTAAGTCTCGAGAACTTGAAGAACTTGAATCTTGTATGAACAAATCCAACTTTGATTTGGAATGAATGAATCCATGTGTCTTGCTTGCTTTAAACTTGGATTAGTCTTCATATATTCAAGTTTGAAAAATTTGAGTCGTCTTCATTTTCTATTTGACTCAAGTCTATCTCGAAGTGGACTCGTTCTTTGATTTGATCTTGAAAATCTGTCTTATCACGTTGAAGTTGATGCTAGAGTCGACTTTGCCTGCGACTTCACCCAAGTCGCATGTGGAGTCGACTTCGGTTGCGACTTCAGAAGTTTTACTGCCCAATTTTAACGCTCTAAGGAAAATGCTATTCTAAGTCGATTCTGGAATCGACTTCGTCTGCGACTTGGCCTCAAGTCGCAAGTGGAGTCGACTTCATCTGCGACTTCAGTTGTTCTGTCTTCCAAAATCAACGCTGGAAGAAAAATGCTGCTTCAAGTCGATTCAGGGGTCAACTTCATCTGCGACTTCGGTTGTTCAAATCCCAATTTCAACACTGTCAAAAAAACGCCTGTTAAAGTCGCTTGTGGAGTCGACTTCGGGATCGACTTCGCCTAAGTCAAAATCGGAGTCGACTTGATGATCGATTTGGTCTGATTTTTCATTCCTTAAAGATATTCACAAAACTCATTAATAATCATAACATACTCAAATTTGTATTTGTTAATCATCAAAACTTGTACTTTGGTTAATTTGTTTTTCGATTCAACTATTGTTTCCAACAAGTTTAATGCTAGATATAAATTTTAAAACTGTATTTTCCAATCATCTAAAATATAATTCTTGTGTAAATGAATGATTTCATAAAGTATTATTATATTGTAATGTATATGTGAATGAGCCTAAACATTTTTTATAATTAATGCATGAATATGTATTTTTAAAATAAATATAGTCCATGCATGCTGGGATTTTGATGAAGCTTGAAATCCTAATTAAATAATCATGCTAAATATAATGGATAAAGTAGATTTTTCATGCATTATTAATAAATAAAAAGTAAAAGTAGTTATATGAAATTACTAATGTACTCTAGTTGCATGCACGTGAATCATACACTTTTTAAGCAAGTACAACCTTGTGAGGACCAGGTATTTTTATTCTATTTTTATTATAACTTTTCTCTATTTATGAGGTAACTTATGAACATGCTAGTAAGAATTTTACGATATTAATGGATACATAACATACATGGACACGACATTTAGGAGATGTATAGTGCATATGTGCATGTATGATTAGCGTTCCATTGATGGGCACTATGACTATTGTTTCCCTCGCAGAGTAGGTACGGGGTTCGACCTGCCCGGTCAGGTCGCGGGGGTCAAGGGGGCAGCGCCCTTGCGGGGGTGCAGGGGGCAGCGCCCCTGAAGAAAATTTTAATTATTAAGTCGTAGGAGAGGGGAATTAAATTACTAATTGCGACTGGACCCGACCCGAGCCCCGACCCGACTCAATGGATTCTATTAACATAAGCGGCCCGCGCTCTAGGGTTTCATTCCCATTTCGCGCCCGATCGCGTTCTCTTCTCCTTCTCTTCTGGTTCTTCGTTCCTCTTCTACTTTCTCTTCCACTCAGTTCGAACCACCCGTGATCGCTTGAGGGGAACTATACCAACTACCTTGAAGGTCATAGATCCGAGTTCAGGAAGCTCCAAGGCTCCGAATTTCTGCAGTCCACATCTAGGGTCGCTGTCTTGGGAGGGATCACGGTCAAGGTAAGTGGATGTCGCCCCTTCTCGATTTAGTGATGAAATTTTACGTTAAACGCGATACGAGGCTAGAGGGAATGTATAGCTTCTAACGACTCCATGATATTAGGCGTAGAGTTCGTAACAGTTAGGGTTCATGGTGAATTTACTTTGAATGCGTGATTTCTATGATGTAAAAGACTTCTTAGCAGTTGTTATATTGTTGAAATATGACGTGAATTGATTTGCCCCAATCGAGAGTATGAATTGAAGGTTCTTTCATTTCGCACCTATCATGTGTTTGATAAAATGCTTGTGTGACAGATCTATGTGTTGTATCTGAATTGTGTTGATGTTGTATGCGTGGTTTGCGATGTGTTTCATTGTCTGTTATGTATGATGCGTTATCTCAAATAGTTGGTTGTAAGGGTTGTTCATGACCCCTGATTGACATGAGGAGAGGGTTGTTCATGGCCCTTGATGGACATGAGTAGATGATTGGTTGTGTTGGTCAATTTGTGTGTATGGTTATATGTATACGATCTTGGGAGTGGGTATTGGACCCATGTGTATTAGCTTCATCACTGTATGAGTATCCATCATTATGCTTATTTGCACTTTGTGCTAACCACTATCTACTTACTGGGTCTATTTAGACTCATATCATTGTTATTGTGGTTTTAGATCGCAGGTCAGAAGGAGAACTTAAGGATGGGACAAGTTGAAGATCAAACATGAAAGACCCTAGCACAATATGTTGATTCCAGTTCTTTTAGACTTGTGCTCTTTTGATAATCATATATGTAGACAATTACTTAGGCGGATTCGTTTTGACAACTATAATGTATTTGGTATTTCAGATTGGATTATAATCCTTGTTGATGCACATATGCATGACTATTATATCTATTTGTTGTGTAAGGAAAATATGTAATGATTTCCTTCTATATGAATGCTTTAGATGGAAATGTAATGAATATCAGGTCATGTATTCCATATTATCCCTTGTATGTTATGGGGAGATGCTGCCGAATTTTTCTATGATTGTGTAGCGCCGTTGATTAGTTATTGAGTATTTTTATGAATAGGGCGTTACAAACCTACTTAAAACTTGTATGAAAATGACACTTGCAATTAGCTCAGTGGTAACCAGGAAGGTTAACAAACAGCCAACCGGTTTCATTTTTCTCTCTTTAGTATAAAGAGTTTTACAAAATAGTTTTTCTGCAATGGAAATTTTATAATTTCCCCTGAAAAATGAGACTTTTTACATATTTTCTCGTAGTATGGTGTATTTGTAGAAAAATTCCCCCAATATTGTGAGGGATGTGAATGTTCCTCATTATAATATCACATTATCACACTGTATATAATATCAAATTGTGAGGGATGTGAGGGCTTGTAAATCGGGGGATCTATGGGTGATCCATAAATATATATTTTATTTTTTCAGAAGTTTCGCATAGAAACGTGAGTTTCACTTAAAATATTTCATCCCTTGGAATTTGTACGATGGCTTGCGCCTCCCATCGCGCTCCGACGTTTCGAGACTATCTTGGACAGACCCAGCAAGTGTTGACATTGTCTCCCTGTGTTTAACGGGAGGTTTCACCAAGTTAAAAAAAAAAAAAAGAGAATATTATTAAAGATTTATTAGAATGTTATATGTAAATTTATAGGAATGTCCGAAGGCCTGATTATAATATCAATTGAGATAATTATAAAGTACTTATTAAAAAATCTAGATGAGGATTATATATGTATTTAAAATTTTAAAAACAATATATATATTCGAGTCGCTGGTAAACTGTGCGATTCATAGATTGCCATATAAGATTATTTTTCTTTGTAAAATTTTAAATTTTACAGTGATGAAAATTCATATAGGACGCACATACAAAATGCCTTAAAAATTAAAATTATATATTTTTAAGTCCATGGTAAATCTCCCAAGTTATAGTCCGTTAAAATTTTATAGAGAAGAATGTCTGGACACAGTTTTTAAAAATAAGAATTATAAACTTTCAAGTCGCTGGTAAACAACTCGGTTTATGGGCGACTTCCCCTTTCAAAAATTGCAAATTTTAATGAAAAGAAGATCTGCATCGTGCCTATGTATTTATAAAAAAAATAATAATAATAAAATAATTTTTACTGCTTGTATCTAAGAGATATTAAATCAAGATCTTTGCTTCCATGTAAACGAGTTACATGGAAGTGGTTTTTGTTATGACTCATGAGGGCTTTTGTGTCAGACAAGCATTAATCTACAAAAATGGGCCAAGTTAAGTGCCAAGGATGATACAATACAAATCAATAATTTCTGATTGCAACTTGAATTAAAAGCATTAGAGTATGATGATAATTAAAAAAATTTTGGGATTAAAATATCCAATTTATAAAGTTTGTAATATTTCTTTATTTTTCCATGCCGTTTCAACCAAAAGCGTCGTTCTCTTGCTGAAAGAAAAGAATCAAAGAACATTATGTAGCAGAGGAAATGAAATGAAGATTAGATAGAGAAAAACAGATCAAATCGACTTTTAAGCTTCATTGTTTAACCGACGAAACAGGATTGGCAGAACTCAAATATGGCTTACCACTTGTACGAATTGTCTAATAATTCTTTCGGCAATTGAATTTGAACCTAATGACGTCATGATCAGATTAAACGTGTTGAAGAAAATCACTTGCGGATATCAACATTTTCACCATTGAATCTGTTCGATCTCTTTCAAGGACCCATAAATATTCTGTTAAAGAACTTACCTATCTCTCCTCTCTCTAATACCTGGAAAATGCTCGTGTATGAAACGTCTGTGAATGATGCAGGGAAAGGATAGGCAGCAGCAACGAATCAAATGAAAATTCCACAAAAGAGAGCCCAAACCTTCCTTTAACAGACACAGTGGATGTTCATGATCACAGAGGGATAGAAATGTTCTTGACCCTAAACAAATAGTAAAAGGAAATTGCATAGATCATAGAACACAGAGGCTACGATGATGAAGCCATTCGGCCCATTCAATGATACATACAAAACATAGCCTAAGTGCCTAACAGAGCAAGATCATTCTCCCATTGAACAATACAAATGAAGACTCTGGAAAAGATCATCTAGAAGAGAAAAACCACGATTGTTGACAGATCTCAGCTTTTATGAGTTTCAGCTACTTGAATGCTTCTTTCACGCTTCACTTGCTGCTGCTCGCTTCAATTTTGCAGGCCTTAGAGAAGAATTGTTGTTTCAAGGCATCATCTTCCCATTCCAATGTCTCCAACCAGCTTTCTTCGCAACGTATCGTTTGTAGATTTGGGGCAATGATAAAGCCATGAGGAACGCTCTTCAGATCGTTACATTGATGAATACCAATTTTTTGTAATGATGGCCAGCCAGCGGCAGCGAGATGCTCTTTGTTGCTGCATATGGATCTCAATTTTGGCAGGTTATTTAGAATCAATGCCTTCAATCGAGGGAGTAATGTTTGAATGTCAGGGATTATCTCTTCACCACTCTCTTCTTTATCTATGCTAATTATCTCCTCTACTTCTACACAATGTTCTACGAACAACAATTCCAAGTTGGAGAGGTGGGGGACGAGGTATCTTGACAAGACCCCTTTCAATGCGCCACAATTTCGAATGAATAGAGTGGTGAGGTTGGCGAAACATCTTCTTCCAAGTGGTGGCGATGATGATGATGAAGGGCTCTCCAATATGCTTTTTAAATTAGGTAGCGCATCGAGTGTGAGCCTCTTTAAGCTGGGGAACAGGTCACTATGTTCCTCCCCATTGTCTGCATCGTCATCTATGAATAAGATGGTTTCAACGTATTTGCAACCAAGGACGTGGAAAACTTCTAATTCCTTCATATTTTCGCAGCCAAATTCTGACAAGCTCTGTAAAGTAACGCCGTCGCCGAATACTAAAGTGTTCACACGTGTCAATGCCTCACCTGACATAATTTTCCCCGCGCAATCATTATACACTATCGATCTCTGTTTTGGGAATTCAAGACCAAAAGGATACCTCCAACATTTCCCGTCGTGGCTATAAGAAAACCATACCCACTGGCGGAGAACGTCTGACCTCAGAAGTTGCGGACCGATGAGTAAGTTGAAAGAGGTGAGTTGGTTCCAGGGCGATGAGCTTTGTTGGACAAAGTGTTCAAAATGCTCCATTTTTGAAAATATAAATGAAAGATGAATCAAATCGCTTAACAAGCTAATATCCTTGCTCATACTTTCAGAGTGATACTTGTCCCACCATTTTACAAAATTTTTATCATCATTATCACCCACGATAATTAATCTCTCCAAACTTGAGAGATTTGACAATCTTGAAAACAACTTCATCTCCTGCATCTCCTTCTCCTCTGTGGGACCACATCTCACTTCGAACTGCTTTAGAGAAGTCAAGTCTCCAATCTCAGCAGGCAAGTAACTTACCTTATTTCTTGATCTCATTTGAAAAATCTCAAGCTTCGTAAGACCTCTTACCTGCCGTGGAATAACCTCTAAATCCCAACAATCATTAAGATAGAGCCCTTGGAGGTTTGTCAAACTGCCAACGGAAGGCGGTAAAGAAACTATGCGAGTATTTGATAGGTTCAGAACTTGGAGGGCAGGCATGTGCTCAAAAAAATCGGGGGGGATTTCTTTCAAGTTCCGATTACATTGAAGTAATAATGTTGTTAGCATGCAGCAGTTTGATGACATTCGTGGCAGAGTCTTCAAATCATTATTCATTAACGAGATCTTTGAGGCTTTCTCCCAATCTTCTAATTCTGGCGGTTCAGACAATTTCACACCAGCTTTCACTAGGACTTGTCCCTGTGCAGATAAGATACTTAACGCCAAGTCTCTCATCACATCATGCATTTTCACGGAATCTAAAAATTGTCCTTTCTCTAGCAAAGATTTATCTATTAGCTCCTTCAGTTTTGAGAATCCCTCGTCTCTTCTCTCCTCAAGATTACTCCACCCAGAAATCAGTTCTTCATTTATCCAATACTGGATTAATTCTGTCTTTGGTATCTCCCAATCTTCAGGAAACAAAGCACAGTATAAAAAGCATTTCTGTAAATTATCCTCTAGCTGATCATAGCTATATTTCAAACACCGATAAACTCTGTCTTCCATCGCTTTTATTTGACCAGCTGACCTCAATGTATTTAGCGCATGTCTCCATATGTGATCATCGGTCTCTTTTCTGAGAGCCCCCGCAATGACTATAATAGCGAGTGGAAGACCATCACATTCCCTGGCAACTTCTCCGGCTAATTCTTTAATCCTTAGATCATCCGCAATTTCCTCCCCAACTTCACTGCGGAATAATGACCATGCTTCCTCTGCCGACAAAGTCCGTACATGAATATCGTTATCCGTCCTCATGTTTTTACAAACTGAGAGATCTCGAGTTGATAATACTGTTGAAGAATGGATGCTCTAAGATAAAATATTATTTATAACAAAAATATTACACACAAAATAATTTGGACACTCTCACTTTATAAGCTCCCACTCCAACTCACATGCACACAACAAGCACTCATCACACTCACACCCCAAACTACTTTTCCATGGGAAAGGGTTGTCCCCTTTTATAGGCTCTCTCCTCCCCTTGGAGCTCTCTGGATTTCGCCACATGTCCTTGAGTGGACGGTTAGGATCACTTTCTAGAATCTTCCCACCTCCTCTTTGGAATTCCCTAGAACTCTCCTGAAATGTCTTGATCTTCTTGGAGCTCTTAGAGGATTCAAGAGAAGTCTGGAAGGTTCTAGAATTCTACACACCCTTCTTCTCTAGAACTTTCTAGAGAACTCCGGTTCCTTCATGATTTCTCTATTCTTCTCTAGAACTTTCTAGAGAACTCCGGTACCTTCATGATTTCTTTATTCTTCTCTAGAACTTTCTAGAGAGCTCCGGCACTTTCATGATTTCTCTACAACTGCGTAGAGGTTTCCTGGTGACATCTAGAAATATCCGGCAATAGGCGGTGCTGCTTCTTTAATTCTCCCCCTCAGCACCGACTTTCTCTTTTAACTCCACTCTGGTTGCCATACCAATTCGACTTCTGAGTTTTTCAAAATTTTCTCTGGTCAGCCCTTTGGTAAATATGTCTGCAACTTGATCTTCTGTGTTGATGTGTTTCATCTTGATTTCTCCGTATAGCACCTTAATATGCGTCGAACTGCATCTAGATGTGGCTTCCTTAGTTTTTGGTACTAGGTCCCATGTCTCGTTTTGCTTCAAGGCTTGAATTTCTTCTTCCATAGCCTTCCTCCAGTTTAGACTCTGGGATGCTTCCTCGTACGTGACCGGTTCCGCTTCTTCAGTCGCTTCGAGCACTGCTGCATTAGCATATTTTGGATTCGGCTTCCGTTGTCTGTTGGATCGCCGTGGAACAGATCTTGCTTTTTCTTGTTCATCGAACTCTTCAATCTGGCTCGGTCTTTCTTCTTCTATACTCCTGTGATGCACTCCTGTTTGCCATGGGCTATCTGATTTTTCTGGTGATTTGGACTTCTCTCTACTCAGTGAGAGTTTGTCCTCTTCAGTTGGCTCCTCTGTTGACTGAGTTTGACTTGGCTCAATTCGTTCCTGCTGCCTTTCTCTTAACTGTTCTTCTATTTCATTAGAGTCAGGTACTAATACTGCCTGTGATGACCACCAAGATGATGCCTCATCGAAAATTACATTTCGTGAGACATAACATCGACCTGTGGTTGGATCACAACATCTCCAACCTTTTCGTTCGCTGTCATAGCCAACAAATATACAGCGAATGGCTTTTTTGTCAAACTTACTACGAAGGTGGTCAGGAATAAATACATAGCAGACGCATCCAAACACACGGAAATGTCTTACCGTTGGTTTGGTGCTCCACAATTTCTCAAAAGGAGAAATATACCCAAGTCTAGGTTGAGGAAGCCTATTTATGACATGGGCAGCAGTCTTCATGCATTCAGCCCAAAATTTAGGTGGCACATTCTTGGCATGCAGCATACTTCTGCATATCTCTGCCAAGTGTCGATTTTTTCTTTCTGCCACTCCATTCTGTTGTGGCGTGTTTGGGCAAGTCAGCTGTCGGCGTATCTTACACCTTTGTAGATAATCTGAAAATTCAGCTGACGTATACTCCCCCCCATTATCTGTGCGTAGGCATCGTATTTTTCGGCCTACTTCACTTTCCACTTTTTGCTTAAATTCTTTGAATTTAGTGAATGCCTCAGATTTTTCTTTCATAAAATCAACCCAGACGTACCTTGAATAGTCATCAATGAAGGTTATCATGTACTGGTAACCGCTAATGGATGGCTGCTTTACTCGTCCAAATACGTCTGAGTGTACTATCTCGAGAGGCACCTTGGTCTGAAATTTTGACTCCTCATACGGTAGTTGATGTGCCTTTCCGAACTGACATCCGGCACACACCGTATCTTCTTGAACTTCTAGCTTGGGAAGGCCTCTGAGCATAGACTTCTTCATTATCTGCTTCAACTTGTGATAGCTTACATGTCCCAGCCGCGCGTGCCATAAATCTGCAGTTTCATTCCTCCTTGTCTTGTCTATGTATGCTGTTTCTGCAGACATCACATAGACAGACTCAAGCCGATGCCCTTCCATGATCGGCTCATTTGTTATTTTTAATTTAGGATATACTCTTACATCATTTGGGCCGAATACCACATAATTTCCAGAAGCGGTGAGTTGTGAGATAGATAATAAGTTTTTCTTCATACCTGGTACATGGAACACATTTTCCAGTTGTACCTTCTGTGAGCTGAACCGAGGGGTAAACATAGTCTTGCCGATATGGGTGATGGGCAGCTTCGAGTTGTTAGCCGTTACGACTACTCGTCCTCCTTTATACTCAGACGTGCCAGTCAACTTCTCATAGTCTCCTGTCATGTGATTGGAACATCCAGAATCTACAATCCAATCATCATTATAGTTGATTAATTTTTCACTTACTGATATGAGAGCCGACTCCTCTTCTGTCTTGATAACGCAGGGTGTTGCCATTTCTTGGAGCTCTTCTATTGCAAGGGATGCTTGGAGATCCCGTTCTTCTTCGTTATGGATAGAAGTCGCAGCATTTCCCTCTGCCCGCTTGAACCAGCAGTCTCTAGCAAAGTGGCCTCTTTTGCCACAGTTGTAGCATTGGTCCTTCTGCCGCTGGGATCTCTTCTCTCTTTTGTCACCACTTTGACGAGCTCCCCCTTCCTGCGAGCTTTGCCCTTGCTGCCTCCTTTGCCAGCCTCCCTCTTGTTTTCTTGTGTTACCTCCATTTGGCCTCGCAGCTACTCGATCTCTGCTTTGGAATTCTCTCTTTTTACTAAAGAGAGCATTCTCCTCCTCCTTTAACGAAACTTTAGACATTTGCTTGTCTAAAGTTTCTTGGTTGGCCAAAATATTTTCCAACTCGGTTATAGTTGGTTCTTTGGCCCATCCACGGGTAGCAATGATAATCCCGTTGTATTCTGGCTTTAAGCCATGAATGATAATCCTCCTCATCCTAGTCTCAGAGATCGAATTTTCTGGGTCTAATTTTGAAATTTCTCCACAAAGAAATTTAACTTTGGAGAAATATTCACTTACCGTCATATTCTGCTGCGAAATGGATAACAACTCATTTTCCAACTGCTGGAGCTTTGCATCATTTTTCCTTGTGTAGAGTGCTGCGAGGGTGTCCCATGCCTCCTTGGGTGTTTTAGCATCCTTAATCTTCTGCAGTAACTCGTCTTCAATAGTTACTGCTAGCACATACATGGCTTTGCCAGCTTTTATCTTCCACCTCTTCAATTCCTCTTCGTCTGTGGGTGGCGTAGTATTATTGCCGCCAACTATATCCCACAGATCTTGTCCGAGCAGATAAAACTGCATACGCAAACACCAAGTATTATAGTTGTTATAATTTAGCTTCTCAATGGAGCTTACCGAGGTAAAAATATCCGCCATTGTGACTTGGTATGCCCAGCACTTTTCCAAATAAGCTTGGTCCCAGACCAATCGGCTTCACAGTCCCAGACTGCGTATGTGCAGAATCTCCTCGTATTTTGTCTAGCTGGTGTAGCCTTCACGAACCACGGTCCCCGACCCTTGGCTCTGATACCACTTGTTGAAGAATGGATGCTCTAAGATAAAATATTATTTATAACAAAAATATTATACACAAAATAATTTGGACACTCTCACTTTATAAGCTCCCACTCCAACTCACATGCACACAACAAGCACTCATCACACTCACACCCCAAACTACTTTTCCATGGGAAAGGGTTGTCCCCTTTTATAGGCTCTCTCCTCCCCTTGGAGCTCTCTGGATTTCGCCACATGTCCTTGAGTGGACGGTTAGGATCACTTTCTAGAATCTTCCCACCTCCTCTTTGGAATTCCCTAGAACTCTCCTGAAATGTCTTGATCTTCTTGGAGCTCTTAGAGGATTCAAGAGAAGTCTGGAAGGTTCTAGAATTCTACACACCCTTCTTCTCTAGAACTTTCTAGAGAACTCCGGTTCCTTCATGATTTCTCTATTCTTCTCTAGAACTTTCTAGAGAACTCCGGTACCTTCATGATTTCTTTATTCTTCTCTAGAACTTTCTAGAGAGCTCCGGCACTTTCATGATTTCTCTACAACTGCGTAGAGGTTTCCTGGTGACATCTAGAAATATCCGGCAATAGGCGGTGCTGCTTCTTTAAATACCACCTTACAACTAGTCTTTCTTTCATCAAGAACAGGGATCCCCACTTCTTCCAAGTCACTCATCTTCCATACGTCATCGAGAAGCAATAAAAATTTCATGTCTTTGAGTTTCGTAAATACTTTACTTTTCAATGAATCATTGGAATCATCATCTTCTGTACGCAAATTCAACCTCCCAACAAGGTCTTTCAGCACCTTTCTGTGGGTCCACTCCTTTGAAACAGTAACCCATAACACAATTTCAAACATTTTGCTTATTTCTGGGTGATTATTCAAGTGTTGCATTATTCTTGTTTTACCAACCCCACCCATACCCACCAGACCAATTCTATTTATGCTCGGTTTTTTGATACATGCTAGTAACTCTTGCAATGTTTGGTCCGCTGAAGTATTGCCTTTCAACGGTCTTTGGATAGGCATTGGCTCTATCTGTGGTAGTTCATCGCTCACCATACCATCCTTCAAAATTTCTACGGTTTGATCTGTTTTCCGGATCAATTCCTCTATTCGCTTTGCCAGCTTCAGACGCGAATACCAAAATCTAGGACCCCATCCTTTCTTTTGATATTCTTCTTCTATTTTTTTCCACTTACTCTGGATTTTTTCTGCTTTACTGAACCAATATTCATATTCATGTTTCCGCTTTTTTCCAGACAATCCCTGATTAGTATCTTTCATCCTCGCATGTAGCAATGCAACCTTCTCCTTAAGTTCTCCGAAGTTAACCTTGAGATTGATCCAGCAGCGTGCTTGGTCACGTAAAGGATCGAGTACAAATCCCACCGCTTCCATATCCCTATCTACTAACAAATGAACCAATAAAAAAGAGTGGAGACACATTTGTACAGGAATTAAAGAAGCGCATGTACATGAAATTTTCAAATCGCAAAAAATGCAAATTAAATATATGGCAACTAATAGGAGCAAGCTGATATTGCAATTCAGGAGAAATCTGTAATAATTAAAGAGTCCATTAATTATGCACACAAAATGGGGAAAAAAAAAAACGTTATGGATGCTTCATTTGCACCATCAATCTTGGGTGTCACTAGAAATTCTCGCCCATCAATTGTTATATGAAACTGAAGGGTACCGATTATATATTATACTGTAAAGCATTGTAACCATTTAATGAGACGAGTTTTAAACTGTAACTTTTAAAGAGTTAATATGTAATTTTAGCATCAAAGTTCAAATATAGAGTTTCACATAAACGCAGTCTATTTAAACGAGATCCGGTTTCAACGCACCTGTGCAAAACCCGTGTATTATTTTTTTTTTCCGAAATTTTTTTATAGCATTATTAATCTAAGTATATTTAAGTTAACCACTTGCTCTAGCGGCAAGAGCGTTGTCCCCTTGGATGCAGTCCCAGTTTGGACCAAGCATAAGAGGCTGCGTCCCCCTTGGTGATTTATGGGAGCTGTGTCTCCTTTTTAGCTTATAGGAGTTTGCCAGCAAGATAAAAATGTGAATTATAATTGGGTTGAGTTTACATACATATATCATAAAAAATGTATTAATTTATAAAAAAGTTTTCCATTTTGAAAATATGCATATTCTAAAAATAGGAGTATTTTAATGACTAAAACCTTTTGTTTTTAAGATAAATAAATAAATATATACTCAATTTTAAAAATAATAAAATTTAATAAATAAGTTAAATACACCTAAATTAATAACTCTATAAAAATTTGAGTTTATATACATGTATCATAAAAAAACGTATTAATTTATAAACATAGTTTTTCATTTTTGAAAATATGCATATTCTAAAAATAGGGGATTTTAATGACTAAAAACTTTTGTTTTTAAAATAAATATATATTTATACTCACTTTTAAAATAATAAAATTTAATACACAAGTTAAATACACCTAAATTAATAACTCTATAAAAATTTGAGTTTATATACATATGTCATAAAAAATGTATTAATTTATAAACAAAGTTTTTCATTTTTGAAAATGAGCATATACTAAAAATAGGGGCATTTTAATGACTAAAACCTTTCATTTTTAAAATAATATATATACACATTTTAAAAAATAATAAAATTAATACGTAAGTTAAATACACATAAATTCTATAAAAAATTCAAAATAATAAATAAATTAGTTTTGCACTTACGTGCATTGAAAATTAAAAGTCCTATAGTAAACTATGTTAAATGATGTTAATTTGTATTATATAGGAAATTAATGCAATGCACGCTTTTGCATCGTGCAGTTTATGCATTGTAGCTTTCATGTGATCATGAATAAGAAATCTACCCTATTCATTGTATTTAGAATTATTGACTTTATTAGCATATTAATTTTCATCAAAATCTAACAAGTGTACGAGTCCAATTTTAAAATAGTACAAAATCAATGTAGGAAAATTGAAAGCAAATATCAACTTTAAAGTGGTATTTTTAACATTTAAAATGTCTAGTATGATTTTTATATGGATAAATGATTATATAAAGCATCATAATATTGTAATGTGTAGGGCTCATTTTACAGCGGACTACACCGTAACCGTCTGCACCATAACAATTCTTAATTGTTAAAATTTTAAATATTTAATAAATTCCATTAAATTAGAGTGAACTGCATTGCCTAGAAAGCTAAAAAGCGCATAAAGAATTTGATAGTGTAAAAAATTTAACAGCTTTTATATTTTTTAAGCATAAATCATTTTCATTCGTATTAATTGTTTTAAACTTATTGCATTCATTACCATGATTTTTAAAAGATTTTCCATTTTTGAAATATCACTAATTTCATCAGTTTTCGACAAAAAAATCACTAATTTCATCCGTTTTCAAAAAAATGCCTTTTTTTTTTTGACAAACAACATAATGACTATTTTTTTATTTTTTATTTTTTGTGTTCAGAACAACTTAATGACTTAAGTCGCCGTTAAGTAATAATATTACTTGAATAGCCCGCTATACAAGATAGCCTGTTACCCGGCAGTCAAGAGCATGTTCTCTTGGAGAGGACAATGTCCAGTATTATTATTAATATAATGACTATATTAAAATAAAAATTATTATATAATATATAGCAACATAAAAATATGGATATATATATTAATAAAAAAAATTATAGAAAATAAAATAAAATACATTTAAAATGTGAAAATTAATTCGGGCTGTTAAATTTAAAAATTTCGAAAACAAATCATTCCAAATTTTGATTTCTTGTATTACAAAAGAAAAAGGAAAATAATTTTAAATTTTCAAATTTCTTCCTAAATTTAAAAATACACTAAAAGAATCAATTTCTAAAAATATTTCTTGAAATTTAAAAGGCATCGAATTGATTTATTCAGTGCAAGGAATCCTTTTTAAAAATAATTTTTATAATTTTAATATATTTTCATTAGAAAGATACAGAAAAAATAATTCTAGGAATTTTTAGCATATTTTCATATATTTTAGAAGAAATTTTGTATATTTTGGAGAATAAACTAAAATTGTTCATGTTTAATAGTATTTTTATAATATGAAAGTTATTTTTTTATTTTTTAATATGGTTTATTCTTAATACATCTAATATATTTAGTAGAAAACCCACATCTAATACATCTAATATGATTTATTCTTACCCATTACATTTTGTTAGTTAAATTTTGACCAACTTGCCAATTTTATCCTTAAATATAAACAATATTATTAATTTGTTGGGACAATCAAATACATACTCCTATAAAGAAATATTATAAGTGTTTAACCTTTAAATTTTCTGTACCAGATGTGAATTATAAAAACAAAAAATAAGCTACCTCACCTTACTTTTTTTTTTTAAAAAAAAAATCTACCTTACTTCTAAGTCAACGTTGAAGATGAAAATTATTATCTTCCAGGCAACTTTAATATTAAAACCTATACTAGATTATGCTTCTACGAAACTATTTTTATGTAACTTTATCTATTTTTATGCCCTTAATGATTAATGTAAAATCCACACCATCAATGTTATTTGGCATTATTTATATAATCATATAAACCTTCTCATATTTAGCATCATTATGTATGAATCTCATTTATAAATGTGTAAAATAAATATAATAAAATAATTTAGCACTATATATTAATTTTAAAATTGTATTTTCAATATCTATGTTATCTAAAACATTATTATTATATGAATAAATGATTCTATACCATATAGTTATATCTTAACACATATGTGAATAAATTTAAGCATTTTCTTAATTTACACATAAGTATATATTTTAGAGAAAATGTGGCACTAGCATATCTTTGATCTAAAAAAAACTTAGTCTCTTAGGTAAATAAATAATATTAAATGTAATAAATGAAATAATTTTTTTTTATCAATCATCCGGATACTAAAAATGGTGAGGTTATATAGATCTACTTCTAGAGCACTTCATGTATAGCATTAAGGTTTGTCTTTTGTAGCAATTAAACGAATTTTTTCTTCAAAATTATTGAATATTAAAATATTCCAGCCCAAATGACCAATAGAAACGGTGTAAAAGTGAAAATTGAACTCAGATCGCTTCAAGCCATTTTTAAAATGAAAATTATAATTAAATATGAAGTAATGAAACATTTTTGAGACTAGATAAATGAAGGGGCACGATCATTTACGACCGGTCACAACTCGCACGAGTTCCGTCCAGCCAGAAAACTTTATTTTTCAATTATTTGAAAATTTTTTTATTAGGCCCCACCTATGGTTTTCGCCTATATCTGTTTTCAAATTTTAAAATAAAATAATAAATAAATTTCAAATTTTATAAATTTGACGTGGTGGAAGCTATAGCCTTTAGGTGAGGCCAGCATATGCATAAAAATTTTTCAAAAAAATTTAAAAATGAGTTGCTGCCGGCTAGAAATGATTTTACCCCATAAATGAATTGTGTAAAGAAACCTCAAAGGCGCTGAATCTTCAAATATCTTAGCTCAAATACTAAATAAAAAATAATGTAAAAATGAAGATGAAATTGAACCCCACTTTTTTTTTTTTTTTTTAAGGTAAGATGAACCCCACTTTAGAAGTAGGATCATGTTAAACTTTCAACTTTGGGCTCATTTTTATTACCAGATAGGCTTATCATTTGTGGGAAAAAAATTTTTGATAGAAAGGTAAAAAATTCTAAGATTAAAACAAATATGGAGACTATTAACTAATCCTTCTTCTTTATGCTACAGGTCCTAAAAGCAAAATAATTCAAAGATGGAAATCTTTGGGATTGCAAGGCTGTTAATGGTTGTTCATAGACTTGGAGAAGCTTGATGCAAGCATTGCCCTTGGTTAAAGTTGGGAGCAAATGGTGTACAGGCAATAGGTGGAAGATAAAGATATTCAAAGATAACTGGGCTATGAGAGAAATCAGGGCAGCCGAGCCCCTTCCTAGGGGACTTAATGAAGGCTCAAGAGTGAAGAATTGATTGACAAAGAGAACATATGCTAAAAGAAAGCCATGATAAAAATGATAATGGAAGAAGACGGATGGCTGAAGATAAAAGACATTCCAATTCCAAGAGGACAAGAATTTGACTGGATATGATGGGCAAAAGATCAAAAGGGCATATTCATAATGAAGTCAACATATCGTTTGGCTAGAGAAAGGAGAGCTAACAATGAGGAAGGGGTGGGGCAATCAAATGCCATTGTATATCGGGTGGAAGACAAAACGGTGAGTAGAATTTTTGATTGGTGCCTAATAACTGATACTTTAGGGGAAGTTTGGGAATTCATTATGGGAAATGTGAGAGGGAAATGGTGGGAGCATGGATTTCAAGACACTTCATTAATCAACCAATTATTATATTTTTTCAATTTTATCCCTATATTCTAATCATTTTTCCTATCAACTACCTTCCAACAAATCTATTTATTCCAACTTTACCCCTATCATTTCATATCTATCCTACAATTTTCAAAATATTCCATTTTCTACTCCCACCAAATGCCACATTTTTTACAACTTTTACCTTCTCAAACGTCCCCTTACTAACCAAAACTAACATGCAAAAAGAAAGGTATTCTAATAGATATTGTCTGCACTATGTGTAAAAAGGCAAGAATCGTACAAAGATGCTTTCCATCTTTTCTAGAAGTGCAATAAGTTGGATGAAATCTAGTAATGGGATAAATTGGCGAATTTGAGTAGACAAAATTTCAGCAATATAAAGGAGATCATAGACAAGCTAACAAGTAAAATAGAAAAAAAAAATTTGTTTAAAATCTGTTTACCCTGTTCATTACTCTTTGTTAGAAAATTTGGTTTAAAAGGAACAAAAGGAGGACAAAAGGACACATGTAGAGTCTACAAGGGGTATTAAATTAGTGTCACATCTACATCCATCAATTTACATCATCAAATGTTATCAAAAATAGAAGATTGAACCTAGAGGAAAGCCATGCAAGATGGAGAAGACCAAACAATAGTGTTTTTAAGCTAATTGTGATTTTGGTTGGGGTGAGGAGGGAAATAAAATGGGGTATGGTGCTGTAGTTGGACACAGGAATGGAGATTTCATAGGAGCCAAGGGCTGGATTGCAAGAGGTACTATCAACCCTCTATGAGATGAAGCAAAAGTTGTTTGTTTTGGTATAAAATAGATAAAAGATTCTAATTTAAAGAGAGCAGTGATAGAAAGTGACTCACTGGTGTTTGTTGACATTCTTCAATTTGACGGTTGAGTGGTCTCAAACCTAAGGTTCTTGATTAGTGAGATAAAGAGCTTCTGTTTTTTTTTTTTTTTTTTTTGAATCTTTATCTTTTGTTATGTGCTGAAAAGTGGCAACGAGGTAGCTCATTCCATTGCCAAGTTTTCTAAGAACTGTGGGGAACAAGAAATGACTTAGTGGGAAATCCCTTTGATTTTATTGTAAATCTCCTATCATCAGACTTGTAAATTTTGATTTTTTGATACTCCCTCTGCCAGTTTTGTATGGTCGAGGAGTCTTTGTTTTCTATGGGAAACATTTCTTTCATTCAAAAAAAGAACATTGCGTGCCTGGAAGTAACACTAATGCAACAAATGAACTACTATCTTTCCGTAATCCGCAATAAAGAGAAACTACTAATTAAACAATGCATTTCTCCTGTGAAATTGGGTGCGATCTATTAGATTTCACTTTTTTATTTTCTTTTTAAGATCCAAGTGGTGCATTGTTTATAAAACTATTTATTTACCTTTAAAATAAAAAATAAATTTAGGGTCAAATTTCACATCTATTCATGAATCTTATCAATAAATCCTCTAACACCCATGCACTTTTAAAATTTTAAGTATATTTATGTCTTTTGCCTTAAATTCTATTCACAGGGATATGTTAAATGGGCAATTAACTATCAGTGAAATGACAAATATATCTAAGTCCTAATTATAATTCTACAGCTATAAATTCACATTAACATGTACTTTTGCGCTTTATGACTATAGAACTATATATTATTTAAATATGAATTTTTATCTTTGAGCAAACCAACTCCAAGTTACATGAAAACTTGGACATGTTTGTCATTTCATAAGAGGGGCTAATGACCTTTTTAACAAATCTCTAACAGCTTATATGAATGAAAATTTTAGGTAAAATACATTAGTACATTTCAAAATTTTAAAAGTTCATATATAAGTAGAATTATGAGTAAAATTTATGGGTATATATGTAACTTGCCCTGGATTTAATTGAAAACTTTTGTAATATATAATGTTAAAAATATAAATTAAAAAGAACCTCATTCATTTGCACTAGGTTAGATTACACAAATTTGCTTTACGTAATCTTTCATTTCATACAAATATTCATAGGGGATAATACAATGCAAGTTTTCACCTTTAAAAAAAAATTTTAAAAATACGAATCCACAAGGACGTAGTTTCACCGGAGAAAAATCCATTAGGTAGATTCCATAAATGCATGAAGTGGCAAGCCAATGAATTAAATAATTTCTCGGATCCACCTAACTTCCGAATAAAAATAATGGCTTAAGAAAAAATAGGAAATTTTGGTGAATAGAGAACTTACCATGGGAGTAGAACTGAAATGAAAAAAAGGCACTTCTAAGGATATTCTGATCCTTTAGCAGCAGCAAGCTTGGACTACTTGGAAGAGTGATGGAAAGAAGAGAGAAAATCTTACGCCATGCATAAACCAGGCAATAAATAATAAGAAGGAAGACTAGAAGACCAGACGGGCAAGCTACACTTCTCGAATGGATTGGGAGAAATAATGAGTGAATTGCTGATGAGCTAGCTACACAAAGAAAGTAATTGAGGTTGAATAGGAGCGGAACTAACAAGGTAGATTCTTAATTATTTCTACAGCACCGTTTGGTATGATAATAAGGATGGTGAAAAGATATTCAAAAAATAATTTAATGTTTTTATTATTTATATAATCAACTTTTTATTTTTATTCTTGTATTTCAATTATTTTTCATACAACTACCATATTTTTTCTTATACTTTTCAGAAATATTTGATTCTCACTATTACAACTTCCTCCCCACCTGCATTAGAAAACAGTGTCTTCATCTCCCTATTTGTTTTGAAATGTCAAATGAATTGCGTGTGGAGTTAGTGTGTGGGCGGCTGGCTTTATTGATCCCAAGGCTATTCAAAGATGGGATGAGATAAGAATTTGGAACGAAAGTATATTGGGAACGGACAAATGTGTATGAGGCTGTTATTTTTTAGAAATAGAAAAAGTGTTTTTGAAAATCGAGAAATTCTATTCCTAGATCATCCCTTCCTGTCTACGAATTAAGCAAATAGAATTTTCCTGAAGGTGATGAAGAGTATATTATATTTTAACGCCGGAAAATGAACTCAATAATTCAATGGTTTATTTGCAAAGGTGCCTCTGAGATTTGGCAGATTCGCACCAAGCATTTCAAAGTTTTTTACTCTGCGCATGTGTATCACGAGAAGTTTTCCGATGTTACATGAATTACCAATTATATTGGTTTTAGATCGCTACTGCCCCAAAAAGTCCCTTATCAGTAGTGATGTCTGGTAATCTCATCACATGATTTCCCATAGTTTTCTCTCTCCTACGCTTTATCCAATTAAATAGTTTAACTATCCAATTATCTTCTTTTTGGTCTTTATCTATAATCTAATCATTTTTTCTTAGAACTATCCTATTTACTCCAACTTTACTTCTACATTTTATATCATTCACACAACTTTTAAAATATTTTTTTCCACTTCTTACCCCATCCCAAAATCCCATGAAAAAAATTCGTATTCCCAAACCGTCTCCTTAATTTGGAGTTATTTCTATACCACATATAATTATCATCTAGATTGTGATATTTGAAGATTATAAACTTTTACTGTTTTTATGAGAATATAGTGTAAGAAATTTAACCATAAGCGACAAGATTGCCAACCATTTATTGCATAATAGTTGTTATTTGGTTGTCGCTTTTGCTTAATAAAAACCAAATGACCTAGCATCAACAAAACTACCGTTTAAAGTTTGAAAAGTAAGTACGTCTGAGGATTTTTTAATGGTGCATGATTATGTACATCATGATGTATTTTAGTTAGGCTAATACAACATTCATTTATTTTATTTTTATTTTTATTTATTTTTCTTTATAAAGATGTTTTCCTAAATGTATTTAATCTATATACCAAAATTTCCATTTTAAAATACATTTAGATATTTATTTTTTATTTTTAAAAATTAAGTTTTTTAAGATGTGAAAAATGACTTAAGTTCCCCCAAAATTATTGATTTTTAAAAATAAAAAAATGAAAAAGTAAAAGTATTCCAAAAAAAAACTTGGTATATAGATTTTAAACACACTTAGAAAAACATGTTTATGAAGAATAATTAAATAAAAATAAAAAAAATAAAATAAATGAATGTTGTATTTTAACCTAAAATACATCATGATGTATATAATCATGTTCCTTTTTTAATATGAATATTAACTCAGTTATGACATCATTGATTAATGATTAAGGTCAACGTAGCTTACTTCATCAAAATTTTCAACTTAACAGCTAGTGCATTCTAATGTCCAACTGATGGAATGTTATTTGTGAGAAACATTTATAAAAAATTATTGGTAAAATTTTTATGTTTAAAAATAAGAAACTATGTTCAATTTATCATTGAACGTGTAGCTGTGTATTTGGGATAAACTCTAGGGACCTTTCAGTACTCGAAAAAAAAAATCATCCTCTTCTACGCAATTTTTTATGTACTTTGATATATACTTTACTTCTTCGTTATTATCTATAGTTTGAGTCATTTTTCATAGTTTCCGTATATGATCTTATATATTTTATCTTCATTTCCTTCTCTCTCTCTTTTTGAGAAAATCTTTATCCCCTTCTTTATTAATACCCATATCACGTAATGTCACCTTCTTTATTTTTTTAAAAAAATTTCTTATTTTTTACCATTTTTTCCAAATACAAAACATACCATTCAATTAATAGAACAAACTTATGATCTTCTTGCCAAAAAAAATTCTAATCTGAAAAAAAACGAAATAAAAGGCCCATATGACCTACAGTTTACAGAAGAGTATAGTTCGACACCTAGAATCAACAAGCAAATTAGATGATCAGATAAATAATTAAAATTAATATTTTATTCATGCACACAAAAAAACCAAAAAAGAAAAAGAAAAAAACTAAATACAATAGGTGAAGTAGATTATAATTTTATAGTCATATGAGGCCCATTTTGAACTACAGTGTGGTGGCACTGCGCCTGAATACTCCTATATATATCGATGAAGCCGCAAGCTAAGTAAGAAATTTGTCTATTGAGTTATAGTGTTTTGATGATAGACGAGTTAAGAATTTAATTCTTGAAATGTGTTGCTTGTATTTGATTCGGGATGAATGGTTGTAACAAATTAGCATGGAATTTTTCTGTGAATTTGTCGAGGTTTTACTATAAAACTTCAGCAGTTTTGGTTTGCAACTTCAACTATTTTGGTTTGAAACTTTAATAGTTTTTGGGTTGAAACTTTGACAGTTTGTTTAGCAAGATCAATGGATAGATGATAGGATGATGACATGGCTAGTTTGAGGAGCTATCTTAGGTTGTCAAGTTGTTACAGGTTGTTGAGAAAAATCCAATTGGATGCGGATTTGGTTAAGAAAATCTCTCTTAGCAGTTTCAGTTTGTTAAGTTATTACAGGTTGTTGAGAAAATTCTGATTGGTTGCGGATTTGTTGGAGAAAATATCTCTTGGCGATTAGATGTTAAAAGTTATAAATAGACAATAAATTTCAACTAGAAATTTAATTTAGAGAGAATATTTTCAAGAGTGCAGATCTGTTTTAAGGTGTTCTCTATGGTTCTCTGTCAGTTTGTCAGAAGAAACATATTAAATGTCACCGTGACCATCCTACTAAAAGCTTCATCTCCGCGCTTCTATGCTATTAAATCAGCTGTAAGCTTTATTTTATTTTTATTTATTTTATATTGAATTAAAGACTGTCTAATTCAAGAGGAAAGCTTTCATTGTGATTTGTGGAAAGCTTCACGTGTCACATGGAGCCATTTTTGTAATCCAGAAGACGATTGAGGTCGTGCTACTGTAACTTAAGTTCTAAGTTGACTAATGATAACCCGAGTCAAGGCATTGACTTAGACAATGGAGTAGGTGTGTTAACCGAACCACTATAATTTGTGATGCCTTCTTTAGATTATTTTTGTGGTATGTGAAATTTATTCTGTTCTTTTTTAGGTCACTCTTTGTGCTATTATTCCTTTCTTTTATTAGTTTCATATGGGCCTAACATTTGGTATCAGAGTAGTCTTTGAATTACTCCAAAGAGATTATGACAACGGAGAAGAAAGTGGAGATTGGATATTATGAAGGTCATTCCATAACCAGACGACAATATTTTGATGACGCAAATTATGGATATTGGAACGTAGAATGCAGATCTTTATCATGGGTCAAGATTTAAAACTTTGAAATGTTGTTCATAAAGGTGTTATTTTACTTGGAGATGATATAATTAAACCTAATGAACAATAAAATAAACAAGTGCATTTAAATGCCAGAGCTCTAAATATTTTTTATTGTGCACTTTGCCCGTATAAATTTAATAGGGTATTTGCTTGTGCCACAGCCAAAAAGGTTTGAGATACACTTATGGTAACACATGAGGATACTTCTCAAATTAAAGATTCCAAGATAAATATGTTGATGCATGATTATGAACTTTTTATGATGAAATCTAATTAATCTACTACTGGGATGTTTTGTAGATTCACCAACATAATTAATGCCTTACAAGCACTTAGTAAGTCTATTGAAGTAAAGGAACATGTAAATAAGATATTGAGATCACTTCCTTCTTCTTAGACTATAAATGTTACAACCAAAGAGGAGCCAAGGATTTAACAACCATGTCTGTAGATCAATTAATAGGCTCTCTTATGACACATGAGATCATTATGAAGAAAAACGATGATAATGATCCAAAAGGTAAGAAAGTAATTGGTCTCACAGTTTCCTCTGATCATTCTGATGATAATGCAGGTGATAAAGATGAAGACATTATTATGTTGACAAAAAAGATAAGATGTTTCATCACTCGAAATCGTGGAAATAACAACAACAGCAGCAGGAATGCAGCTGCTAGAAGAATACAACAATGACCTGAAAAGAAAAGAGAACAGATGGACTAGAGGAAAGATTTTGAGAAAAGAGAAGGAGACAAAGTAAAGTGCTATAACTGTTAAGATTTTGGACTTCTTAAGAACACATGCCCATCTCCTGTTAAAAAAAAATTTTCAACAAAAAAATCAAAGCTATGAGGCATGGTGTAATAGTGATACTTCACTATCAGTCACTTCAGGATTTGATGATGATCAAGTGAATCTTGCATCACATTTAGGATTTATGGCAAATCATGAATCTAAACATTCTAAGGTAAGTTTACAACTGATCAATTAGAATAAGAATATGCTGAACTAGTTGAAAAATTTACTACTTTGTTAGATAAATATACAAAATTAAAAATTAATCTCAGATGTGAAAAAGAAAAAAAATAAATTTGGAAATGCAAATAAAATCTCTTGTTGAGGAAAATGAAAATTTGAGAAATCAAATAAAAAATAAAAAGGTAAATAATAGAAAATCTAATAAAATTTTTAGAAATCAAAATGGAATTTACAATTTTTGTTGTAATTTTAGACATTTTTCATATATTTTCCCAAATGTTTGGAGCAAAATTAGTTTAAAAATCTAAAATACATAATAATAATACTAACCAGTTTGGACCCATCAAATGGGTACCATAACAGTAAAGTTTTTTTTTTTGTTTTGCGGGAATGCATGAAGTCAACTTGCCAAATAAGATGGTATACGGATAGTTGTTGTTCACATCATATGACCGGAAATGAGAGAATTTATAGATGAGGATGAGAGTAGAGAAGTTACCATGAAGCAAGAACAAAGAAGCAAAGACATGATTAATCTAGAAAGCTAGACATCTCTCTCATTCAGTCTCTGGCAGTAGAAAGCTTGACCAGAGATGCGGAAATGCAAGAAGCAATGATGGAGAAGGGATAGAAAGAAACTTTTTCACAAGTTTCAATGTGGTGCACTTAGGTGTACTCAATTTTATTATATCAGAGTGCATAATTTTTTTTTATTTTTTGAAATTCATATGTGGGTCCAAGCAACATATAATTTGTACATTTATTATTATTTTTTTTATTTTTTTTAATATTTTATTTTGAATTTTAAAAAATAAGTCATTTCTCATGTGCTAGCATGCCTAGGAAGAACTTGTTAGTCGTTAGGATAACTAAAGGACATAGGAACCATGAAAGGCTAGTAACATAAGTAAGTATATCCAATCATCGTGAAATTCTTGCATGTACCTTCCAAAATGCTTTATGTAAGCGGAAGGTGGCAACGTGTCATTAATATTTGGACTTAATATCTAAGCCAATTTTCAGTCATGCCCTTCTCCCATGACTAGGACTAAAAGATAGCGACATATCATCAAAATTTATACTGGTCAACTAGGCTAACCTTGTCATGTTCTTCTTCTATGATTAAGGTTGAGAAAATTAATCTAATGTAATCTATAAAGATTATGCAACTAAAAATCCAAATTCCAAGGGACTAATTAGAACTTTAAGTACTACAACCACTAAAAAATGGTGCTAGGCCAATAAGTCTTAACCACCCAACCGAGACTTAGGGTCAGACAATCACGTCTGACAAAGTAACTAAAGGTTGTTGGCCTGCACAAGCTCCAACAATATTGGAACAAGACACAAACTCTATAAAGCCAACGAACGTAGCCACCTAATCCAACCAACAATTGACTTGACTAAACTATGAGAATCCAAAACAAAATTTATGTGAGGAATCTATTAGCCTAACTAACCAAAAATGTTATGTCGAGTACCAAAAGCTCGCAAAGGATTTTATTGTAGCAGAAAGAAAGTAAGATGCATAGGATGACACATGAGTTAGCTCCTCGTCTTCCCATTGGGTCAAAAATTTAAGTATACCATGTACTACTTTCAATAATGTCTAGAAGTGGAAAATGATCTTAACAAAAAAGACCGGCTTATGCTCCAAAACACTCAAAGGATATGAAAGTAAACCAACAACAATAAGGTAATCCTGATGACTCAAAAGCCACCAGGGTGATTGCATGCAAAGTCACTAAATGAAAACTGGTAAAGTGCTAAAGAATATACCAATTTCATTATTAAAAGATATAAATGTAATTCTTCACTTAATAAGGACAACACTGTATCATCTGTCCTATGTTACAAGTGCAAAAAGAATAAGTCAAAAAAATAAAATCTTGGATACTTGGGATAACATAATCATGTCCTCAACCAAGCTAGCTTTGGAACTACAGGAATGAAATGTGTATTAAAGACACATAAGAACTCTTCAAGTTAAAGACATGCATAGATCATTATTCCAAATGACTTCAAAGACCACACATCTACAAGGGACAAATGATAAGGGTCAAGCTAACACCCGACCTTCAACTTGAAAAGTCACTAATAACATGACATAATCAGTTGGATCATAAACTTTCCCCCAATAAACTGAAGCTATCCTACTCGAACACTCTCGAGGAATGTACCCTTGGATGTGGAAGCTTAGCTCCCTTTCTACCATAACATGATCAAACTAACATTGTAACTTCACTTTGTCGACTAACTAACTTCTCACCTAAGAAAATTCATTAATGTCGCAACTTTTAAGCGAGGTATCGCTAGCCAGAAGTAACGATACCTTTGAAAGACGGCGTTGACTTAAGTCATCATAATCCATTCGTAGCAGGCCTTATTTAGCACTCAGCTGATTAGAAATGAACATCTCACCTTGGGAAAGATCAGGTGAGATGATTATAAATCTCTCTCTGGCACTCGGTATGTGTCATCTCTGACTAAACAATGTATAAAAGCAACACAACATCTCTCAAGAAGGGGGTTCAACTAGCCAAATATCTCCAAGGAACTTTTCCTTCGAGGCGTTCCACAACATAAATCATTCAAACTTATATTTCCTGCTACATGCGTACGAAACATAAAAAAGTGAAATCTTAACTAAGATGACCCTATGGTTTTTGGGTGACCTAGTATTCACATGTTTGCCTTTTACATTTAAAATTTAAGTCTACTTATCTAACAACTATATTTGAAAATTTAATAGTTTAGCCGAGGATTGGGCTAAATTTGGACTTATCACAAATGTCTTAAAATTTTTATTATTTTTATTTTTTTATAAATATATGGACCTTCCCTAAATCTTGCATCATTTGAAATTTACTTGATATTTTACACTTCTGAAAATAATTGAAACGAGCAGAGATACATTTTTATTTTCAACTCTCAAAATGATATTTATATTTTTTGGGCAATGATTCGATAAAATGGCCCCAAGTAGCCTTCCTTTCTTATTTTGAACTTTAATCTAAACAATTTATTCTATTAATTTGTTAATCACCGTTTCTTTTATTATATTACCAAAAATTATTTTTAATAGAAATTCATATTTTGTAAAAAAAATTTTGAAAAGTAAATATATAAATTATTTTTCTTCTTTAAAAAATTTATAGGATATGGTAATGAAAGTTTTTAATATAGTATTTTTGGAGTTACACATGTAAACGCATATACATATATGATACGTAATTTAAAATTTAAAAATTTTGTTCAAAAAAAATAACAAATTATGCAACTAGCAGTATTAAAATCATTACCCATCTTTGTAACACATAGAGGTCCATTTTGTAAGAGGAAAAGAGAAAATATTTCACCACTTTCTTCATCTGAGTGGCTTATCTATTAAGAGCCGTATTTTTATCGATACTTATTTTTCATTTTTATACAACAATTCTATTTATTTTAAACTTATTCTCTTGTGACACTCCTCTCACATCACATCATTATTTCATTTTTCATCAAAGGGTACACTAAAGTTTGTAGTATTTTAACAATATACTAAATATAAAGTTTTTAGAATTAGGTTAAACTACAATACAGTATTCAGTTAGACTTTTCCTTTAAATTTTAATTGTACTGTACTCTTTCCCAGTCTATCAACTTATATCAAACTCTTGGAAAGCCTCAAAGCCCACATGAGTAAATTCGAATAAAATTCAATAGTATTTAACATTAAAGCCAATAAAACCACAAAAGAATTTCATAAAGTTTAATGGAAACACGTGGGGCTTTTGTTAAATTAAAACTTAATGGGCTTTGTTATCAAAGTTATTATACTTTTATGAAGTTTGATCTAATTTAATAGAGTTTAATATAAAGCATAGTAGCACAGTTATAAATTCGATTAAACCTTATAAGACTTGGTCAATTTTAATATAATTTAATAAAGGTTAATAGACATTGATTAAATTGTATTGTTGTACATTTGATTAGATTTGATCCTAAATACCTAGGCTGCAATTGAAAAAAAAAAAATCTACCCACTTATTTTCATAAATTTCAAATATAGCTATAATTTGGAGTTTTTTCTAAAGAGAGGAAAGTGGATTACTAAATATCTCACTTGCGACGGACCAAGCGGACCCTATATTTCATATATATTCTAATTAATGTTATTTGTCCATTTTATAAAAGAAATATTAGCCAAATTTTCTCATGATTTATTTGTCAGCGTCTTAAAAGAGTACAATATCTGTGTTATTTGTCTAGGAAAAAAACAAATAAAAGGCTCGAGTGAGGTCCATCATATCATATTTAATTATAATCTAACCCATCGAAAAGCAAATCAAATAATCAAATAATCAAATAACAAAGAATATGGAGTATGGAATATCTTTAATTAACACGAATGGAAAAACTAAGGTAATATCATTCCACAGCCCACTGCAAAGAGAAATCATCAATTAAATGGGGGCTTTTCTCCCATGAAATTGGCTGCAACCTATTGGATTTTTAATTTTCTAAAAATTTTCTTTTAAGATCCTAACCATGCATTGTGTTTAAAACCATTTATCTATCCTAAACATAAAAAATAAATTTGATGAAAAATTTTATATAATATATAATATTAAGGTATATTTGGTATTCAATAAAAAATTTGAAAGAAAAGTTCCTATGAAAAAGTTCTTAAAAAGAGAAAAAACGATTGATAGGATAGGAATAATGATGAGAAGTGAAATGAATAAAATTAAAATAGATACGATAGTTATATTAATTAGAACCCATAAACACAAAGTGTCAAGTTTATTAAGAAATTTTTCGATACTTCCAATTCCAAATTAACAAGGGCATTAATAAAGTAATAAGGGTTGGGCAAATAGCCAACTCCTAGCTCCGAAAGCCACTAATAACCTAGTAACATAAGAGAAAATAGTGAGCTCGTAAAGACTGAAGCTCTTATGCTCAATAATGTGACAGAGAAGCCCCCTTTGAAAGAAAATACATTTCCATGATGTTAGTTTACTTCTTGCCTAAGGATACCTATTAATGTTATAGTTCTAAATGGGAATATCATCGCCAAGCATTAATGATAATTCTGATGGTCTTAGGAGGTGAAACCAGCTGAAGCCATCATGAGTTGTTCGTAGTAGCCTCGTTCAGCGCTTAACTTATCAAAGATGACCACATCACTAAGAGAAGATCTAAAGAGTGATTATAGATCTCCCTCTAACACTTGGTGTGTGCTATCTCTTAATGAACTATATATAAAACAACACTACTCCTTTAAGAAGGAAGTTGGAAGAGTTAAGTAGAAAAAAGACTTAAGGGAGCCAGGTTCGATTGGGTTTGGTGTGATTCGCGAGTTCCAAAATGGGAAAATCATCCAACTTTATATCTTACAATCTTTAACCAAAAAAACTCTAGATAATGGATCGTTGGCCAAAATCGACCCTTTGATTTTTGGGCAACCTTATGCCCACAGGTCACTCTTTTTCACGTAGAAAGTCTAAGTCAATTCACCCAATATCTTCGTTTGATAATTTGAGCATCTAGCCTAGTTCAACTGAGCCTCATAACAAATTTGGACTTACTAGAAAGAAAATGAGAAATTACCGAGAACCTATCAAAGGAGTTAAAACTGAAGTTAAATAAATATTTCGATCCTTTCCTAGCAATAAGCTTAAAGAATGACGTTGTATAGAAAAAAAGATAAACTTATTTTATGTTTCCACCTGATAAAGAATGACGTTGTATAAAAAAAAGATAAACTTATTTTATGTTTCCACCTGATAGTAAATAATTAGAAAGACAACTAGGATTGTATTTGGTATTTGATGAAACTTTTGAAAAAAAAGTTCTGACAGAAACACTTTTAAAATAGAAAAATGGAAGAAAATAATGAATTTAATAAAGATAATGATGAGAGGTGAAAATAATAAAGTTGAACTAGATAAAGTACTTGTATGAAACACTATGAAGAAATGATTGAAAAATACAATACTTATATAAAAGGATATGAAGAAATAATTGAAAATTAAGATAGTTTTAGGTATTTTTTTTATTTTTGGTAAATAAAAAATGCACCTAGAAGTCATTAAGATTGATAGGCTTCATATCTTGGTTGGATCGGCAGAAATAACTAGTGAATTAGTTGAACAACTAGCTATAGGAAGAAGTAATTAAAGTGTGATAGATAGGGAACTCAAGTAGCTATAATATTAATTATTTCTTGGATTGGTTTTGTACTGTACATATATAAATAGAATTTTAAGATATTTATGCTGATGCTTATGAATTTTTACACAAATTGCGGGTAATTTACATTTTAGGCTATGCGTCATTGTATTTTAAACTTTGAAGTTTGGCCTATAATTATTTAATTTCTTTGCATTTTAAATTCCCACTAACACTTATGTCATTAGCAATCACTGTAAATCAAAATCTTTTCAAAACAATGACAAACTTTTTATAAGAGCCATCAATGTGTATTCCTATTCAAGCTTCTCTCCATTAGGACCCGTCCTGCTAAGCATGACCTACGTGGATGAGGACACGTGGGTCGGTGGAAGGAGGCACGTGAGTGCTTGCTGTAGGAGTTGGGCATGAGCCTGTAAATAGTAGCTCATTTTATGTTTTAGGAGAGTCGATGATGTCCCTATTTTTAGTTTTCTAATTCCTGTTATATTTCCTTTGTAAAAATCATTCCATTTCAGTTGATTTCAATAATATTATGATTAGTTTTTCATAGATTTGAATCCAAATCTAGCAAAGGTATTAGAGTTGCTAGTCACGATCAAAGCTCAAGGTTTTTGTGATGGAGAATATGTACTGGGAAATTCAGCCAAACAATCTTTGGTTTAGACGGAAGTTGGATTCAACTAATCATATTATCAATGCTACGACATTATCAAATCGGGAGTATCTGATGTGTATGGATAATCTTATTGATAAGCTGAGCACGGAGAAGGAAGATGAATTAGAAGCTTTATCTAGCTAGAATCATTTGCCATCAAGATTAGAGATTACAGTCGAGAAAGATGACGCTAGCGTGGAGAAAACGTTGTCGTTAAATTCGTTATCTCCACTTCTTGCAACGTCTTATGAACCGCTCTTCAATCCATCAAAAGCTAGGGAGGAGCTTCTAGTGGAGCTGCGGACATCATGTGAGACGATTGGCATTTATGATGGTGACAGCATTAACCAAACAATGTCAAATTCATCAATGCAAGGAGGGTCGATTCGTGGAGTCATGGAGGCCACACTCGAGTTGCCATTAAAGGAGACGGAACCGCCAGTGTTGGAAAAGTTGGTACTTGCAGGAGAAACCATGACCACTACTACGAATGATTTGATGGTGGATTTCACAACCCTTGCTAAAAAAGAGAAGTTAGAGGAAGATAGAGCAAGAGAAGATCGAGATCAGCCCCAGTGCATTACTGATCAGGAATATCTGATTTCGGTAGAAGAGTCGGTGTAGAAAAGCATGGGTTCGGCAACTTTCAATAGTGTTGGATTCAGTCATGCTGTCCCGTGCAGGAGGCCAGACAATACTAACCATTTTGAGTTGTTGGAGGTGCTCAAAAATGGGAAAGCGCAGTGTCCCTGAGCATAAACAGGGGTCGTGGTCTTTTTGCACCAATGACAATGTCGGTTTCATGTAGTTCGGTGGGAAATTCTGCAATTGTGAAGTTCCGACCAATGCATAACAAGGGCAGTATGGATTTATGGCTACAACAGCAGTTGAGCTGTGTTCCCATTACTTTGCTCGGGAGCATGGGGAGAGGTGTCGAATTTTGGATGGAAGAAAGGGGAGTGCGAATATTGTCACCTGGCTATTTGGTGAAATGCATGAATTGACAGTATTCCATAGTTTGTTAGTCGAGTTATGGGATCCTTGTGGAGTTTGGTTAAGTAGAATGGTTATTAATTCATAAGTTCAATGGGATCCGAATGGATTTTATGTTGCAGTGACTATTTGCAATGTAGGCTACTGGGCTTGAGATCTAGGAGAAGACCATCGTTTGTGAGAAGGGAATTTGTTTTTGAGGCTACAATTTTTTAAAAGAAAAATGAGAGTAGGCCATAAATTATGGCGAAGGAGAAGATGTCCAATAGGATATGCTAAAGAAGCAGCACCGCCTATTGCCGGATATTTCTAGATGTCACAAGGAAACCTTTACGCAGTTGTAGAGAAATCATGAAAGCGCCAGAGTTCTCTAGAAAGTTCTAGAGAAGAATAGAGAAATCATGAAAGTGTCGAAGTTCTATAGAAAGTTCTAGAGAAGAAGGGTGTGTAGAATTCTAAAACCTTCCAGACTTCTCTTGAATCCTCTAAGAGTTCCAATAAGATCAAGACACTTCAGGAGAGTTCTAGGGAATTCCAAAGAGGAGGTGGGAAGATTCTAGAAAGCGATCCTAACCGTCCACTCAAGGACATGTGCCGAAATCCAGAGAGCTCCAAGGGGAGGGGAGAGCCTATAAAAGGGGACAACCCTTTCCCATGGAAATGTAGTTTTGGTGTGAGTGTGATTTTGATGAGTGCTTGTTGTGTGCATGTGAGTTGGAGTGGGAGCTTATAAAGTGAGAGTGTCCAAATTATTTTGTGTGTAATATTTTTGTTATAAATAATATTTTATCTTAGAGCATCCATTCTTCAATAAGTGGTATTAGAGCCAAGGGTCGGGGACCGTGGTTCGTGAAGGCTACACCAGCTAGACAAAATACGAGGAGATTCTGCACGTACGCAGTCTGGGACTGTGAAGCCGATTGGTCTGGGACCAAGCTTATTTGGAAAAGTGCTGGGCATACCAAGTCACGATGGTGGATATTTCTACCTCGGTAAGCTCTATTGAGAAACTAAATTATAACAACTATAATACTTGGTGTTTGCGTATACAGTTTTATCTGCTTGGACAAGATTTGTGGGATATAGTTGGCGGCAATAATAATACTCCACCCACAGATGACGAGGAATTGAAGAGGTGGAAGATAAAAGCTGGCAAAGCCATGTATGTGCTATTAGTAACTATTGAAGACGAGTTACTGTAGAAGATTAAGGATGCTAAAACACCCAAGGAGGCATGGGACACCCTCGCAGCACTCTACACAAGGAAAAATGATGCAAAGCTCCAGCAGTTGGAAAATGAGTTGTTATCCATTTCGCAGCAGAATATGATGGTAAGTGAATATTTCTCCAAAGTTAAATTTCTTTGTGGAGAAATTTCAAAATTAGACCCAGAAAATTCGATCTCTGAGACTAGGATGAGAAAGATTATCATTCATGGCTTAAAGCCAGAATACCACGGGATTATCATTGCTACCCGTGGATGGGCCAAAGAACCAACTCTAACCGAGTTGGAAAATATTTTGGCCAACCAAGAAGCTTTAGACAAGCAAATGTCTAAAGTTTCGTTAAAGGAGGATGAGAATGCTCTCTTTAGTAAAAAGAGAGAATTCCAAAGCAGAGATCGAGTAGCTGCGAGGCCAAATGGAGGTAACACAAGAAAACAAGAGGGAGGCTAGCAAAGGAGGCAGCAAGGGCAAAGCTCGCAGCAAGGGGGAGCTCGTCAAAGTGGCGACAAAAGAGAGCAGAGATCCCAACGGCAGATGGACCAATGCTATAACTGTGGCAAAAGAGGCCACTTTACTAGAGACTGCTGGTTCAAGCGGGCAGAGGGAAATGCTGCGACTTCTATCCATAACGGAGAAGAATGGAATCTCCAAGCATCCCTTGCAATAGAAGAGCTCCAAGAAATGGCGGCACCCTGCATTATCAAGACAGAAGAGGAGTCGGCTCTCATATCAGTAAGTGAAAAATTAATCAACTATAATAATGATTGGATTGTCGATTCTGGATGTTCCAATCACATGATAGGAGACTATGAGAAGCTAACTGGCACATCTGAGTAAAAGGGAGGATGATTAGTCGTAACGGCTAACAACTCGAAGTTGCCCATCACCCATATCAGCAAGACTATGTTTACCCCTCGGTTCAGCTCACAGAAGGTACAACTGGAAAATGTGTTCCATGTACCAGGTATGAAGAAAAACTTATTATTTGTCTCACAACTCACCGCTTCTGGAAATTATGTGGTGTTCGGCCCAAATGATGTAAGAGTATATCCTAAATTAAAAATAACAAATGAGCCGATCATGGAAGGGCATCGGCTTGAGTCTGTCTATGTGATGTCTGCACAGACAGCATACATAAACAAGACAATGAGGAATGAAACTGCAGATTTATGGCACGCGCGGCTGGGACATGTAAGCTATCATAAGTTGAAGCAGATAATGAAGAAGTCTATGCTCAGAGGCCTTCCCAAGCTAGAAATTCAAGAAGATACGGTGTGTGTCGGATGTCAGTTCAGAAAGGCACATCAACTACCGTATAAGGAGTCAAAATTTCAGACCAAGGTGCCTCTCGAGATAGTACACTCAGACGTATTTGGATGAGTAAAGCAGCCATCCATTAGCGGTTACCAGTACATGATAACGTTCGTCGATGACTATTCAAGGTACGTCTGGGTTGATTTTATGAAAGAAAAATCTGAGGCATTCGCTAAATTAAAAAACTTTAAGCAAAAAGTGGAAAGTGAAGTAGGCCGAAAAATACGATGCCTATGCACAGATAATGGGGGGGAGTATACGTCAGCTGAATTTTCAGAGTATCTACAAAGGTGTAAGATACGCCGACAGCTGACTTGCCCAAACACGCCACAACAGAATAGAGTGACAGAAAGAAAAAATAGACACTTGGCAGAGATATGCAGAAGTATGTTGCATACCAAGAATGTGCCACCTAAATTTTGGGCTGAATGCATGAAGACTGCTGCCCATGTCATAAATAGGCTTCCTCAACCTAAACTTGTGTATATTTCTCCTTTTGAGAAATTGCGGAGCACCAAACTAACGGTAAGTCATTTCCGTGTGTTTGGATGTGTCTGCTATGTATTTATTTCTGACCACCTTCGTAGTAAGTTCGACAAAAAAGCCATTCGCTGTATATTTGTTGGCTATGATAGCGAAAGAAAAGGTTGGAGATGTTGTGATCCAACCACAGGTCGATGTTATGTCTCACGAAATGTAATTTTTGATGAGGCATCATCTTGGTGGTCATCACAGGCAGTCTTAGTACCTGACTCTAATGAAATGGAAGAACAGTTAAGAGAAAGACTGCAGGAACGAATCGAGCCAAGTCAAACTCAGTCAACAGAGGAGCCAACTGAGGAGGACGAACTCTCACCGAGTAGAGAGAAATCCAAATCATCAGAAAAATCATATAGCCCATGGAAAACAGGAGTGCATCACAGGAGTATAGAAGAAGAAAGACCGTGCCAGATCGAAGAGTTTGATGAACAAGAAAAAGCACGATCTGTTCCACGGCGATCCAACAGACAACGGAAGCCGAATCCAAAATATGCTAATGCAGCAGTGCTCGAAGCGACTGAAGATGTGGAACCAGTCACGTATGAGGAAGCATCCTAGAGTCTAAACTAGAGAAAGGCTATGGAAGAAGAAATTCAAGCCTTGAAGCAAAACGAGACATGGGACCTAGTACCAAAACCAAGAGATGTGCAACCCATATCATGCAAATGGGTGTACAAATTAAAGTTACGGCTCGATGGATCAATCGAAAGATACAAAGCTCGGCTGGTAACACGTGGGTTTTCTCAAAAGTATGGGCTAGATTATGATGAAACATTTAGCCCAGTGGCAAAGATTATGACAGTTCGAGTATTACTGGCACTTGCAGCTAGCAAGTCATGAAGCTCTGGCAAATAGATGTCAAGAATGCATTTCTCCATGGCGAACTAGATTGAGAAATATATATGATGCAACCCCGAGGGTTCGAGAGCACAACCCATCCGAAGTACGTCTGTAAGCTGAAAAATGCCTTATATGGATTAAAGCAGGCGTCGAGAGCCTGGTATGGTAAGATTGCTGAATTCTTACTACAAAGTGGTTATTCTGTTGCACTAGCCGACTCAAGTTTATTCGTAAAAAAATAAAAATGGAAAGCTAGCAATAGTGCTAGTATATGTAGATGATCTCATCATTACTGGTGATAATGAAAGTGAGATCAATCAAACCAAGGTCAATCTCTCAGTTCGTTTCCAGATGAAAGACCTTGGAGAATTGAAACACTTTCTTGGGCTAGAAGTTGACCATACAAAAGAAGGAATATTCCTATGTCAGCAAAAGTATGCTCAAGACTTACTAAAGAAGTATGGACAGCTTGACTGCAAGCCCATATCTACACCTATAGAGCCCAATACCAAGCTATGCTCACTCGAAGGTCAAGAGTTAGCAGATTCGACGATGTATCGGTAGCTAGTGGGTAATTTAATCTACCTAACTCTTACACGGTCGAATATAGCATTCGCCATCAGCATAGTAAGTTGCTATATGGAAAAACCAAGGAAGCCACATCTAGATGTAGGTCGACGCATAGGTAAGTAAAAGGAACCATTAACCTCGGTCTTTTATATAAGAAGAATGCAATATGCAAGACATCAGGGTATTGTGATGCCGATTATGCTGGAGACCATGACACAAGGAGATCAACCACTGGATATATATTTGATCTCGGATCAGCGGTAGTCTCATGGTGCAGCAAGAGACAGCCAACTGTATCTCTATCAACTACTGAAGCAGAGTATAAAGCAGCAGCTATGACAACACAGGAAACTAAGTGGCTGATGCAGCTTATGAAAGATTTACACCAGCCTCCTGATTATTCAGTGCCCCTATACTGCAATAATGAGTCTGCTATACGCATAGCAGATAATCCAGTATTCCATGCTAGAACCAAGCATGTTGAAGTACATTATCATTTTATACGAGAAAAGGTACTATACGGAAAAATCAAGATGAAACACATCAACACAGAAGATCAAGTTGCAGACATATTTACCAAAGGGCTGACTAGAGAAAAATTTGAAAAACTCAGAAGTCGAATTGGTATGGCAACCAGAGTGGAGTTAAAAGAGAAAGTCGGTGCTGAGGGGGAGAATTAAAGAAGCAGCACTGCCTATTGCCGGATATTTCTGGATGTCACAAGGAAACCTCTACGCAGTTGTAGAGAAATTATGAAAGTGCCGGAGTTCTCTAGAAAGTTCTAGAGAAGAAGGGTGTGTAGAATTCTAGAACCTTCCAGACTTCTCTTGAATCCTCTAAGAGCTCTAAGAAGATCAAGACACTTCGGGAGAGTTCTAGGGAATTCCAAAGAGGAGGTAAGAAGATTCTAAAAAGTGATCCTAATCGTCCACTCAAGGACATGTGGCGAAATCCAGAGAGCTCCAAGGGGAGGGGAGAGCCTATAAAAGGGGACAACCCTTTCCCATGGAAATGTAGTTTTTGTGTGAGTGTGATTTTGATGAGTGCTTGTTGTGTGCATGTGAGTTGGAGTGGGATCTTATAAAGTGAGAGTGTCTAAATTATTTTGTGTGTAATATTTTTGTTATAAATAATATTTTATCTTAGAGCATCCATTCTTCAACATATGTTTTCTTTCTCTACCACGTATAAGAAAATTAAGAGTTGTAGCCTGCTAGGTAGTTGTTCTTGCTTCCGTCAAATCGACCTAGTCGATTATGCTGCCGAAGTTCAAAAGGAGGTGAAGGGACCAGTTGGAAAAATGATTTTCTAATTCCTCTTATCTTTCCTTTGAAAAAATCAATCCATCTCAATGGATTTTAATAATATTCAAATTAGTTTTGCTTAGATTCGAATCCAGATCTAACACTCTTTGGGATGAAATACCTAATTGTTTGCCTTCCCCTTCTCAATTCGAGCACAGCATGGATGGCAAACTCTACATGGATGGTAAGCTAGGTGCTCTTGAAGAGACCCAACAACGCAACTTAGGAGAAGTAATACATCCTCTAGTCTGGAGCAAATACCAAGGAAATGGCAATCGAGGCAGCAAACTTCTACAAGCTAGACTCAAGGAAATGCAGGAAGATAGATCCTAAAGATAAACTGGCTATTCTCTGCTTTTGGACAACAAACGAGTATAATAAGAAAATATTCAAATCCACCTTGAGGAACTATGGCGCCAACAGCACCGCGTGTCAGTGTCGTTTGAACTTTATTTCTAAGTGTTTGGCTCTGAAAAATGGACCCCATAGCCAAAACGGTAATTCCGAAATAATCAAGTGGAAATGGTTTTTTAGGTGGCCAGCAATTTGGGGCCGCGCTTTTGAGTTTAAAATGGCAACTGCCGGCTGGAAGCATTTGAACGCCTGTTTCCGTTCACATATTGGGCGGTTAGATCTCAGCCATCTACCGAATCTATACCCAATGGATAGACGGTTCAGATGATTCTGTTTTATGTTGCCTCGCCCCTCTATATATGAAGCTCCGGTAGTGTTCATAAAATTATGCATATGCAAGAATAAGCTTCAAAGTTTAAAATATAAATATGCAAAAATAAAAAATTTAAGCCGTAAAAAAAAATAGAAAGTTTAAAATGTCAAGGGTATTCCACACATTTCACATAGTCAAATGTCGATTTTTAACATCCTAATTCCAAAAGATTGAGAGTTTAAAATATAAAAAAACCAAATAGTGCTGAGTTTAAAATGCAAATAGCTAAACTTTAGAGGCGTAAATTACAAATATGAATAGTTAGAGAATTTAAAATGTAACTTCGACCATGAATTGTATTTATATCTATAATTTAAACCTTAATACAAATAAACCTAGGAATTTTTAAAATATGTGTAATTATACCTATGATTAATGTTAATCTCTTGATTTAAAAAAACTAAAATACCTTTAGTAATTCCAAATCACCTGTTATATTTATTGTCTTTAATTCCTCCTTTGTTGTTACCCTATCATATTATATTACCTTCTCTCTTTTTAAAAAAATTCTTCCCTACCTTTTTTTACCAACCTTTTTCCTTATTAGCAAATGCATCATAGGACCGATAGAACAAAGTCATGATTTTTTTGTAGAAAAATACATAATATCTTTTTTGTTTGTCTAAAAAAGCAGAATAAAAGGCTCGTGTGACCCGCAATTTACAGAATACTAAAGTTATAATCTGGAATCGACAAACAAATCAAATGATCATAATTTACAGAATACTAAAGTTATAATCTGGAATCGACAAACAAATCAAATGATCATAATTTACAGAATACTAAAGTTATAATCTGGAATCGACAAACAAATCAAATGATCATAATTTACAGAATACTAAAGTTATAATCTGGAATCGACAAACAAATCAAATGATCATACAAATAATTAAAAACTAATGTTTTACCCATGCACACAAAAAACAAAAAAAACTGATCCTAGTAATAGATATGATTTTTTTATATGCATATACATCATTATTTTTATTTATTTTTGAAGTAAATATATATCATTATAATTAATGTGACAAACGAGGTATATATCCGCACCAAGAAGTAGAAACTACTAGGTAAGCACCCATATATACATGAAGCGGCAAGCTAATCAAGAAATTTCTCGAATCCACCTAATTTCTAAATTTAAAAAATAGGCCTTAAGAAAGAAAAGGAGAAATTACACAGTAGAGAACTCACCAAAGGAACAGTTAATGAAGCGAAAATGAAGAAACCGGATTACGATACTCGAAGCAGCAAGCTTGAAGATCGACGCATAGAAAAGAGGCACATCCACAGATAAGAAATAATGAGGAAGACTAAAAGTCGAGACCAACGACAAGCTCCATTTCTTGGATGGATTGGGAGAAATAACGTCAGCTAGCTGCAGGAACCTTTGAAGCGTTAAAAGAAGTAGAGAGATTTCTGAGGAGAGAACTTACCAAAAGGGTAGAACTGAAGTGAAAGGAAAGAAAGTCGGAGATTTCTGAATATTGTGATATTCCATGGAAGCGGCAAGCTGAAAGAGAGACGTAGAGAAAGGAAGCATTCAGCAGAAAAATAGACGATAAGAAGGAAGACCACAAGTCGTCGAGACTGGCCAGCAGATAATGGATGATAAGGAGCGGTAGAAATAGTGAGATAGCTCAGCCAGCTGCAGGAAGAATTAATTAAGGTGGGATCCGCGCGCAACTCTCCTTTATTTGTTTTTCGCTGTCACATGATAATTGAATGGGGTGAAAGTGGACTTTTGCAGTTTTACTTTGTGGAAAGCTGGTGTCACTGGACATAACGTAAATAGAGTTTTCAAGCGCGTGAGAAAGAATTCAATGTCCCCCTGTGGTTAGGAGATTTGGACGACTTAATTTTTTAAATTAAATATATACGTACATAGTTTACGCATCTTTATAAATATACCATGCGGTGAAGGTGTAGTGGCGGCATTATTTCTGAAACTATGGATTTATAATTATAGTGAAATTTGCTATATTTGAAAAGTAACCTAAATGTAATTTAAATAACTTTTCATTTCACACAAATACTCACATAGGAGATTATAATAGATGGCGTAGATCTTTAACAAAATTAAAAATGAAAATCCAAAAAGGTGTAGTCTTCATCCAGTTTCATTGGAGAAAATTCCATTAAGTAGAACCTGTAAATCTTCACGAAGAAGAAAGCTAACAAAATTAAGAAAATTTTCGGACCCCCTAATTTTCAAAATAAAAAAATAGGTGTGAAGAAAGAAAAGAGATATTAGTTAGCAGAGAAGATGAGGAATTATAGAGAACTTGTCAAAGGAGTGAAACTAAAGTTTAAAAAGGATTTTATGGAAAAACTGAGGATTGTGAATATTCTAATACGTCCTTTCGCAGCAGGAAGCTTGAAGAGTATTGATGATGTAAAGAAAAAGAGAAGCTTAGGCTATGCATCCACCAGAGAGTAAATAATAAGAAGGATGCTTAGAAGTCGAGGTAGATAAGCTCCAATTCCTCGATGGATTGGCAGAAGTAACAAGTGACTTAGCAGATCAATTAGCTTCGGGAGAAGTAATTAAGGTGAGATAGATATGGAACTCAAACAGCTAAAGTATCACTTATTTCTTTGTATCCTTTATTTATTTTGGAATGTGACATCAGGCGGGGACACATAATGATCAAATCGCTTTACAATAGACTTGTGGGTGGATTGGTGGCTTTATTGGATGTATGTAAATCAAAGAGTAGGTCCCATTTATACCTCCACAAGTTCTACACTTGGTTATTCCACGTTCCAAGTATATCCATGATGTTTCATTTATTTCAAATATATCTATGTACTTTGCTCACGCTTCTTATGAAATGATAAATATATCTAAACTTTAATTATGATTCTACACTAAAAATTCATATTCAAATGAATTTTTATTATTTTTACAGCAATATAATCAAACTTCTACCGTTATAAAGGCACACTTGTCATTTCACATACATGTGGATTTGAATAAGATTTTTGGTAAACTAGGTGAGTATACTTGGAATTATTGAAATATGTTGAGTATATGTGGAATTAATGGAAAAATTTGTAAGGATAGTTGAGATTTTCCCAATAGAATTTTGAGGAAAATGAGGAAGAGATTATTAATTTTTAGCTTGTGAGAAGGAATTCAATAATTCAATGGGTTACTTGCAAATGTACACCTAGGTTTTGGCAGATTTGCACCAAGCACTTCGAAGTTTACACTCTGCATGTATATCGCTTGAAGTTTTGTGTGCGCTCCCGAGATTACAATAACTACCAATTACATTGTCTGCACTGGTGCCCGGAAGAATCCAATTAGTATTTTTAGACCATGATGTTGGCAATGCCTGCGAGGAAATTGTAAACTTTGGGGCATGCATTCATAAGCGGAATTCTGCCAATTCTTATTGTCGTATGTAAAAATTAACAGTTATTTATGGTCATGCCTATGATTTCTTACATAATCAAAGTGTGGTTAATTATGCATATAATGCAAAACTTATGGAAAATATGGCTAAGTGTTTTTAAAAAAAACTTCATTTTTGTGAGCCATGATATTTTCTATAAATCAAGCCTACTTATTATGTTTTTTAATATGTGAGGTTAACTTTTATCTTACGAGTCATTTTCATGACACTTGTCATTTGGATAGGAATATTTGAATATTATAGGCTTTCGTTGCTTTTAATGGGAATATATTCGCTGCAACAAATTTAATTACAAGCAATAAAATCAGCAACCACTTGGTTGCATACTGGTTAGGTAATCATATATGCCAAAATTTTATGTTGTTTAACATAGCGATAGCATCTATTCTATAAAAATAAAAATAAATAAAGACATACACAATAGCTCGATAACAACCATATTACCAGCGAATTTTGTTGACAAATCCAACTTTGTTTTAGTGTTTTCATTTATTTGTTCCAAAATGTCAACAACCATAATACAACATATTCTGGCAACACAAACCCAACTTTGTTTTAGTCTTTTCATTTATTTGTTCCAAAAGGTACTATACCTAGAAATTTAATGCCAAAAAATTAAATGATACCTTAAAGTGTAATACTTTATTGCATTTGGATGCATTAAAATTTCATTTCATTCAGATGCAAAACTTATTTTTAAATTTTTTTGATTTTTTATAAAATTATTAATCTAAATATATTTAATCTATAAATCAAGTTTTATTTTTTTAGAGATGTGTAAAATATAAATAATATATTCAAAAATTGAAAAACTTAATACATAAATTATATACTCTTTTTCTTATTACAAATAAATCATAAAATAAATAGAAGAAATCAAAGATTTTTTTGGAGAAAAATACATAAGATCTTTTGTATTTGTCAAAAAAAGACAAATAAAAGGCTCATGTGACCTGTAATTTACAAAAGAATAGAGTTATAATCTAAAACGGCAAGTAAATCAAATGATCATATAAAAAATCAAAAACTGTTCTTCAAAAAAATTAAAAATAATATTTTACTCATGTGCAAGAAAAACAAAAAACATAAAAAACTGATCCTAGTAAGGTGTATATAGTTGTTATTAATGTAACAAACAAAGTAAATATCTTTCCAAAGTCTGCACCAAGAAGAAGAAATTACTAAGTAAGCGCTCATAAATATATGAAACGACAAGCTAATCAAGAAATTTCTCTGATCCACCTAGTTTCTAAATTTAAAAAATAGTCATTAAGAAAGAAAAGGAGAAATTAAAGAATAAGAACTTACCAAAGGAGAAGAAAAAGAAAGCCAAAGATTTTTGAATGTTGTGATCCTTGGAAGCACAAAGCCTGCAGAGAAAGGTAAACAAAAGAGGCATATACCGGATACTAAATAATAAGAAGGCAAACTAGAAGTTGTCGAGATTGACAAGTTCCATTTCTGGAATTGCCAGAAATGACGAGTGAATTAGCTGATCAGCTAGCTACAGAAATCTTGGAAGTGTCAAAAGTAGTAGGTAGCTTTCTGAGCGGAGAACTCACCGAAAGAGTAGAACTGCAGTGATGTGATACTTGAAGCTACAATAGATGTGAAGGTGCACTTGTGGCCTGCTTGACAAGTTTTGAGGAAGAGGGTAATTTGAATAGTGTAATGAATAGTTGAGGCATATTTGAAGTGATGATCAATCTAGATGTCATGTCATCTTATATACGAATATTGTGAATGCTAATTTTAGATTTACCAAGCCCATAAAGTAATTAGTTAACCATGTCTTGACTTATTACATACAAGTTGTGGAATTAGAAGTTGCTGGAATGTACAATTCATAATTTGTTGATGATTCACCAATGGTTCCCAAGTTGAAAAGTGAAATATTAAACCAATAGCTAAATTGGTAGAAATTTTAACAGGTTATGGCATCTCTACATTTGAGTATACTTTGATAATGGCAAATTTCTGTATGGATTTAACTATGTTTTCACAAGAATGATATGATTCTTTAGACTAAAATGAAGATTCTTCACTGCCAATGCAGCAATGAAGACACATTCTATAATTCGGTTAGACTTCATGATTGGTCTGTAGCTAAAATAGTTTCTTTTAGTTATGTATAAGATTTATTTAAAGAATACTATATATTCAGATTGGTATAAGAATTTTTATATAAATTTGAGAACCTAGAATTCTTGGAGTAAATAGAGATATCAGTAAAAAGAACTTAAAAGGAATTTATATGATTTACTCGTACCTAATATGATTGAATAATGTTTATCAAGTTTCAAAGAAAGTTACTTCTTGAAAGTAGCTAACTCTTCTTCCCAAACATTCCAAATATAGGTGGTATGTTGCCGAATTTGTACCAGAAATGAGTGGAACCAGTTTATAAAATTAGACTAATTCTTAGACTAATTCATCATTAGTTCTTAGACCAAGTTTAAAAAATTTTATTTTATCCACAAGTTTCACTGCTTAAGAGATCGATGGAGTAAGGTCTCATTGTGACGAGCTCGTGGGTCTGGGGCATTATAGAAGTTAGTATCAGAACAAGAGTAGAGAAAATACCTCATAGAGGAAAACATGATAAAAACTAGAGATAATTGAACTACTTGTTGCAAATTCAACTAGAAAACCAAAATCAAGACATATTTTGATAATTAACAATCCAATTTTGAGAAATAAAAGCTAGGGATGGGAATCGACCCACCCCGCCCCGCCTCGACCCTATTTTATACCGGGGCGAGTCGGGATTATATACTCGGCGGGACGGGGTGGGTCGATGGCATAAAAAGTTTTACAAAATGTAGGTCGGGGCGGACCTACCATATCCTGACCCGCTTATACCCTCCAGTCCGGCCAACCCACTGATCCTACTCCCCCCGAGAAACTTGCGCTTCAGATTTCCATCCAGAACAAGAACAACCTACTATTTTCTGTCTCTTTGCCGCACGGCAACACCATCTGGCGTCTCCCTCACCGTCGCCAACAGAGCAAATCAGCAGATTGCACCACTTCCCGCCAAGCAGACTGCGCATCATCTCTGGCGTCCGACGCCCCTGCCTTCCTCTCCCTTTTCGGCAGATCTAAGCCTTCTTCACCCTGTCCGGCAGAAGGCATCGTGTCCAGAGCCGCCGTCCGGCTTTCCCTCCCTCTCCCTGTCTGGCAAAAGCCGTCACATCTACAGTGTCATCCAAATCCGCGCCTCCAGACGATTGGCATGGAATTAGATTAATTGAAAGACAGGTTATACTAACACGAACGTGATGTCAGGTTCGCGACTTTGAGCATATGAGATCTTTTGGAAAATAGACTCAAATCTTTTTGAAAATGACTCTAGACCCAGAGTCAGAGATTCATATCAGCAAGCTATTGAAAAAGAAAAGAAAAGCCATAATTTTTTCTAGTAGTAGACTTAATATACTAAAGGTGTGTTTGAATAATTATAAAATTTTTGGATGAAAAATTTTTGATACAAAAGTTGTTTGAATGGAAAAAAAATAACTTGATATGATATGTGTAATGATAAGAAGTGAAAAGAATAAAGTTAAAATATATATGAATTGTATAAATAATTATATAGAAATGATTAAAAAGTAAGATAGTTATATAGGAAAGGGTATTGTTATCTATGGATGAACTTAGGAAAAGATGATAATGAAGAACAATTTACCTTTTGTTTTCGTTATGAATATTTTATGATGGAAACATATGTTTAAACTTAATTTGTTGGACAAAATATGTCTCCTGTATATTTGCTAAACTTAGAATTTTTCTTATTGAAGGATGAAGGATTTATGCTATTAATAAAATTAGTTATACTTTTTATTTTTTTATGCGCGTGTATATCGTTATTTAATTATGGTCGAAAATATTATTGGTTGTGGTTTTGTTTTCTTGATCGCATTGCATAGGTGTTATTCAGGTCATGCCTTCTAGAAACTTTCATTACAACACAAAAGTATTATCGACATTCTTTATACTTTTCAGGTAAAACCACTCTCTTGCTACATACTTAAATAGTTATCATTTTAATTCTAATGTGACATCATTATTATTTTTGTTGAAGACATGAAATGAGTTCAAACCATTAGTGGTTCAATATTCAAATTGTTAAAAGAATTTTGAATGAGGTATGTTTCATTAACTTGTTCTTATATAGTTAAATAAATATTCATGTTTTATTTAAGTATTTATTTTTACTTTTACTAATTAGTAATAGATTGAAACATATAGTAGTTAAATTCAAATATAGATTTGTTTTTATACTTGATAGATTCATAAATTCTTAAAAAATTCTTACTTGGCCCATAGTTTTTGCCCAACCCGTCGTCCCAAAATCAACCCATTCCCGACTTGAATTTTGTCCCGAGACCTAGTAAAAAAAGTAAGGGTCAAACCGACCTTGTCCCGACCCGAAAAAAAATAAGGGTCAAACTGGATTTTTAAAAGGTAGGGTCAGGGTTGGGCACACCCTGACCCATCCCGACCCGCTACTAAAACATTTGGTGAAATGTTTTAAAGATGGAATTTTCAAATGTAAAGCATAGTAGACCAAGTCTCAAAGTTAAATTGACTCAACCATGCAACTTGAGTCAAGTCTATACCCAGGTTATAATATAACTTTTATATTTTCTATAAATGCAAATTCGGGTTCGAGTTTACAGGATTGGGACTTGCCTGAACCCGAAACCGAGACCTATTTGAATTCGGTTTGGGTTCGGGCTGAAAATTTAGAGTTCCAACACTGCTTCTTTTGAGGTTCAGTGGGCCGAGTTCGGGCCGAACCCGACCCAAGTTACACCCCTAGTCCCCCATAACTTTCAGTCGGTCGGTCGGTCGGTCATGGCTGTAACTGCCAAGGAAGAAAACCCATCGCCTTGCCCCTCCTTCAAAGCCAACCAAATCAAGTGAAAGGAGAACTCAACAAACAGATTTTGCTGCTCATGTTCATGTCCTTCGATTCCAGGCAGCGAACAGCCATGAAAAGCCCATCTCTAGCAACCCATGTTTTTCTAGATCTGGCCATCTGAGCTGTAGGATTGAAGATCAGGACTGATTAATCAAAAGCAGATGCAAATCCCTCAAGTTCGGCAGCAGTCATAGTCCTTGGCAATCAAGAAGCAACTAGGAAAACGTGCGCCATCAACGACAACAAATTCAAAAAAAAAAAAAGGTCGTGAGCTGATGTGTTTCACGATTTTAATGGCCACATATAACCACTTGCAACCCTTTTTCCCATTCCAACAACACCATTGCCAAAAACACGATTTCGGCCTAGGGAAGAAAGATGGGTAGGAGGAGAGGGTGCAAATGAGAAAGCTGATTTCCTTTTGATTTTTTGATTTTACTAAAATGCCCATATAGATCCTATCCATCTCGCTTAAATGAATGGTGAAGACAAAGTTTCGACGAGAAAAAAAAGGGAAAGTGCTTACCCTGGGTTAGCCCCCTTTTTGAAAAAAGGGAAAGTGCTTACCATGGGTTAGCCCCCTTCTAGCTCCATCGAATGCCCTATGTAAAATGCATCAGGGGTGGACGAAGTTATTGTGACTTGGGATCCGACCGTATAAGATTGCCCATTGAAATATTTGATGGTTGATGAAAAATTTATTTTAAATATATTTCTATTATCGTATAAATCCTTTTATTTGTCTATAATTATTGTGTATCAACTTTATTTTTATAAAATTACTGTAATAAAATAGTTTAATGCTAGATATAAATTTTAAAACTGTATTTTCGAATCATCTAAAATATAATTCTTGTGTAAATGAATGATTTCATAAAGTATTATTACATTTTCACGTATATGTGAATAGATCTAAGCATTTTTTATAATTAATGCATGAATATGTATTTTCAAAATAAATGTAATCCATGCATACTTTGATTTTGATGAAGCTTGAATCTTATTTAAATAATTATGCTAAATATAATGGATAAAGTAGATTTTTCATGCATTATTAACATATTGAAAATAAAAGTAGTTATATGAAATTATTAATGTAATCTAGTTGCATACACATGAATCCTGTACCTTTTTAAGCAAGTACAACCTACTTAAAACTTGTATGAAAATGACAATCGCTATTAGCCTAGTCGTAACCAGGAAGGTTAACAGACAGCCAAACAGGTTTCGTTTTCTGAAATGGAAATTTTACAATTCCCCCCGAAAAATGAGATTTTTTACATATTTTCTCCTAGTGGTGTGTTTGTAGAAAAATTCTCCCAATATCATGAGGGTTGTAAATGTTCCTTGGTATAATATCAAGTTGTCACACTATATAAATACTATGATAAATGAATGACTTCAACATGTAAAAATTGAAGTTTAGCATCATCGTCAAAGTGGGCTCATCCTGATGTTGCTACAAATCAGTTCTCATGAAGTGCAGCCAATCCTTTTCTTAAAAAAAAATATTTTCTAAGTGCAACCCATCTTTGAAAGTATATGATTGGCTCACCTAAATATCCAACTAAGATTATTTTTACCTGATTAAACATGTGAAAATGAATAATATTTTTACTTTTGATTTAATAATACCACATGTGCAATGAAAATAGACTACATTCACAAAATGCCGAAGCATGCCCCACATTCTTTTCATTGAAATTACAATATTACATCATATTTTGTAGTACAACGAAGATCAATATTTTACCCCACATGATAATAAGCTTCTAACTATATACATGGAAGACAAGAAGCTCCCATTAAGGGTTTAAATCAAGCTAGATAGACTAAGTTGTAGGAAACACAACTCTAACCCATATTATAAAATCTCAATCCAACTCTGCTTTCAATTCTATTTTTCGCATATGAACTCATCCATTTTTTAATACTATAGAAATCGGTTTGGTTCAAACTAGAAATAAGAATAATAAATATATAATATTAAAAATATTTTGCTTATTAAATCTATTTTGAAATATAAATCTATACGAAATAATAAAAATTAATTCTTTTTATAGGAATACTTTCCCATTTATGACTTATAGAATATTATAACTACTAAATAATTTTATTTTAAAACAATAATGTCTAGTTAATTCTTATATTATGTACTAAAATATGACTATTTTTAATAATCTATTATATTTTATACTAATATGTAATATGTAAAATTGAGTTAGGTCAAGATTGACAATCAAATAATTCAAATTAATCTAACTTTGAAATTAAGTTGGTTCAAATTGAATTACATAATTTATTTTTTTCTAGAATATTTAATCTAACTTTATTAAATCTAACTTTATTATAAATCGAGTTAAGTTGGTTTCAGTTCGGTTGATGTCAACCCAATTTACACTGCTAGCTTCTATCACAAAGTCGGCCAATCGGCCTAAGGAGGTCTGAACTCGTAACCGCAAGCGAGAGTGCCCACGTTCACGTCCCGACCTTTTCCTCACAATACTTTTTTTTTTATTATGTAAATGCTACGTACGGGAAAATAGCTTATGATGACAATCATGTAAATGCCGTAACGATGTTTGGAATTTGACGGTTTTAAATTTATTCAGTATTTTGGCAAAGTTTTTGGAATCAACGTAGTTGATTTTCAATTTTTCAAAAAATTTCCAAAAAAGGAAAAAACCAACAGGTGGCTCGTAAATCGGGGGATCTATCGGTGATCCATATATATATATATATATATATATTTTATTTTTTCATATTTAGCGTAGAGACGTGAGTTCCACTTAAAATCTTTCATCCCCTGGAATTTGTGCGATGTCTTGCCCCTCCCTCGTAGCCGACGTTTCGAACCCCATCTTGGACAGACCCGGCAAGTGGCGACATTGTCTCCCTGTGTTCAATGGGAGGTTTCACCAAGTGAAAAAAAAAAAAAAAAAAAAAAGAAAAAGAAAAAAAAAAGAATATTATTAAAAATTTATCAGAATGTTATATGTAAATTTATAAGAATGTCCGAAGGCATGATTATAATATCACTTGAGATAATTATAAAGTACTTGTTAAAAAAATCTAGACGAGGATTATATATGTATTAAAATTTTTTAAAACAATATATATATATATATATATATATATATATATTCGAAACGCTGGTAAACTGTGTGATTTATAGATTTCCATACAAAATTATTTTTCTTGATAAAATTTTAAATTTTACAGTGATGAAAATTTAGATAGGACGCGCATACAAAAATTTCTTAAAAATTAAAATTATATATTTTTAAGTCCATGTTAAATCTCCCAGGTTATAGTCCGTTAAAATTTTATAGAGAAGAATGTCTGGACACAGTTTTTAAAAATAAGAATTATATACTTTCAAGTCGCTGGTAAAACACTTGGTCAATGGGCGACTTTTCCTTTCAAAAATTGCAAATTTTAATGAAAAGATCTACATCGTGCCTATGTATTTATATAAAAAATTAATTATAATAAAATATTTTTTACTGCTGTTATCTAAGAAATATTAAGTCAAGGTCTTTGCTTCCATGTAAACGAGTTACATGGAAGTGGTTTTTGTTAATACTCATGAGGGCTTTTGTGTCAAACGAGCATTAATCTACAAAAATAGGCCAAGTTAAGTGCCGAGGATGATACAATACAAATCAATAATTTCTACAGATCAAATCAACTATAAAGCTTCATCGTTTAACCGATGAAACAGGATTGGCAGAACTCAAATATGGCTTGCCACTTGTACGAATTGTCTAATAATTCTTTCGGCAATTTAATTTGAACCTAATGACATCATGATCAGATTAAACGTGTTGAAGAAAAATCACTTGCAAATATCAACATTTTCACCATTGAAATCTGTAAGATCTCTTTCAAGGACCCATAAATATTCTGTTATAGAACTTACCTTGCTCTCCTCTCTCTAATACCAGGAAAATGCTCCTGTATGAAACGTCTGCGAATGATGCAGGGAAAGGATAGGCAGCAGCAACGGATCAAATGAAAATTCCACAAAAGAGAGCCCAAACCTTCCGTTAACAGACACAATGGATGTTCTTGATGACAGAGGGATAGAACTGTTCTTGACCCAAAACAAATAGTAAAAGGAAATTACGTAGATCATAGAACAGTAGAGGCTACGACGATGAAGCCATTTGGCCCATTCAATAATACATACAAACCATAGCCTAAGCGCCTAACAGAGCAAGATCATTCTCCCATTGAACAATACAAATGAAGACTCTAGAAAAGATCATCTAGAAGAGAAAAACCACGATTGTTGACAGATCTCAGCTTTTTTGAGTTTCGGCTACTTGAATGCTTCTTTCACGCTTCACTTGCTGCCGCTTGCTTCAGTTTTACAGACCTTAGAGAAGAATTGTTGTTTCAAGGCATCATTTTTCCCATTCCAATGTCTCCAACCAGCTTTCTTCGCAACGTATCTCTTGTAGATTTGGGGCAATGATAAAGCCATGAGGAACGCTCTTCAGAATGTTCCATTGTCGAATCGAAATTCTTTGTAATGATGGCCAGGCAGCGGCAGCGAGATGCTCTTTGTTGCTACATATGAATCTCAATTTTGGCAGGTTAAAAAGAGATAATGACTTCAATCAAGGGAGTAACGTATGAATGTCAGGGATTATCTCTTCACCACTCTTTCTTTATCCATGCGAATTACCTCCTCTACTTCGTCGCAATTGTTTACTGTCAAATTTTCCAAGTTGGAGAGGTGGGGGATGAGGTATCTTGGCAAGACCCCTTTCAATGCGTGGCAACTTTGAATCTCTAGGGAGGTGAGGTTGGAGAAACATCTTCTTCCAAGTGGCGGTGATGATGATGAAGGCCTCTCCAATATGCTTTTTAAATTAGGTAGCCCTCTGAGTATGAGGCTCTGTAAGCTGGGGAACAGGTCACTATGTTCCTCCCCATTGTTTCCATCATCATCTATGAATAAGATGGTTTCAATGTATTTGCAGCCAAGGAGGTAGCACTTTTCTAATTCCTTCATATTTTCGGAGCCAAATTCTGACAAGCCCTGTAAAGTAACGCAGTCACCGAATGCTAAAATGTTCACACGTGTCAGCGTCTTACTTGACATAAATTTTCCGGTGCAATCATTATACACCATCGTTCTCCTCTCTTGGAATTCAAGATCAAAAGTATAGCCGCTTAGAGTCCCAACCTATAGGAAACACTTCCCCCGGGGAAAAAAAAAAAAAAACTGGCCATTTTAGTAATTTTACAGCGAGAATATATTTGTTTAAAAACGTGATTATGTTTAGTTTTTTGATAAAATTTGTATTATATATATACAAAATCTCAATCTATTCCATTCATTTGCTAGATCAAGTATTAAAATGTATGTGGACATAATTTTTCATCATTTGACAATTTCTAAAAAAAATTTTGTACAAAAAATTATTTTTTAAAAAGATTTCATTATAATTGGTAAAGTTAGAAAATATAATTTTTATTAGAAGTTATTTTATATTATTTAAAGTTAATGTAATTAAGGTACTCTCAAAAATAACAAGTTCTTTTATTTTTCTCGAATTTTTGAAAATTTATTAATATTTTATCATTTTCTGAATATAATCAGATCTAACGGCATCTAACAACATCTAACAACATCTAACCTCATCTAACCGCATCTAACAGCATCTAATTTTTAAAATTAATAAGTTAATCCTAATTTAACACCTGTAATATGATCCTAAGTCCCTTATAATGTCATTTAGACCTTAAATTCAGAATTTGAAACTCATATTATATGATTTAATAAAATCATCATAATCTAACAGCGTTTAATCGCATCTAACGGCATCTAACAGTATCTAACAACATCTAAAGACATCTAACAGCATCTAACTGCATCTAACGGCATCTAATAGCATCTAACCGCATCTAATTTTTGAAGTTAATAAGTTAATCATAATTTAACACCTGTAATATGATCCTAGGCCCCTTATAAGGTCATTTAGACCTTAATTACGGAATTTGAAACCCATATAATATGATTTAATGAAATCCAACTTAATCTAACAACGTCTAACGGCATCTAACGGCATCTAACAACATCTAATTTTTGAAATTAATAAGTTAATCGTAATTTAATACCTGTAATACGATCCTAGGCCCCTTATAAGGTCATTTAGACCTTAATTACAGAATTTGAAACCCATATAATATAATTTAAAGAAATCCAACTTAATCTAACAGCGTCTAACAGCATCTAACGGCATCTAACAGCATCTAATAGCATCTAACGGCATCTAACAGCATCTAACCGCATCTAATTTTTGAAATTAATAAGTTAATCGTAATTTAACACCTGTAATATGGTCATTTAGACCTTAATTACGGAATTTGAAACTTATATAATATTATTTAATGAAATCCAACTTAATATAACAGCGTCTAACGGCATCTAACGGCATCTAACGACATCTAACGGCATCTAACGACATCTAACAGCATCTAACCACATCTAACAGCATCTAACCGCATCTAACAACATCTAACAACATTTAATTTTTGAAATTAATAAGTTAATCGTAATTTAACACCTGTAATATGATCCTAGGCTCCTTATAAGGTCATTTAGACCTTAATTACGGAATTTGAAACTCATATAATATGATTTAATGAAATTCAACTTAAACTAACAGCGTCTAATCGCATCTAACGGCATCTAACAGCATCTAAGGGCATCTAACGGCATCTAATAGCATATAACAGCATCTAATCGAATCTAACAGCATCTAACCACATCTAATTTTTGAAATTTTATAAATATTTTACCTAATTTGTGTATTTTGCACAAGATATATAATTAATAATTCATTTCATAACTATGGAAATCTTTCAATAATTTTAAAACTAAATAAATAATAATTAAAAAATTTTAACTAATTTGAATTAAATAAAATCAAAATTTACGTAAATATATAAAATTGAAAAAATTACTATTTATGACACTATAAAACTAAAATTGTTAGAAATTATATATAACTGTAATTTATATGTAATATATAAATATATATTTCTTTTTGGGATTGGTTAAATAATCAATTTAGTAAATAACTACGTTTAATAGAAATTTTATAATGAAAATTATTTAAATTCTATAATAATATTATTACAGATTATATTACAAAAAAATATTAATTTTAATTTTTTGTTACTATTATTAATTAAATTAAAAAAGAAATACAAATTTATTTACTCCAAATGAACTTAATGTGGAATAATAATTTAATTAAAATTTATGTCGAATATAAAATTTGTACAAAATTTTATGTTAACACCTCTAAAAATGATTGCTTGTGTTATATCTCCTGTAAATTTTCTATAAAAACAAAATATTTTTAGAAATCAAATATTTTTTTTATTTAAACCCATGGATTTATTTTAGAAAATAAAACATTCATTTTTTTAGGCCCGTGGAACATTTATATATTCTAAAAAAATAAAACATTCATTTTTGGAGGCCCGTGGGATACATATATATTTTTAGAAAATAAAATATTCATTTTTGGAAGCCCGCGGGACACATATATATATTTTTATAAAAATATAATATTCATTTTTTGAGGCCCGCGGGACACATATATATTTATAAATCAAAACATTCATTTTTTGAGGCCCGTGAGACATTTATATATTATAAAAAAATAAAACATTCATTTTTAGAGGCCCGTGGGACACATATATATTTTTATAGAACAAAACATTCATTTTTGGAGGCCCGCAGGACACATATATATTTTAAAAAATAAAATATTCATTTTTGGACCCCTGCGGGACACATATATAATTTTAGTAACAAAATTTTCATTTTTTGAGGCCCGTGGGACATATATATTAAACAAAATAAAATATTCATTGTTTGGTCCTTGCGAGCACATATATATTTTTAGAAATTAAAATTGGCAGTATTTGAGGCCCGCGGGACGCATATACATATTTTAAGGCCCGCGGGACACATATAATAATAAAATTAGTCCAAATTATATAATAATATTATTACAGTTTATATTACAAAGAATATAATAATTGTAATTTTCTGTTACCATTATCTATTAAACAAAATATTCATTTTTGGATGCCCGCGGGACATGTATATATTTTTAGAAATAAAATATTCATTTTTGGAGGCCTGTGAGACACATATATATATATTAGAAAACAAAATATTCATTTTTACACACCCGCAGGACATATATATTTTAGAAAAACAAAACATTCATTTTTGGAGAGAGTGAACCATGGCCGAACAAGTCAAACCGGATGCAATTATAAAAGAAAGGTAAATTAGTATTCATAAAGTTTATATAAAAAGTTTGAAAATATCAACTCCTAAATTTAAATAAAAAAAGATTAATTTAAATTATTTTATGTGAATATAAAATTATGAATTTAACAAACATTTTGTTAAATAGAAAAGTTTGTAACAAAATTCGTGGACGTTTCTTCAATTATTATAATAAGTATTAATGTGAAATTAATTTGAAAATAATACAAGTTTATAACCCACCATACAACACAAAATTCGTGAATTTTACGTTAACGACTGAAAATAAATTGTTACATTCCACTTGATTCTTGGCCTTGGATTTTATAACAAAAATAGTTTCTTATAGTTGATTCTCTGCCTTCAATCACGGAAATGAATTCAACATTTAATGTCAATTAGTTCTTACAAATGTTGCATTTCAACTGATTTTTTGCCTTTGGCTTTGCCAATGAAAACAAATTCTTTCATTGATTCTCTGCCTTTGTTCGTGAATTGCCAGAAATCTAGTGGTACATGCATTGAAATTATCGTGCTGAATTTGACAAGGATATAGCAATCCAGCAGGATCAAGTTTATTAGGGAATCATTGTATTTCCGCCAATTCATTTCTTGTTATCATATAAAGCTGGGTAGAAAGAGAAGCAGACATCCAATAAATCAATTAAACATCTTTTCCTTTTAGTTTTTTCAGTGCGAGAGGAATGCAAACCTGTGTATGCAAGTACAAACCAATTCAACAGTTGTATACATATGATTAAATGAAATGCTTTTACATATGCTTCACGTTATTTCAAATAAAGCATGTAAAATTGTTACATTTTTATCCCAAATACAAATTTACATAATCACGTGATCTCAGTATCTTCACAATTTCACCCAGAGCCCCTCCTTTTAACAACCCTCTATGTTCTTCTCATGCAACATCTTATTGACGATTGCATCTCCTTCCAATAGTAGATCACTGAAAGTGTCCCATATGCATCTCATGAGTTGTAAATCTCTTCTAATTCCAAAGTGATCAAATAACAACCTTTATCCGAGTATTGTTTTGGTGGAACCCAAAATACCCGGAGATCTCTGACAATGAGGAGCTACCCAAATTGACATGTAGGAGTGAAAATTTTTGTTAAAGGAGATGGCCATCATAGTGGGCGTTATCCATTTGATAAAAATCAACACACTGACATGTCAACATAATCCCGTATAATAATAATATAGTGCATTCAGGGTCTATTTCAACATCTTACTGGAGTGCATTTACCACCACAATCTTCTCCATGATTCCTTGGTGTGCTATTTGATTCATACTATACATGAATGGAGTTGATAGAATCCTCATAAGAGCTGTATAGCTTTCTTATTCAGCCTCTTGCTTCGTGATCCCAGTTTATTCCTTGACCTCCTATTGCAAGAGATTTGACGTATGTTTTACCATTCTAGCAACGAAAAAAGGGTTAAAAAGGTTAAATTAGACAGCTTATTTTAGTAACAATCAGAATAGATCAAGAGCATACAAGTTTAGATCAATGATGTTAAATGGGTTGCTTGAAATTTTGACACTACTGGCCATTAGATGTCCCTAAGGATTTGAAAACTGCAAATTAATTGTAACCCCACCCCCACATGCACTTTAGATGAATTGCAAAATGACATACAAGCAATAGAAGATCTACACTTGTAAGAAAATAGGAGAACCATCGACCATCAAATACAGAGCTTAACCACCTCCCAATCTTCAATGGAAAGAGAGCCTCCTTGGCAGATAACATGGAAAGAGAGATGTCAAGTTGATGAATAGCTTCGTTTGAGATCTTTACATCCTCCACTTATATGTTCCGATTCTGAGCTGCATAAATTTTGAAGAACTTGAGCAGATCGTGATATTCTTTGTATCAACTTTATTGCAACGTGAACCTGTCATTACCATTCTTTTGTTTGGTTATCCTTTTCACAAATACTGATTGCTGGAGCAGACCTTTGAAATTCAGACGAAGTGCCAGATTTTTCTCCAAGAATGCTCGATAAGCTTCTGCAGAACTGGTGATCAATGCTCAGTGAAACCAACATCTCATCAGTTGTTTGTAACTACGATATGCTTCCAAAGAGAAGAGAATTATTTATACCTCTTTGTACACCGTCAATTCTGCTGAAGACTGAGCTATTTCAACCACACAGTTCGTAGGTGTAACCTCAATGATCTGAATACAGAGGACAGTTAGGCTTGCAGAGAAGAAAGTGAGGATGATTTTGTAAATGCAACATAAAAATTTTTGCCATGTGATGATCAATTGGATTTCCAGGTTGGTGCTATTATTCTGTTACCTCTGCCGATAAGGTGCAATTTGATCTACATCTTAGCAAGGTTTTTGTGTTATGGAGTTTAACCTGCAACAATAACAGACCATCCAACCATAATGAGGATTTTGCTTTCCTGCATTCAGTTCTAAGGAAAACCAGCAACCATTACATTACAACTTTTCAACTTTTCAACAGATAGTAGTGTATCCTTTGCTGCAACTTCGATCTTTTCAATAGTCTCATGGATGGTTTGTCCTGAGCCAAGCCTTGTTTTTAATTTTTCATTATCCTTCAGAACAGAAGAAAGAAACAAAAGAAAAGTAAAGAAAAATATATTTTCCAAATAACATCTGTTCCAAGTAAAGCTGTTCAGTTATGATACTTCATGCTATTAGGTCCTATCAAACTCATCCAATTAAAATGATGTAATATTTTTTTCCTCTGTAGGATTTATTATCTATTCTCCAAATTCCAGCAACCATAGTATCAAATAGAAATTTAGACTTCTAATGCAATTTTAGGAATAGCTTTCTCCTTGCTATTACTGTGAGATAAATAAAACCATATTTTGCTCGAGCTTAATTGACCAATTGAATCCAAATGCAAGCTTCAAAATGTTCAAAGGTTACCTCTTCTTCAAACAGGCCTGACAAATTGAGGTCATTTGACATTGCTATCAGTTGGAAAGCATTGATGAAACTTGGTGACTTGACTTTATGTGTCTCGGTGATGCTCTCCTGTATTCAATTTAGAAGAAACTCATATAATTTTATTTAAGGCGTAATGATGATTTATGTAAGAATTGATTAGTTTTAAATGATTTTTATGAATTGATGAATTTTACAATTAGGATTAGCAATTAAGAATAGTGATTAAAATTAATCGTCAAAGCTCAATGTGAGTCAAGATGACTAAAGGGGCTTAATGAGGATTAGAATATGCTAATGTGGCATAAATATTTATTTTAATTTTCATGATTTAATTAATGGAGATTTAAATGAAAATTATGGAATTATGTTGAAAATCATAGAAAATTCATAACTTGACGCCTATGAGGCGAAATGAGATGAAATTTGAAAGGTAAGCTCATGATTTTGAGCTCAAAATTATGTATGGATTGAATTAAGACAAATTTGATGGGATTAAGATGATAATTATTTGATTTTAATCTCACACTCTAAGGTTATTTTCAAAGGTTCATAACTTGACATAAAAACGTCGGTTTGAGATGAAATTTGAAACGATTGAATAAAATTTTGAAATTTATGGTATGAGTGGATTAGATTAAGATAATTACTATGAGAAAATTCTTAATTGAAAAAAGATACCTAGCATTGACTTTGTATACCCTAGACTACCATAGCATTTATGTTAAAGCAAGTGAGTTGAATGACTTGGTTTAATGCTATGAAAGGTCTGGATTTTATGGATTTATTTAAGGGTTAAATCCATGAAAAATTTAAAGTTTAAATGCATTGGCTTAATGCCTAAGTTTAGCTCAAAATGAGGCATAGATTATGTGACAACCAAGGGGACATCCAAGGGCATATATGGCATGAAAAATTGAATTTTTAAAAATCCTAAAATGCATATCTAAATTTCCTAACACCTAGGTGAAGTAAATAGGCACATAAATATGTGAAAATTGATGCATAAAAATCTCAAAACCCATGACTAGGGGGGCGTCACCTAGTGGACAGCAATGCATTCCTTAAATACATGGATGATTTTTGATAATTAAAAAATGCATATTTTGCTTGGATACAAAATTGTTATGTCATCAAATGATAAGTTAAAATTAAATTACCCTCATGAAATATGGTAAAGTGGGTCCCATGGCTGGTAAAAAAATATAAAAAGAAGGCACATCCAGGGGGCGTCCACATGAGAAGGGGGAGAAAAATCTCAAAATTTTCTAAGTGTAGAAGCTACCTCGGGCACGTCCAAAACCACCAAGGGAGAAGGAGAAAATAGGAAAAAAATAGAAGGAAAAAGGAGAAAAAAAAGAGAAGGAACCAAGCTAAACAAGTTGGATTCAAGTTAGATTCAATCCAAATAAGTAAAATCTGAGTTTTGAATCATTTAAATTAAGTTTTTCTCTCTCAAATCATGAGCCATGAATATGGTTCATAAAGACTCTTAAAATATGAGTTATGATGTCTTGATAAAGGCATTGAATGATTTTTGAAGATACAAATGAGATCAAAAGTTCAAGAGAGTGAAAAGGGAAATTAGGATTGAAATTTGAGATGAAAGCTAACTTGGAAATTCTCAAAACCCTAAACCAAGTTATTGTATGATTTAAGTATGATGATTTGGATTTAATTCATTTCCTTTTAGATTATATATGTTGATTTGAGCATTTCTTAATAATTTTAGCAAAAATGGAACTTAGGGTTTCAAGTAGTGCCTGATTTTTCCATTTTTGAGTTAAAAATGATATAAAAAAGTGCTTAAATGGTTTATGGATAAATGGTAGTATAAAGTACCTTAAATTAAGGATCCTTTGGATGTCCTAGGTTATCTAGATGAGTTTGCTCTAAATCTAATTTTTTAGGATATATGTATGAAACATCCAAACGGGGGCCAAAACGGGTACTTTACATGTGATTTTTGTTGCTGTTTGTAAATAAGTGATTTATGAATGTTATAGAGGGTAAATTAACCTAGGATTAAGGTATTTTGAGTGTCCAAAAGGGCTTAGAAATATTTACCCTAAATCTGATTTTAAGGAGATGTGTATGGACACATCGAAACTAGTCAAAATGGACACCTTATATGCTTGAAAATGTTGCTGTTATGGAAGCAAATGAATTATGGATTTTAAATATGTGATAATATCCTAAATTTGGGTTAAGAAAAGCATGTTTAGGTGCTGAAAATTATTACTTAAAAATCTGTTAAGATTTAAGTTTTGAAAGAGATGTTGAAAGGATGAAAAACAGGTCTTAACATGGCTGTTTTGGAAATCAGTAATAAATGGATTAAAAATTTAAAATTAAACCTTAAATTATATGTTAATTAAGGGATTTAATGATGCTGAAAATGGATGTAAGTTCCTGTATTAATAAATTTTAGGAAACACATAATATATGTGTTGTATGATGATCATATGTGAAACGTATGTATGAATGGATGATATGTGATTTATGTAGAATTGCTAAAATAAAAAATATGCATGAATATGTGATGAAATGCATAAGGATGTTGCTGTATGAATGATGTTTGATTATCTCAATTTTTGAGATTAATTTATGAAACTTAATACGTCACTTATATGCTTAGAATAAGCATTGACATAGGAAAATGAAAAATAGATGAAAAATGGTTAATGGGAGATATAAATTCCCATATGTTGAATTATGAATAAATGTTATGTGTTTACCCTAAATATGGGTTCAAAATGATATATGGAATTAATGATATGATGCACAAGTGCACGTTGTGTATGTATGATTGATTTGAAAATTTAAGTTGATTATGTATGATATAGATTATGGGATTGGAAAACTAAGTGAATGCAAGAAAATAGATTATTATGAATACAATGCTATGTTTACGTATAGGCAAAGGCAAAGAGATAAGCGAGACGGAAAGCTAAGCGAACAAGGTAAACAAGCAGTTTTCGAATGTTTTGTTTTATCAAATGTGATCAAATGTTTATCAATGATATTCTAACTGTTTAAATGAGTTAGAAAATGATTGATTTCAATTCTTTCTAAGTTGTTTAAGGATGGTCATTCCTTATCTAAATGTGTATTGAAATATTATTTCTAATGGAATAAATGGATCACTTACTTTTGCAATTATTTATGACAAATGATGATTCATAAGTTTATAAATGAAAAATCTTGCTAGCATGTCAAAGTTCATGTTTATGAAAGGAAGCATGTGCATAAAGCATGAGGTCCACCTCAAAGGTGTAAGCAGACCGAATGTCCCCTTTTGGTGCAGCCAAGTCTCTAAGAGAGGCCTAGGGCCGGCGGCGCCTCCTTGAACTAGGAGAGAGGATGAAAGTGGATGGTTGCCTAGTTATTTTCTATCCAAAAGAATGTGATGATTTTAAATAATGCATCACATTGTTTATGAAATACCCTGGGTATGAGAAGCATGTTTTATGATATACCCTCGAGTGGGTATAAGATGGTTTTCCAAGTTATTTTCAATGAAAATGAATTTCCTGAAAACCTTATAGCTTGCTTATTGAGTTTTAACTCACTCAAATTCTAAAGGCAGGTGAAGGGATGAACCATGCAAGGAGCACAAGTGGAGGTTCAAGAAAATATGAATTTTTATAAGTTACCTATGTTTGAATTTTATGAATTGTATGGTTGTATGAATGATGACATTTGAATTTTGGGTTAATGATGTATATGGATTATGACAAGTTTTATAACTATGAACAGCAAAAAAATTTATAGTCAAATGATAATGATGAATTAGCATGAAATGACTAAGTATGGAATTTATGATATCCGATGTATATGTTAAATTGGAATAATGACCTAAAAAGGCATATGATGGAAACTGGACGTATGAAATGATATAAACTCCTAAGGAGTTAGGATAAAATGGATAAATATCTAATAAGTCTGTCGTGTGACAGGGCAACAATCCTGATCACATTTACCAATTGATAGATCTTGAAGTAAGATTGTGATGCTCGGGCTGGGGCGCCACATTTACTAACCGAAGCTAACATGCAAAAGAAAGGTATTCTAATAGATATTGTCTGTACTAGGTGTAAAAAGGCAAGAATCATACATAGATGCTTTCCATCTTTTCTAAAAGTACAATAAGTTGGATGAAATCTAGTAATGGGATAAATTGGCCAATTTGAGGAGAGAATTTCATCAATATAAAGGAGATCATAGACAAGCTAACAAGTAAAATAGATAAAAATATGTTTAAAATCTATTTACCTTGTTTATTACTCTTTGTTAGAAAATTTGGTTTAAAAGGAACAAAGGGATGATAGAAGGACACATGTAGAATCTACAAGGGGTCTTAAATTAGTGTCACATCTACATCCATCAATTTACATCATCAAATATTCTCAAAAATAGAAGACTGAACCAAGAGGAAAGCCAAACAAGATGGAGAAGACTAGACAATGGTATTTTTAAGCTGAATGTGATTTTGGTTGGGGTGATGTGGTAACTAAAATGGGGTACGGTGCTATAGTTATAATCTAGACTAGAGACTTCACAGGAGCCGAGTGCTGGATAGCTAAAGGTATTATCAACCCTCTATGAGGTGAAGCAAAATTTGTTTGATTTGGTCTAAAATAGCTAAAAGATTCCAGTTTAAAGAGAGAGTGGTCTCAAACCTTAGGTTCTTGATTAGTGAGATAATGAGCTTTTGTTCTTTCTTTTTTTTTTAAACCTTTATCTTTTGTTCATGTGCCGAAAAGTGGCAACAAGGTAGCTCTTTCCATTGCCAAGTTTGCTAAGAACCGTGGGGAACCAGAAATGACTTGGTGGGAAATCCCCTTGATTTTACTGTAAATCTCCTATCATCGGACTTGTAAATTTAATTTTTTTGATACTCCCGAGCCTTTGCTTTCTATGGGAAACATTTCTTTCATTCAAAAAAACAACATGGTGTACCTGGAAGTTGTTGGAAATATAGCTAAATCCATATTTTGATGATTAACAAATCAATTTGAGTATGTCTTGGCTACTAACAAGTTTGTGAAATATTTAAGGAATATACATTTGAAGAAAATCAAGTTAGGAAGGCCAAGTCGATCCCCAAGTCGACTCCAAGATCGACTTCAAACATGCAGAACGTCCAGAGCTGAAATGGGAAGAAGACCAAGTGAAGTCGCGGGTCAAGTCGACTCCACATGCGACTTGGGTAGCCAAGTCGCAGACGAAGTCGACCTCGCTATCGACTTCAGTCGTGCAATTTCTTCCAGAGTTGAAAATTGGGACACGGAGCTGCCAAGTCGCAGGCCAAGTCGACTCCATGTGCGACTTGGGTGAAGTTGCGAACGAAGTCGACCCCGAAGTGCGACTTGAAGAATTCAAGGCTCAAGGATGGGAAAGCTAGCTTCTTTCCATGATCAAAGATGCAAGTTCAAAGCTTGGTTTCAAGTTTAAATGCAAACCAAGATCAAATCAAGTTTAGAGAAAATCCAAATAAGTTGCAAAGTTCAAGATGAATCAAAGTCAAAGCTTCCAAAGGTTCCAAATCATTCAAAGGACTTCTTCACTCTAGGCTTAAGAGCTTCAAGCATGATCAAGGTCAAAACAAGCCTATCAAAGTTCAAGGATTCAAGATCTAGAACAAATCAAAGGCAAAGACATCAAGCATGCTTCAAACAGTCAAGTCTTCAAGAACAAACTACAAAGCAAGAAAGCTCTTCAATGATTCAAGCTAAACTAAGATTGAAGCTAAGCAAGCAGAAGAGAAGACATTAATCCAAAAGGAAAATGAAGAAAATGATTTCCAAGTTCCAAGTTCGTGAAGCCATCTGACGAGGTGAAGTCGAAGCCGAAGTCGACTCCACCTGCGACTTGGGTCAAGTCGAGAACCCAAGTCGACCCTGACAGGAACTTGAAGTTGCGACAGAGAGGCGAAGTCGCACCCGAAGTCGACTCCATCTGCGACTTGGGCGAAGTCGCATCCGAAGTCGACTCCACATGCGACTTGGGTCGCAACGGTCGGATTTTATTCGAACGTTGGCGCATTAAATGCGCGCCACCAACCCTCTAACGTTCGGATTCCCTCCAAAATTATAAAAGGGAGTTATTGTAGACGAGGGAAGTAGTTGGAAAACATTAAGTGAGCATAACTCCTATCTACAAGAGCATTAAAGTGATCAAGCCAATCAAGAGAGGAAGAACTACACTTCAAAACTGCAAGAGCTTCACTTCAGATTCTTCAAAGCCTACCACAAGTTCTTCTCTGCGCCAAACTGCTTCTACACATCTGTAAAGTGTAGATTTCTTTCATTGATTATTTGTTTGTATTGAACTTGATTTAGCTTGGGTAGCTAAGATCAAGTGATAGCAAAGTAGTGTGTGATTGGAGTGTGACTCATCACCTACTTGTGCTAGTTGTTGATGCCCCCTAGAGCTAGAATCTAGAAGAGAGCAAGAGGCTCTAGTTGTATATGCCCCCTAGAGCTTTGAATCTAGAAGAGAGCAAGAGGCTCTAATTGTATTGAGAGAATACAATAGTGGAACCCAAGTCACAAGGTGTGTGAGCTTGGAAGAGTGGAGTAGGGAGGTTGCCCGAACCACTATAAAAATTCTTGTCTACTTGTTTTTATTTCTGCTCTCTACATTACTTTGCTTTCCATTCTGTTTCTTCATTCAAGGGGACTAGATTAATCCGGGGTAAAGTTTCTATTTGAGTTATAAATTTTTAAGAACCCAATTCACCCCTCCCCTCTTGGGTTTTGCCATCAATTCGGGACCCAACAAGTGGTATCAGAGCAGGTCTTTGAATTGAATCAAAGAGATCTATTATCATGGCATCCCAATCTACTTCCGTTCCCGCTTTTGCCGAGGGCCAATCTTTTACAAGGCCACCATTGTTTGATGGGAACAATTTTGGTTATTGGAAGCTTCGTATGAAGCAACTCATCATGGCTACCGATATGGATTCTTGGATTGCTATCCAAGACGGTGTAACTTTGCCAATTGATGAAAGAGCTTCCAAATGGACCGAAGAGGAAGTAAGAACCGTCAAGAGCAATGCTAAGGCTATGAACTCTTTATTTTGTGCTCTTACGGCTTCGGAATATGATAGAGTATCATCTTGCCTAACCGCCAAGGAGATATGGGAGACTCTAACATCCATTTATGAAGGAACCTCTCAAGTCCAAGGGACTATGAGAAATATCTTGATAGGAGAGTTGGAAAGTTTTAGAATGCTAGACACAGAAAATATTTCTGAAATGTTTGCTAGATTTTCTAAGATTACTAATGCTCTAAAAGGTCTTGGAAAGGCTATTTCTGAATCCGAACAGGTTATGAAGATATTGAGAGCTCTACCGGATTCATGGACTCCAAAGATTACAGCAATAGAAGAAGCAAAAGATCTAAACACCTTAAAGCTTGAAGACCTCATTAGCTCATTAATGTCACATGAGCTAATCAAAAGAAGAAATGAAGATCAACATAAAGGGAAGAGAACCATTGCACTCAAGGCCACTCACAATTCAGATGGATCCACCTCTTCATCTCACAACGATGATGAAGACATTGCTCTTCTCACTCGCAAATTCCGAAAGTTTGTGAGAAAAGAAAGAAACTTCAAAGATCTCAAAGAAAGACCACGACAAGTGAAGAAGAAGGAGCAAACCAAATGCTATAGATGTGGGGGAATAGGACATATGCAAACTCAATGTCCTACACCGGAAGAAAGGCCAAAGGATAATCATGAAGGCAGAAAATTTCAAAAGCAAAAGGGAAGAGGCATGTACGTCAATGAGGATACTTCATCAACATGCAGCTCTTCAACCGACGACAACAATGCAGAAAATTGTGCAAGAATTTGCTGGATGGCAAGGGTCGATCAAGAAGAAAAACTGCTATGCTTGAACACAACGGAAGTTTTGGAAGATCAATCCACCTCAACCAAATGTACAAGTAATGATGAGGTAACTTCCAAACCTTGCTATTCTCAATCAAGTTATTCTTCTTTTCACAATTGCCTCAAATGTGCTGAATTAGAAGAACTACAAACTGCCTATGATTCATTATATGAGGAAATCAAAAAGCTAGGAAACAAGCTGTCCTCAAAGAAACAACAATGTAACTTTGTTATTATTGAAAATGGAAAACTAGCTGAAAGAACAACAAAAATGAAAGAAGAAAATGAATTGTTATTAAAAGAAGTAGAGAAACTGAAAAAGGAGAACAAATCCTTGAATGAATCATTAGCGAAGTTCTCTAATCCAGGAGAAAGTGTGAAGATTTTTCTAAACATGACCTCCCAAACAAACAAAAGAGGTCTTGGATACAATACATTTGAGCAAGGAGAAAGTGGCAAATCAAATGTGCCTACACTTGGGAAATATCAAACTAAAACTGCACCTACATACAAGCCACAAAGGAGAAATGTTATGTGGACTAGAAGGCCAACACTTGAACCAAAATATACTTTGAGGCCTACTCCTAGATTACCAATGGGTTGCAACTTTCGCAACAAAATGGGTCATAAAGTTTACAAGTGTAACTTTAAGAGATTGTTTGATTATGGTGCAAAACTAGTTTGGGTTCCAAGGAACACAAGATTTGGACTTTCTAAGTTAGAGCAACAAAGGTTGAATAATATTACTAACCCAAATGGACCCATAAAATGGGTACCAAAGAGATAAGGATTATTTGTTTACTTTTCAAATTTGTTTAAAGGCAAAGACAAACAATGTATGGTTCATAGATAGCGGTTGTTCAAGGCACATGACTGGAGAAAGAAATTTGTTTCACAAACTTAAGCCTTGCAACGACGGAACTGTTGCCTTTGGAAATAATGAGAAAGGTAAAATCAAAGGTAAAGGAAATATTTATAGTAGTTCAAATGCATGCATGGAGGATGTTTTGTTTGTTGAAGGACTCAAGCATAACTTAATGAGCATTAGCCAATTATGTGATAAAAGATATAAAGTTGTGTTTGAATCATCTATATGTAATATATTTGATGGAGAACATATCATGTTTAGCGGAAAAAGGCATGGAAATGTATATGTGGTTTCACTTGATGAACTAGATGGTGATAATGATCCATGGGTTTGGCATAAAAGGCTTGGACACATAAACATGAGAAACATAAAAAGCCTATGGAAAAAGAATTTGGTGAAAGGCTTGCCTAAATTGAAATATGACAAAGACAAAATATGTAAGACATGTCAATTATCTAAACAACCAAAGATGTCTTTTTCTACCAAAAAGGAGATTTCCACCACAAGGCCACTTGAATTGCTACACATGGATCTATATGGGTCATCCGACATTTTAACCATTGGTGGAAAGAAATATGTGTTTGTCATAGTTGATGATTTTTCAAGATTTACATGGACAATTCTCTTAGCTAGTAAAGACGAAGCCTTCTCTATGTTTGAAACCTTTGTAAACTTGGTGGAAAATGAAAAACAAAGTACCATTATATCTATAAGGAGTGACCATGGTGGTGAATTTGAGAACAAACGGTTCATAGAACTATGTAATGAAAAAGGAATTCATCACACATTTTCTGCACCAAGAACTCCACAACAAAATGGAGTAGTGGAGAGGAAAAATAGAACTATACAAGAGATGGCTAGAACTATGCTAAATGAGAACAAATTATCTAAGAAGTTTTGGGGTGAAGCTGTAAGTACAGCCTGTCATGTATTGAATCGAGTTACCATTAGAGCAATCTTGAAAAAGACCCCATATGAGCTATGGAAAGGAAAGAAACCAAACATATTTTATTTTCATACTTTTGGATGCACATGTTATGTTTTGAACAATGGAAAAACCAACTTGGGAAAACTAGATGCTAAAAGTGATGAAGCTATATTCCTTGGTTATTCATCAAATAGCAAAGCATATAGAGTTTTCAATAAACGAAACCAAGTTGTAGAAGAATCCATACATGTTGTTTTTGATGAGACTAACCCTTGCTTCAAAAGAAAGGATGATTTAAGTGATGCAGATGACATAGCAAGCAATCTTGAAAAATTGCATATGGAAAAGCAAGAGGAACTCTTGGAGGAAAGGGTAAGTGAAGGTAACAATTCTTATAAACCTCCAACTGACCTAAAGTTCAAACATGCACATCCAATTGAACAAGTTATAGGAAATGTGTATGAAGGTGTAAAAACTAGAAGGTCAAAGCAAAATGTTTGTGGACAATATGCTTTTGTTTCTAAAATTGAACCTTCTAATATTGATCAAGCTCTTGATGATGAAAATTGGATTATAGCAATGCAAGAAGAGCTAAATCAATTTGAAAGAAATCAAGTTTGGCATCTTGTTCCTAGACCAAATGATTGTAGTGTTATTGGCACCAAGTGGGTCTTTAGGAACAAATTAGATGAAAGTGGACTAGTAGTGAGAAACAAAGCTAGACTTGTGGCAAAGGGGTACTCACAAGAAGAAGGAATAGATTTTGAAGAATCCTATGCCCCGGTTGCTAGATTGGAAGCAATTCGCATATTACTAGCTTTTGCATCTCACATGAACTTTAAATTGTTTCAAATGGATGTTAAAAGTGCATTTTTGAATGGATATATAAATGAAGAGGTGTATGTTGAGCAACCACCTGGATTTGAAGAAAAGGATCAATCAAAGTATGTTTACAAATTAACCAAAGCATTATATGGATTAAAACAAGCTCCAAGGGCTTGGTATGATAGACTAAGCAAGTTTTTGATTGATCATAACTTTCAAAAGGGAAAGGTAGACACCACTCTGTTTATTAAGTACAATGGAAAGGATATATTAATCATTCAAATTTATGTTGATGATATCATTTTTGGTGCTACTAATGAAATTCTTTGTCAAGAATTTTCTGAGCTTATGCAGAAAGAATTTGAAATGAGCATGATGGGAGAACTAAACTTCTTCCTTGGACTGCAAATCAAACAACTAAATGAAAGAATCTTCATAAACCAGTCCAAATACATCAAAGAGATGCTCAAGAAGTTTGGCATGGAGAATAGCAAAGGAGCAAACACGCCCATGAGCTCTACAATCAAACTTGACAAAGATGAGAAGGGCAAATTAGTTGATTTAAAATTGTATAGAAGCATGATAGGTTCCTTATTGTATTTAACTGCTTCTAGGCCAGATATTTTCTTTAGTGTGTGTATGTGCTCTAGATTTCAATCATGCCCAAAAGAATCACACTTGGTAGCTGTGAAAAGAATTTTTAGATACCTAGTAGACACTACCAATTTAGGATTATGGTATCCAAAGGGTTCTAATTTTGATCTAATCGGCTACTCGGATGCAGATTTTGCCGGTTACAAAGTAGATAGAAAAAGCACTAGTGGAACATGTCAGTTTCTTGGAAGCATGTTAGTTTCATGGTTTTCGAGAAAACAAACTAGTGTTGCTCTATCTACAGCGGAAGCCGAATACATTGCCACCGGGAGCTGTTGTGCTCAATTACTTTGGATGAAATAGCAACTTAGGGACTATGGCATGGATTTTAAAAATATACCTATCAAATGTGATAATACTAGTGACATTTGTCTAACCAAGAATCCTGTATTGCATTCTAGGACCAAACATATAGATCTTAGACACCATTTCATTAGAGAACATGTAGAAAATCATGACATATGTTTGGAATTTGTTAGAACTGAGGATCAAGTTGCAGATATTTTTACTAAACCCCTAGCAAGAGAAGCATTCTATAAAATTAGAAATAACATGGGAATGATTGAGCTCACCTAAGTAACAAAATAACAAATGCTATAAGTAAATCAAGTGGTATAAAGTCTAACAAGTAATAACAAGTGGTATCAAGTTTTCAACAATTGGTATCATGTCCAACAAGTAGTATCTAAAATTAGGATACGCATAAACTCAGGGGGAGCACCCATTTAGGGGGAGCTAACCCACCTATCTCTTTGATTACCCTCTAATATTTTTGATATATTGACAAAAAGGGGGAGAGAGATTTAAGGAGAAGAAGAGTATTTGAGTTGAAAAATTGAGTATAAGTCTTAATGATTAAAAGGGAGAGAGATGATTAAAAGGGAGAGAGATGATTAAAGGGGAGAGAGATGTAAGAAGAGAAGAGTAAGAATGGGGAGGAGAGTAGGATATGCTTACATGATATTTGAATGTTCTGTTTGCATGAGCATAAGCATGATTTTAAAATGCAATATGAGCATATTATTTTTAATGAAAGGTATCCACTCAAATCGGTTTTGTCAATCATCAAAAAGGGGGAGATTGTTGGAAATATAGCTAAATCCATATTTTGATGATTAACAAATCAATTTGAGTATGTCTTGGCTACTAACAAGTTTGTGAAATGTTTAAGGAATATACATTTGAAGAAAATCAGTTAGGAAGGCCAAGTCGATCCCCAAGTCGACTCCAAGATCGACTTCAAACATGCAGAACGTCCAGAGCTGAAATGGGAAGAAGACCAAGTGAAGTCGCGGGTCAAGTCGACTCCACATGCGACTTGGGTAGCCAAGTCGCAGACGAAGTCGACCTCGCTATCGACTTCAGTCGTGCAATTTCTTCCAGAGTTGAAAATTGAGACACGGAGCTGCCAAGTCGCAGGCCAAGTCGACTCCATGTGCGACTTGGGTGAAGTTGCGAACGAAGTCGACCCCGAAGTGCGACTTGAAGAATTCAAGGCTCAAGGATGGGAAAGCTAGCTTCTTTCCATGATCAAAGATGCAAGTTCAAAGCTTGGTTTCAAGTTTAAATGCAAACCAAGATCAAATCAAGTTTAGAGAAAATCCAAATAAGTTGCAAAGTTCAAGATGAATCAAAGTCAAAGCTTCCAAAGGTTCCAAATCATTCAAAGGACTTCTTCACTCTAGGCTTAAGAGCTTCAAGCATGATCAAGGTCAAAACAAGCCTATCAAAGTTCAAGGATTCAAGATCTAGAACAAATCAAAGGCAAAGACATCAAGCATGCTTCAAACAGTCAAGTCTTCAAGAACAAACTACAAAGCAAGAAAGCTCTTCAATGATTCAAGCTAAACTAAGATTGAAGCTAAGCAAGCAGAAGAGAAGACATTAATCCAAAAGGAAAATGAAGAAAATGATTTCCAAGTTCCAAGTTCGTGAAGCCATCTGACGAGGTGAAGTCGAAGCCGAAGTCGACTCCACCTGCGACTTGGGTCAAGTCGAGAACCCAAGTCGACCCTGACAGGAACTTGAAGTTGCGACAGAGAGGCGAAGTCGCACCCGAAGTCGACTCCATCTGCGACTTGGGCGAAGTCGCATCCGAAGTCGACTCCACATGCGACTTGGGTCGCAACGGTCGGATTTTATTCGAACGTTGGCGCATTAAATGCGCGCCACCAACCCTCTAACGTTCGGATTCCCTCCAAAATTATAAAAGGGAGTTATTGTAGACGAGGGAAGTAGTTGGAAAACATTAAGTGAGCATAACTCCTATCTACAAGAGCATTAAAGTGATCAAGCCAATCAAGAGAGGAAGAACTACACTTCAAAACTGCAAGAGCTTCACTTCAGATTCTTCAAAGCCTACCATAAGTTCTTCTCTGCGCCAAACTGCTTCTACACATCTGTAAAGTGTAGATTTCTTTCATTGATTATTTGTTTGTATTGAACTTGATTTAGCTTGGGTAGCTAAGATCAAGTGATAGCAAAGTAGTGTGTGATTGGAGTGTGACTCATCACCTACTTGTGCTAGTTGTTGATGCCCCCTAGAGCTAGAATCTAGAAGAGAGCAAGAGGCTCTAGTTGTATATGCCCCCTAGAGCTTTGAATCTAGAAGAGAGCAAGAGGCTCTAATTGTATTGAGAGAATACAATAGTGGAACCCAAGTCACAAGGTGTGTGAGCTTGGAAGAGTGGAGTAGGGAGGTTGCCCGAACCACTATAAAAATTCTTGTCTACTTGTTTTTATTTCTGCTCTCTACATTACTTTGCTTTCCATTCTGTTTCTTCATTCAAGGGGACTAGATTAATCCGGGGTAAAGTTTCTATTTGAGTTATAAATTTTTAAGAACCCAATTCACCCCTCCCCTCTTGGGTTTTGCCATCAATTCGGGACCCAACAGAAGTAACACTAATGCAACAAATGAACTACTATCTTCCCGCAATCCAAAATAAAGAGAAACTACTAATTAGACAATGCATTTCTCCCTTGAAATTGGGTGCAATCTGTTAGATTTCACTTTTTTTTCTTTTTAAGATCCAAATGGTGCATTGTTTATAAAACTATTTATTTACCTCTAGAATAAAAAATAAATTTAAGGCTAAATTTCACATCTATTCATGAATCTTATCAATAATTCCTCTAACACCCATGAACTTTTAAAATTTCAAGTATATTTATGTCTTTTGTCTAAAATTCTATTGATAGGGATATGTTAAATGAGCAATTAACTGTTTTAACAAATCTCTAACAGTTTACATGAATGAAAATTTTAGGTAAAATATGTGAGTATATTTCAAAATTTTAAAAGTCCATGTATAAGTAGAATTATGAGTAAAATTTATGAGTATATATGTAACTTGCCCTAGATTTAATTGAAACCTTTGTAATATATAATGTTGAAAACATAAATTAAAAAGAACCTCATTCATTTGCACTAGGTTAGATTATACAAATTTTCTTTAAATAATTTTTCATTTCATACAAATATTCATACGGGATAATACAATGCAAGTTTTCACCTTTAAAAGAAATTCAAAATCAAGAATCCACAAGGATGTAGTTTCACTAGAGAAAAATCCATTAAGTAGATTCCATAAATGCATGAAGCGGCAAGCCAATTAATTAAATAATTTCTCGGATCCACCTAACTTTCGAATAAAAATAATGGCTTAAGAAAGAAAAGAAAAAATTGGTGAATAGAGAACTTACCATGGGAGTAGAACTGAAATGAAAAAAAGGCACTTCTCAAGATAATCTGATCCTTCAGCAGCAGCAAGCTTGGACTACTTTGAAGAGTGATGTAAAGAAGAGAGAAAATCTTACGCCATGCATACACCAGGTAATAGATAATAAGAAGGAAGACTAGAAGACGAGACAGGCAAGCTACATTTCTCAAATGGATTGGGAGAAATAATGAGTGAATTACTGATGAGCTAGCTGCACGAAGAAAGTAATTGAGGTTGGATGGGAGCGAAACTAGAGGCGGGTTCAAATGCAAACATTTGCACTTTTGCATAAAATGCAAATGAGGGCAAAAAGGTAATTTCATAGCATGAGAGTAGAAATGTGGGTAAACCGTGAGTAGGGGTAGGTGAATTAAATTATAACACTTTGAGGTGCATGTATTTTTATGATTATTCACATGATTTTAATAAATTACTATAGATGATGAGTGATCCCCAACGTTAAATTGAATGATATTCATTCCAAATTATAATCTGTAATGTAGGACTGAAATTATAAAATTAAGAATAGTTTTATTTAAAGAAATAAATTTGAACGACTGATATAATTTAGCTTGTTTGACCGTTGATATAGATTTTACAGATTTTACGGCTTTTATAGTTTTTATGAAATTTATGGGAATGATGTGTTCCACTGATAATCTTGTATTCATTTTTTCCAATGAAATAAATTTTACAGGTTATTCGAGTTTCACGGATACAGCGCATATGAAATTTATAAATTTTATAAATTTTACGAGTTTTATAGACTAAATGATTTTGATACGTATTCGTTTGATACGATAAATCAGTTATACAGTTTTAATAGCTAAAATAGAATTGATGACATTTCATTTTCACCAATTAGATGGACAACACAAATTTTACAAGAATTATGCAAAATCATAAACTAATATTTACTTGATTTATGAATTTTATAAAGTAATCGTAAACAGATGTACTGATATGATGGATTTGATGGATTTTATAGATTGTTCATAAAATTTATATGAAATATATTATCCGTAAATGTAATATGAAAATATAATAAAATATAAATATAGATTCTTATTAAAATATAAACAAATCCAATAATTGGATATTTTATGTAATTAATATATTTAATAAGTCACTAATAAATATTTATGCTTTTATTTATTGGAAAGGTAGTAATTATACGTATATTTTATATGTTTATTTATCTGTAATTAATATACTTTTATTTATCCGTAAATGTATAAATTATATGTTTATGTAATAAACAAGTATATTAATCATGGTCGACATAAAACTTGTCCCCTTACTCATTATGCACCTTTTTTTAACCTCATATTTTGACCAAAAAATGAACAAATCTTGTAATGCTTGTGTGTATTTTTATTATTTCTCATAAAGAGAAATTTAATTTATAATAGGTGGTATCAGAAAGTAAATAAATGACCGTTGCCACCTTTATTATGTCTCTTATGATTTACATTAATTTGTCATCTCATACCATTAAACTTAGAATAAAATGACACAAATTTGAAATGATTTATTTTTTTTGTAAATCATATAAAATTTACAACTGCATAAAAGTAAATAAATGAACAAAAAAAAATAATAAATTAACGGCACGAATTTACAACGAAAAAAAATAAAGAAATGAAATAAATCAAAAAATAAATTAACGGCAAGAATTTTATATGTCACCTCAAAAAATAAAGAATTTGTATAAAACTTTGATAAGAATTTTATATAATGTTGGATTTAAACTAGTTATCATAAAAATAGTTCTAATCAAGAGCGTTTAATGGTTAGTCTGAAGAAAATATAATTTCGGAGTTTATGTCTCCTATGATTTACATTAATTTGTCATCTCATACCATTAAACTTAGAATAAAATGATACAAATTTATATAAATTTATTTTAGAAAAATTGTATGTAATAAATTTGTATATAGATTTTAATTTAATGTATTTTTATAGCATCATTCACCATATAATTAGTTTATGATATTGTATTTTTACAATTACTATGTTAATGTTTTCCATGTATTTATTATAAAATTTACAATTTCAATTTTGCTATAGAAATGTTCTTCTTATGATTTTTTCCTAATTTTAGAATTTAAAATTCTTGTAGAATTATTTTTCTATAAATACTTAAATATATATAATTTTTTTGTAGAAACGTTGTTCATATAAATATTTTCAATTTTATAATTATACAATTTGCTGTACAAAAATTCTCCGTAATAAATTTAAATCTCATATCTTCAAAGTTATGGTGTAGACAAGAAATTGGGATAGAAAAATGGATAAGCTATGAAGCCGCGATTTTTAAATTTCAGCCCATAAGTATGTGACGTAGATATATGAAAAAATATTAGGCCATGCTATTAATAAAAATAGAATTTTATTAATAGCCTAAAATTATATAGTAAGTAAAAGGAGAATTAATAAATTAATAATAATGAGTTTGAGTGTTTATGTTGTATGGAATAATAACGAAATATATGATTTAATTTTAGATATATTAATAAAATTAAGACAAATCGTATAATCCAAGCAATTAATTGATTTAAAATGTTTAAATTAATGAATGGCCATGATTTAATTGCTTAAATCCATATGGTGTTTTATAACTTATAAAATTTATAATATTATGATTCATGACATATATTTAATATAAATATTTACAATTAAAAAATAAAAATATATATAGCCTGAGGGTAGCCGCACGTGTGTACGTGCGGACTACCCAAAGGAATGCTCCTTTTTTCCCAGGTTGCACGAACAGACGGAAAGGCAATTCGGCAGAACAGAGGGAAAGGCGATTCCCAGGTTGCACGCGTGTACATGTCAGCCAATACCTTTTTTGCCCATTCAAATCTCAGCCGCAAGTTTTTCATCGACGACAGATTAGGCATTTTCACGTTCATTTCAAATACAAACGTTTTCACCGAAACCGGACTCGCGAAACTAACAAGCTAGATTCTTAATTATTTCTACAGCACTGTTTGGCATGATAACAAGGATGGTGAAAAGATATCTTATCATACTTTTCAAAAATAATTTAACATTTTTATTATTTCTATAATCTTTTTTTATTTTTATTCTCGTATTTCAATTATTTTCATACAACTACCATATTTTTTCTTATACTTTTCAAAAATATTTGATTCTCACTATTACAACTTCCTCCCCACCTGCATTAGAACATAGTGTCTTCATCTTCCTATTTGTTTTGAAATGTCAAATGAATTGCGTGTAGAGTTAGTGTGTGGGCGGTTCGCTTTATTGATCCCAAGGCTATTCAAAGATGGGATGAGATAAGAATTTGGAATGAAAGTATATTGGGAACGGTGTATGAGGCTGTTATTCTTTAGAAATAGAAAAAGTGTTTTTGAAAAATGAGAAATTCTATTCCTAGATCATCCCTTCCTATCTACAAATTAAGCAAATAGAATTTTCCTGAAGGTGATGAAGAGTATATTACATTTTAACACTGGAGAAAGAATTCAATAATTCAATGGGTTATTTGCAAAGGTGCCCCTGAGATTTGGTAGATCCGCACCAAGCATTTCAAAGTTTTTTACTCTGCGCATGTGTATCGCGAGAAATTTTCTGATGTAACATGAATTACCAATTATATTGGTTTTAGAGCACTACTGCCCCAAAAAGTCCCTTATCAGTAGTGATGTTTGGTAATCTCATCACATGATTTCTCATAGTTTTCTCTCTCCCACGTTTTTTCCAATTAAATAGTTTAACTATCCAATTATCTTCTTTTTGGTCTTTATCTATAATCTAATCATATTTTCTTAGAACTATCCTATTTATTCCAACTTTACTTCTACATTATATATCATTCACACAACTTTTAAAATATTTTTTTCCACTTCTTACCCCATCCCAAAATCCCATGAAAAAAATTCATATTCCCAAACCATCTCCTTAATTTGGAGTTATTTCTATACCACATATAATTATCATCTAGATTGTGATATTTGAAGATTATAGACTTTTACTGTTTTTATGAGAACATAGTGTAAGAAATTTAACCGTAAACGACAAGATTGCCGACCATTTATTGCATAATAGTTGTTATTTGGTTGTTGCTTTCACTTAATAACAACCAAATGACCTAGCATCAACGAAACTACCGTTTGAAGTTTGAAAAGTAAGTACTTCTGAGGGTTTTTTAATGGTGCATGATTATATACATCATGATGTATTTTAGGCTAAGACAACATTCATTTATTTTATTTTCATTTTTATTTGATTTTTTCTTCATAAACATGTTTTCCTAAATGTATTTAATCTATATACCAAATTTTTTAATTTTAAAATACATTTACATATTTATTTTTTATTTTTAAAAATCAAGTTTTTTCAGATGTGAAAAATGACTTAAGTGCCCCTAAAATTATTGATTTTTGAAAATAAAAATGAAAAAGTAAAAGTATTCTAAAAAAACAAAACTTGGTATATAGATTTTAAACACACTTAGAAAAACATGTTTATGAAGAAAAATTAAATAAAAATAAAAATAAAAATAAAATAAAATAAACGAATGTTGTATTTTAACCTAAAATATATCATGATGTATATAATCATGTTCCTTTTTTAATATGTATATTAACTCAGTTAATGACATCATTGATTAATGATTAAGGTCAATGTAGCTTACTTCATCAAAATTTTCAACTTAACAGGTAGTGCATTCTAATGTCCAACTGATGGAATGTAATTTGTTAGAAACTTTTATAAAAAATTATTGGTAAAATTTTTATGTTTTAAAAATAAGAAACTATGTTCAATTTATCATTAAACGTGTAGTGTGTGTATTTGGGATAAACTCTAGGGACCTTTCAGTACTCGAAAAACAATCATCCTCTTCTATGTGATTTTTTATGTAATTTGATATCTGCTTTACTTCTTCATTATTATCTATAATTTGAGTCATTTTTCATAGTTTCCATATATGATCTTATATATTTTATCTTCATTTCCTTCATTCTCTTTTTTTGAGAAAATCTTTATCTTCTTTATTAATACCCATATCACATCATGTCACCTTCTTTATTTTCTAAAAAGAATTTTTTATTTTTTACCACTTTTTCCAAATACGAAACATACCATTCAATTAATAGAACAAACTTATGATCTTCCTGCAAAAACAAATTCTACTTGTCTGAAAAAAATCGAAATAAAAGGCCCATGTGACCTGCAATTTACAGAAGAGTACAGTCCAACACCTAGAATCGACAAGCAAATCAAATGATCAGATAAATAATTAAAAATAAAATATTACTCATGCACGCAAAAAACCAGAAAAGAAAAAGAAAAAAACTTATCCTCGCAATATGGATTAATCTCTCCACAATCAACACCAAGGAGAAAAATTTTCCAAAAAGCACGCATAAATATATAAATCCGCACAAAATATATATATATAATCTTATATATATAGTCTTTTTTGTTCAGTGAAACCGCACAATAATTAATGATATCTTTAGCCCAAAATGGGCTCCGCATGTACTTAAATGTATTAATACTTTATACAATCATTTATCTATATATAAATGTTATAGCAAATTGTTTAAATGTTGAAAAAATAGTTTTAGAGTTGTTATTTAAATCAAACTATTTTATATTGAATTTGTACCATTTTCAAATGAGATTCATACACATCCAATTGTGATGTAAATTGGTATGGTAATAGAATATATAATTTTAAATACAATGAGTGGAGTAGATTATAATTTTATGATCATATGAGGCCCATTTTGAACTACAGCGCGGTGGCACTACTCCTAAATACTCCTGTATATACAAATGAAGCCGTAAGTTAATTAAGAAATTTGTCTATTAAGTGATGGTGTTTTGATAATAGACAAGTTGAGAATTTAATGCTTGAAATGTGTTGCTTGTATTTGATTCGTGATGAATGGTTATAACAAGTTAGCATTGAATTTTGTTGTAAATTTGTCGAGGTTTTCTGTAAAACTTCAGCAGTTTTGGTTTCCAACTTCAACTGATTGAGTTTCAATCACCAACTAATTTAGTTTCAAACTTCAACCATTTTGGTTTAAAACTTCAATAGTTTTTAGGTTGAAACTTTAACAGTTTGTTTAACAAGATCAATTGATAGATGATCGGATAATGACGTGGCTAGTTTGAGGAGCTGTCTTGGATTGTTAAGTTGTTATAGGTTATTGACAAAAATTTGATTGGTTGCAGATTTGGTGAAGAAAATCTCTCTTGGAGGTTTCTATTTGTTAAATTGTTATAAGTTGTTGAGAAAAATCCGATTGGTTGTGGATTTGGTGAAGAAAATCTCTCTTGGCGGTTTCAGTTTGTTAAGTTGTTACAGGTTGTTAAGAAAAATCCGATTGGTTGCGGATTTGGTGGAGAAAATCTCTCTTGGTGATTGGATGTTAAAAGCTGTAAATAGACAATAAATTTTAACTAAAAATTCAATTCAGAGAGAATATTTTCAAAAGTACGGATCTGTCTCAAGGTGTTCTCTGTGATTCTTTATCAATCTGTCGGAAGCAACATATTGAAGATTATTGTGACCATCCTACTAAAAGTTTCATCTTCGTGCTTCTATGCTATTAAATTGGTTGTAAGTTTTATTTTATTTTTATTTATTTTACCTTGAATTAAAGACTGTCTAATTCAAGAGAAAAGATTTCATTGTGATTTGTAGAAAGCTTCACGTATCACCTGGAGCCATTTGTGTAATCTAAAAGACAATTGAGATCATGCCACTGTAACCTAAGTTCTAAGTTAACTAGTAGAAACCCGAATCAAGACATTGACTTAAAAAGTGGAGTAGGTGTGTTAACCGAACCACTATAATTTGTGGTGTCTTCTTTGGATTATTTTTGTGGTGTGTGAAATTTATTCTGTTCTTTCTTAGAGCACTCTTTGTGCTATCATTTCTTTCTTTTATCAGTTTCATACGAGCCTAACATTTAGCATCAGAGCGGTCTTTGAATTACTCCAATCTCTCAAAGAAATTATGACAACTGAGAAGAAAGTGGATATTAGATATGGTGAAGGTTATTCCATAACCAGATCAAAATATTTTGATGGCACAAATTATGGATATTGGAAAGTAGAATGCAGATCTTTATCATGGGTCAGGATTTAAAACTTTGAAACGCTGTCTATAAAGGTGTTATTTTACCTGGAGATGATATAACAGAACCTAATGAACAATAAATGAACAAGTGCATTTAAACGTCGAAGCTCTAAATGTTTTACATTGTGCACTTTGCCCATATAAATTTAATAGGGTATTTACTTTTGCAATAGCCAAAGAGGTTTAAGATACACTATGGTAACACATGAGGGTGCTTCTCAAGTTAAAGAGTTTAAGATAAATATGTTGATGCATGATTATGAACTTTTTATGATGAAATTTAATTAATCTGTTACTAGGATGTTTTGCAGATTCACCAACATAATTAATGCCTTAAAAGCTTTGGTAAGTCTATTGAGGCAAAGGAACAGGTAAAGAAGATATTGAGATCACTTCTTTCTTCTTGGACTACAAAGGTTAAAACCATAAAGGTGGCCTAAGATTTAACAACCATGTCTGTAGATCAATTAATAAGCTCCCTTATGACACATGAGATCATTATAAAGAAAAACAATGATGATGATCCAAAAGGTAAGAAGGTAATTAGTCTCTAAGTTTCCCCTAATAATTCTAATGATGATGTAAGTGATAAAGGTGATGACATTGCTATGTCGACAAAAAAAATAAGACGTTTCATCACTCAAAATCGAGGAAACAATAACAATAACAGGAATGCAGCCCCTAGAAGGATACAACAATGACCTGAAAAAAAATAACTTATGGACTAGAGGAAAGATTTTAAGAAAAGAGAAGGAGACAAAGTAAGGTGCTATAAATGTCAAGATTTTGGACTTCTTAAGAATGCATGCCCATCTCCTACTGAAAAGAAAGATTTCAACAAACAAAATCAAATCTATGGGGTATGGTGTAATAGTGATACTTCACTATCAGTCACTTCAGGATCTGATGATGATCAAGTGAATCTTGAATCACATTTAGGATTTATGGCAGATCATGAATCTGAACATTCTGAGCTAAGTTATACAACTAATCAATTACAATAAGAATATGCTGAACTAGTTGGAGAATTGATTACTTTGTCAGATAAATATATAAAATTAAAAATTGATCTCAAATGTGAAAAAGAAAAAATATGAATTTGCAAATGCAAATAAAATCTCTTGTTGAGGAAAATGAAAATTTGAAAAATCAAATAAAAGAAAATAAAAAGGTAAATAATAGAAAGTCTAATAAAATTTTTAGAAATCAAAATGAAATTTGCAATTTTATTGTAATTTTAGACATTTTTCGTATATTTTTCCAATTAGAAAACTGCAAACGTTTGGAGCAAAATTGGTTTGAAAACCTAAAATACATAATAATGATATTAACCAGTTTGGACCCAAGAAGTGGGTACCATAACAGTAAAGTTTTTTTTGTTTTGCAGGAATGTATGAAGTCAACTTGTCAAATAAGATGGTATATAGATAGTGGTTGTTCACATTATAAGATTGGAAAGGAGAGAATTTACAGATGAGGATGAGAGTAGAGAAGTTACCATGAAGCAAGAACGAAGAAGCAAAGACATGATTAATCTAGAAAGCTAGACATCTTTCTCATTCTGTCTCTAATAGTAGAAAGCTTGACCAAAAATGTGGAAATGCAAGAAGCAATGATGGGGAAGGGATAGAAAGAAACTTTTTCACAAGTTCCAGTGCGGTGCACTTAGGTGTACTCAATTTCAGTGCATCGGAGTGCATAATTTTTTTTTAATTTTTTGAAATTCATATGTGGGTCCAAGCATGAATGTCTCATACATATAATTTTTACATTTTTTATTATTTTGAATTTAAAAAAATAAGTCATTTCTTATGTGCTAGCATGCCTAGGAAGAACTTGTTAGTCGTCAGGAAAACTAAAGGACATAGGAACCATGAAAGGCTAGTAACATAAAGATAAGTATATCCAATCATAGTGAAATTCTTACATGTACCTTCCAAAATGCTTTATGTAAGCGAAAGGTGGCAACATGTCATTAATATTTGGACTTAATATCTAAGACAATCCAGTCATGCCCTTCTTCCATGACTAGGACTAAAAGATAGCGACATATCATCAAAATTTATACTAGTTATCTAGGCCAACCTTGTCATGCTGTTCTTCTGTGATTAAGGTTGAGAAAATTAATCTAATGTAATCTCTAAAGATTCTGCAACTAAAAACCCAAATTCCAAGGGACTAACTGGAACTTTAAGTACTACAACCACTAGAAAATGGTGCTAGGCCAATGAGTCTTAACCACCCAACCAAGACTTAGGGTTAGACAATCATGTTTGACAAAGCAACTAAAGGTTGTTGGCCTGCACAAGCCCCAACAATATTGGAACAAGACACAAACTTTATAAAGCCAATGAATGTAGCCACCTAGTCCAACTAACAATTGACTTGACCAAACTATGAGAATCCAAAACAAAATTTAGGTGAGGAATCTATTAGCCTAACTAACCAAAAATGTTATGTCGAGTGATGATTGAAAATTAATAATATATTTTGGGGCATTTTATACCAATTTGGTGGGTAATTAATTGAATTTCATGTGAAATTTTCTCTAAAATGTGGTTTTATAACATTTGAGCATTAAATATTAATTTCAAGTTATTTAAATAATTTTTATAATTTTTGGCTTGAAATTACATTTTAATTGTTGTCATGAAATTAAATGAGCTTGAAATAATTTTTTATAGTGATAACCCACTAATGATTTTTGATGAATTAATCATTTAAATATTTTTATTTAGATTTGTAAATCAAAGAAGTGGGTCCCACCAGCATGTTGTCCAGAAATTTCATGTGCGGTCCACAAGTTCACATCCATTCAATCCAGGCGATTGATCTGTGTTGAAAAAAATCCAGCTCATCGCCCAATTATGATTTACATCCCCCAAATTTTATGCAGAAAATCAAATCTCCAAACAGCAATACAAGCCATCCAATCACTATCCAAAATCATGCAGCTCACGTCCAACCAAAAATTTCCAGCAAGCTTAACTGTCCAGATCACCTAATCATGTTGTCTAGAAAATTCGGCAATAATAATTAGATGGACCATCTAGATTTTTTGAAAAAAACGTCAGCAACTGTCCAAGTTCTAGCAGGATTTAAATTGTCTAGGATCCATGCCATCTAGCCATTCATCACTGTCCAGATTCATGTTGACCGCCCTTGATCATGGAAATCAATGTTGTCCATCTCAATTTTAAAGCTGACCATCCATTGCATCTAATCAAATTCATCGGCGACATCTTTTATTTAGCCGTCCATCCATTTCAATCTCTAGTTATGCAATCTTGCAATCCAGCCGTCCATTTAATTGCATCAATCACGTCCAGCAACAAGTTAATTAAATACAGGACCGTTCAATCCATGCACAATTCAACGTCCAGAAATTCAGTGGTGCCCATTAGATGTTTCAATCGTCCAAAACAACATTAGCACTGTCCATCTAAAGTTGACGGTTCCAAATCATGAAATTAACTTCCAGATTTTAATCATTCAGTCATCGCCCTTGGAGAAATTGCCACCGAACAATCTCATCTAAGCCGTCCATCTCCAGCTGTCCAGAAACCATATAGCTTATTTAAGCAATTCAAATTTGTGTTGAATAATATGGGGCCCACCATCCAGTTGATTTATGTAGGCAGGTGCAACGCAATTTGGATTGCGTAAATAGAGAAGGGTCCCACCCATGATATTCGCAAATTTTCAGCCCTATAAAAGGGACAGCAGAATTAACAAGCAAGGGAGGGGTATAGCAGAAAATTTCAGCAGGAATTTCAGATTTTCCATGCAGAATTTTGGGAGAGAAAAGAATTAGAGAGAAAAAGAGGAGAGCATGGGCAAAAGGTGGACTGACTAGTTGCGTGGAGTGGCCGACACACTATCAGAGTTTCAAACCGATAAGCTTTCTTATCTTTTCCCTTTTTAAGTTTTATTACTTGTTTAAGATGAATTTAGATTTTAATTTTATTTTGGACTTAAACATGCATTGCTATATTCTAAATCTAGGGTTTAGGATATAGCAAATGTACAATGTAACGTAGTATGTTTTTTTAATTTATTTATGGTGGATATTATTATTAATTTAATATCTTGTAATTTTAATGCTTGCTTTGTACAAGGGTCCGTACTTTTGCATAATTCAATATATTAGATGATGGAACCGAGAGGTGGAAACCTAATATACGATAATCAAGATATTAAACCTGAAAATCTAAGACCATGAGAATATGCATAATAACCTTGAGAAGTTTCATGAATAAATTACAGAACTTAATTAATTCTAATTAACTTAATCCCATGATAATAGGTGGTTAAGAAAATTAAGGTACACCTTGTAGGTTTCAAGAGAATGTGCAAAGATAAATTAGGGTTTGTTCTCCTTTACAAGACAATATCCAGATTAAATCATTAAACCACTACCTGTTGCAAAAGACGCATGTGAAATTCTATACCCTAGATACTCGCACTCTCGTTTTCTCTGCTTGTAATAATTGTCACTTCTCTCTTCCCACTTTTCTATTTCTTTTCCATTTTATTTATAATATTCCCTTCCCACTTTTCTATTTTACTCTATACAAAAACGTTTAAAAGTAAAATTTTTAATCCCAAATTCCCTGTGGATCGATAATTTATATACTGCAATCTACGACTCGTGAACTTGTGGTGAGATTACGAACATCGAGTTCCAAAAGTTAGGAAAGGATTTTGTTGTAACAAAAAGAAAGCAAGATGCATAGGATGACACATGAGTTAGCTCCTCATCTTCCCATTAGGTCAAAAATTTAAGTATACCATGTACTGCTTTCAATGATGTCAAGATGTGGAAAATGATCTTAACCAAAAAAGACCCGATTATGCTCCTAAAACACTCGAAGGGTATGAAAGTAAACCAACAACAATGAGATAATCCTAATTACTTAAAAGCCACAAAGAGGACTGCATGCAAAGTCACTAAACGACAATTGCTAAAGTGCCAAAGAATATACCAATTTCATTATTAAAAGATATAAATATAATTCTTCACTTAAAAAGGACAACACTGTACCATCCGTCCTATGTTATAAGTGGTAAAAGGAATAAGTAAAAAATACAATCTTAGATACTTGGTATAATATAATCATGTCCTCAACCAAGCTAGCTTTAGAACTACAGGAATGAAATGTGCATTAAAGACACATAAGAACTCTTTAAGTAAAAGACATGAATAGATCATTGTTCTAAATGACTTCAAAAAGCACACATCTGCAAGGAACAAATGATAAGGGTCAAGCTAAAACTCGACCTTCAACTTGAAAAGTCACTAATAACACAGCGTTATCAGTTGGATCATAAACTTCACCCCAATAAACTGAAGCTATCCTACTCGAACACTCTCGAGGAATGTACCTTTGGATGCAGAAGCTTAGCTCCCTTTCTACCATAACATGATCAAACTAACATTGTAGCATCACCTTGTCGACAAACTAACTTCTCACCCAAGAAAATTCATTAATGTCGTAGCTTCCAAGCGAGGTATCGCTAGCCAGCAATAATGATACCTTTGAAAGACGAAGTTAACTTAAGTCATCATAATCCATTCGTAGCAGGCTTTATTTAGCACTCAGCTGATTAGAAATGAACATCTCACCTTGGGAAAGATCAAGTGAGATGATTATAAATCTCTCTTTGGCACTCGACATGAGTCATCACGGACTAAACAACGTAAAAAGCAACACAACAACTCTCAAGAAGGGGGTTCAACTAGCCAAATCCCTCTAAGGAACTTTTCCTTCGGGGCGTTCCACAACATAAGGCATCCAAACTTATATTTCTTGGTAAATGCATACGAAACATAAAAAAGTGAAATCTTAACTAAGATGGCCCTATGGTTTTTGGGTGACCTAGTATTCGCAGGTCTTCCTTTTACATTTAAAATTTAAGTCTATTTATCTAACAACTATATTTGACAAATTAATAGTTTAGCCGAGGATTGGGCTGAATTTGGACTTATCACAAATGTCTCAAAATTTTTATTACTTTCATTTTATTTTTATAAATATATGGACCTTACCTAAATCTTGCATCATTTGAAATTTATTTGATATTTTACGCTTCTGAAAATAATTGAAATGAGCAAAGATACATTTTTATTTTCAACTCTCAAAATGATATATCTATTTTTTTGGGCAATGATTCGATAAAATGGCCCCATGTAGCCTTTCTTTCTTATTTTGAGCTTTAATCTAAACAATTTATCCTGTTAATTTGTTTATAACTATTTCTTTTATTATATTACCAAAAATTATTTTTAATAGAAATTCATATTTTGTAAAAAAGATCTTTTCAAAAGTAAATATATAAATTATTTTTCTTCTTTAAAAAACTTATAAGATATGGTACATGAAAGTTTTTAATATAGTATTTTTGGAGTTATACTTGTAAACGTATATACATATATCATATGTAATTTAAATTTTAAAAAAATTGTTCAAAAATAATAACAAAAGTCTGCATGAACCTATTTATGCAACTAGCTGTATTAAAATCATTACCCATCTTTGTAACACATAAAGGTCCATTTTGTAATAGGGAAAGAGAAAATATTTCACCACTTTCTTCACCTGGGTGGCTTATCTATTAACAGTCCTATTTTTGTCGATACTTATTTTTCATTTTTATGCAACAGTTGCATCGATTTTAAACTTATTCTCTCACGACACTCCTCTCACATCATATCGTTATTTCATTTTTTATCAAAGGGTGCACTAAAGTTTGTGGTATTTTAACAATATGCAATATAGTTTAGATTCAAGGATTTCGAACTATCTATCTGTCATCCCCAATTGATAAACTCATTTTTAGTATTCCAGTTGTTTCGTGAAACTCTTTTCTATTTCTTTTTTGCAATTGATAGTTTTAGTTCTAAGCTTGAACCCAAAATTTTCTACTCATAAAAAGCAATTAAACTGATTACTAATTCCAGTTAGATCATTTTCTCATGGGAATGACACTCTATTCACTATTTATTACTTGATTGACACGTATACTTGTATTAAAATGAGTATTTTAATTAGACATATACGCAACTCGTCAAGTTTTTTGTGCCGTTATCGGGGACTTGATATAACTAATTATTGTTAGTTTTATTGCTTTCTTGTATAATTCTGTAAATATAGTTCATTTTCATAATTTCTTTTAGTTTAAAATTTTTCTGCCAGTTTCAATTTAATTTGCTTTTTGCAGGGTTGATTATTTTTGCATGCACCAAGGCAAGGCAGGGCAGGAAAAGAGATCATCACTCCATTTGATCCGGTGCCTGAAAGAATTTATCTGAGAAGGCGTCGAAATAGCAGGGAAGCTAGGAGTCAACAACGTACCATGGAGTGCATTGGGAATCAGGACGAGAATATTCACGTAAACCAATAGGGAAACCAAAGGGTTGAGGTTCCAATTCATCCACCACAAGATGATTTGGACCAACCTATTTAGGATCTCATTGCATTGTGACAAAATGCAGTTCAAATTAGCATTGCACCTCCTCCTATCAACACCAACAACTTCGAGATCAAACCAGTGATTTTCTAAATGCTCCAGTCCATTAGGTAGTTTGGAGGATTGTCTTCTGAAGATCCACACCGCCATTTGCGGAATTTCCTACAAATCATGAACACATTCAAGCATAATGGAGTCTCCGATAAAGTAATGAGGCTGCGGACCTTCCCATTTTTACTGAGAGTTAGAACTTCAGAATGGCTGAATTCTTTGCCTCCAAACTCTGTCCATACATGGAATGATTTGGCTAAGAAATTCCTGGAGAAATATTTTTTATCTGCCAAGTTAACCAAACTCAGAATAGACATAGTCTCATTCAAATAACACGGAGAAGAGACTCTATCAGATGAATGGGATCGATTCAAAGACTTGCTCCAGAAGTGCCCACATTATGAAATTCAGCCATGGGTTCAAATCTAGATTTTCTACAATAGTCTCCAGTATTCCACCCATCATATGGTGGATTCATCATCAAATGGTTCCCTACTGAGGAAAAGTTACCCAGAATCATACGCCCTGCTTAAAAATATGGTGGCTAATACTTATCAACTGTCATCTAATAGAAGCCGAAGTAGGGGTCTACTCCAATTAGACGTGGTTTCATCGATAAAGGCCCACATCGACGCTCTACCCAGGCAAATTCAGAATTTATCCAAGCCGACCGATGTCAACGCAGTAGGGGTGTCTACACCACAACAGCCGTCAGTAGCAGTTATTTGCATATGGTGCGGAGAATTCGGCCATTCTAATGATCAATGTGCCTCCAATCTGGAGTCCATTAATTACGTGAGAAATTTTCAGAGAAATTCAACAAATCCATATGCGAACAACTACAATCCAAGTTGAAAGAATATCCTAATCTCTCATGGAATAACCAGACGAGGCCGAATCAGCCATCGGGATTCTCACAACAGCCCTCGCAGCAACAGCCAGCAAGACCAGTTCAATTCAATCCACCACCTAGAGAAGAAAAGAAATTAGATTTGAAAAATCTTTTCATGTAATTCATGCAATCCCAGATCACGACAAATAGAAACTTGGAAGCGCAGATTTTCCAACTAGACTCAGCCCTAAACAATTGACCTCAAGGTGCACTGCCAAGCGATACAGAACAATATCTAAAAGGAAAATGCAAAGAGCATGTGTAAGCAGTCACATTGCGTAGTGGAAAGTAGTTACCCGACGCAACTTTTCCAGAAGTGGTAAACTGAAGCCACTGGTCCTCTGATTCAGCAGTCACAGGAGACAGAGGAACCAGATATTACCCAGAAGCAACCAGACACTGAAATCGCCACAAATCAAAGGCCGCCTCCTCCATTTCCTCAGAGATTCGCAATGAACAAAAAGGAGGGCCAGTTCAAGAAGTTTTTAGAGGTACTAAAATAGCTACATATCAACATACCTCTTGTCGAAGCTTTGGAACAAATGCCGAGCTATGCTAAATTCATGAAAGACGTTCTATTAAAGAAAAAGCGGTTGACGGAATTCAAAATGGTGGCATTAACAAAAGAAACCAGTGTTATGGTGCAAAGGAAGTTACCGCTGTGACGACCAGGTATTTTATTTTATTTTCATTATAACCTTTCTTTATTATGAAGTAATTTATGAACATACTACTAGGAATTTATGATGTTAATGAATTAATAACATACAATGAATATTGTTGAGCACTACAACTATTTTCTACCTCACAGAGTAGGCACAGGGTTCGACCTGCTCAGTCAGGTCACGGGGGTGAAGGGACAGCGCCCCCGGAGAAATGTTTAAATATTAAGTCATAGAAGTGGGAAAGTAAATTACAAATTGTGATTAGACTCAACCCATGCTCCGACCTAGCTCGACCCGATGGAGGTTCAGTTATAAAGAGGAGCCCGCGAGTTAGGATTTCATTTTTCATTTGCGCTGGACTCCGTTTTCCTCTTGTTCTCTTCCTATTCTCTACTTCTTCTTTTCTTTCCCTCCTATTCAGTACGATTCAACTGTGGATTTCTTCAAAAAATCTCTACCAGCTGCCTTGAAGGTCATCGATTTCAGTCAAGGAAGCTCTGAATTTTTGCAATCCAAGTCTAAGGTTGCCATTTTTGAGAAAAATCACGATTAAGGTAAGTAGATGCTACCCTTTCTTGATTGAATGATGAAATCTCGTATTAAATATGATATGAAATTGGAGGGAATATGTGTCACCCAAAAAATTCATGGTTTGGGGCGTAGTGTTTATAATAGTTAGGGTAAGCAAGGTTTATGGGGAATTTTCCATGAATGAGTGAATTTATGAAGTAGAGGACTCGTTAGTAGCTTTTGTATTCTTAAAATGTGATGTTAGTTGATTCGGTTCAAACGAGGGTACAAACTAGATGTTTTCTCTTTCTATACCTACCATGTGTTTGTTAAAATGCTCGTGTGGCAGTTTTATACATTGAATTGAAAGTAAAACTTGTTAATGTTGTATGTGTGGTTTGTGAGTATTTTTGTATGTTATGTATGAGGTGTTAATTAAAATGATTAGTTGCAAAAGGGTTGTTCATGGCTCCTGATTGACATGAGGAGAGGGTCGTTCATGGCCCTTGATTGACATGAGTGGAGGATTGTACGTGTCATTCTATTTTTACGTGGTTATATGCATATAATCTTAGGAGTAGATATCAGACCCATGTGTTTTTCTTTTATCATGACATGCGCATCCAAAACTTTACTTATTCCACTTTGTGCTAATCATTATCTTTTTACTTGTTAGTCCCGAATTGATGGCTAAACCCAAGAGGGGAGGGGTGAATTGGGTTCTTAAAAATTTCTTTTGTAACTTAAAACTTAACCCCTTGTAAGTTCAATCTCCTTGAATGAAGAAACAGAATGGAAAGCGATGCAATGTAGAGAGCAGAAATAAAATCAAACAGACAAGAATTTTTATAGTGGTTCGGGCAACCTCCCTACTCCACTCTTCCAAGCTCACACTCCTTGTGACTTGGGTTCCATTATTGTATTCTACCAATACAATTAGAGCCACTGCTCTCATCTAGATTCCAGCTCTAGGGGGCATAAACAACACACAGCACAAGTAGGTGATGAGTCTCACTCTAATCACACACTACTTTGCATACACTTGATCTTAGCTACTCAAGCTAAATCAAGTACAACATAAATAAATGAAATAACAAAAGAATTCTATACTTTACAGATGTGTAGAGACAATTTGGCGCAGAGAAGAACTTCTATTGTAGGCTTTGAAGATTTCTGAGATTGAGCTCTAGCAATTTGAAGCAAAGTTCTTCCTCCTTGAGTGACTTGATCTCTTTGAAGCTCTTGAAGATATGAGTTATGCTCACTTAATGATTCTCAGCTGCTTCCCTCGTCCACCATGAATGCTATTTATAATTTTGGAGGGAATCCGAACGTTAAAAGGTAGGTGGCCCGCATTTAATGCGCCAACGTTCGAATAGAATCCGACCGTTGGGACTCAAGTCGCAGGTGGAGTCGACTTCGGATGCGACTTCACTCAAGTCACAGATGGAGTCGACTTCGGGTGCGACTTCGCCTGTCCGTCGCAACTTCAAGTTCCAGTCAGGGTCGACTTGACCCAAGTAGCAGGTGAGGTCGACTTCGGGTGTGACTTCACCTCAGCAGCTTGCTCGATGAACTTGAATATTTTCTGGGATGCTATGTTCCTTCATGCCTTTGTTGTTTTGCATTTTTCATATCTTCTTGGATTATTTTCTTTGCTTTTATTTGCTTCATATCTTGTAAGCCTTGAATCTTATGAGAATTTGAATAACCTTCTTGGTTGAATTTGTGCATCTTTGCTTGAGCTTGGATTGGTCTTCCATTTTTGTAAACCTTGTGAATCTTGGAGCTTTGATTCAGGCATTTTGCTTTCTCTTGATGTTTGTTTTCGTTTCTTGGATTTCTTCATCTTAAAATGTACTTGAAGAAAGTTCCCTCTGCCCGATCGAAGTCGAAGTCGGAGTCGACTTCGGCTGCGACTTCACCTCAAGTCGCAAGTGGAGTCGACTTGGGGTGCGACTTTGGCACTTTGGATTCTGAACTTCAGCTCTGGAGTGTTTTTGGCATCTGAAGTCGATACTGGAGTCGACTTCGTTTGCGACTTGGCTTCCCAAGTCGCAAGTGGAGTCGACTTGGCCTGCGACTTCACCTGCACCTCTTCCATTTTCAACTCTGGACAGTTTTGGCTCTTTGAAGTCATTCTTAGAGTCGACTTGGGGTACGACTTGGCTTCCATGCTTTATCTTCTTCAAATGTATATGCCTTAAACACTTCCACAAACATGTTAGTAGCCAAGACTTACTCAAATTGATTTGTTAATCATCAAAACATAGATTTAACTTGTTTTCCACATATTTCCAACATTACTGAGTCTATTTAGACTCACATGGTTTGTTATTTTTTTTCTTTAAATTCCAGGTCAGGTGAGGAACCTCAAGATGGGGCAAGTAGAAGACCAAATCTTGGAAACCATTAGAACATCTCTAATTAAAGTTATTTGAATTTTATGCTCTTTTGACATTAGCATTATGTGGACAGTTATTGAGCTAGATTTGACCTTGACAAACATATTATATTTAGTATTTCAAATTGGATTACGATTTATGTGGACGCATGTAGATATGATTATTCGGTTTGCTTGTTATGTATGGATAAATTTGAATGATTTCCTTCCATATGAATGCCCTTATCATATGAAGATACAAATATATAACTATAAAGTTGAAGGTCACATATTGAAATGAATTTGAATTATTTATGAATAACATGTTGTGTATTACATACCACCCCCTATATATTATGGGGAGGTGCTGCTAAAATTTTTGTAGGTCATATGGTACCCTTTTGACTAGTTATTATGACTATTTAGAAATAGGGCATTACAGCCGCCCAAGCTCAAGGATCCAGGGGGTTTTACTATCTCGTGCACGGTCGAAAATCAACATTTCAGGAGAGCTCCGTGCGACTTAAGAGCTAGTATTAATTGTATGCTTAAAGCAATTTTCAGAAAACTGGGCATTGGAGAAGCTCGACCTACGACAATTATGTTGTAACTGGTGAACCAGTTAATGACATATCTAGAAGGAATCATTGAAGATGTTCTTAGCAAGGTGAACAAGTTCATCTTTTCTGCAGATTTTATTATCCTGGATTATGAATCAGATTGGGACGTACCAATCATTCTAGGTCGGCCTTTTCTTGCAACAAGCAAGACTATCATTGACGTACAGGCTAGAGAGCTAACCATTCGGGTTCAGAATGAACATGTTACTTTTAGTGTGTTCAAAGCAAAGCAGCTACCAAATGATCCAGATGAATGTCTAGTGATCGCCATGGTGGATTTAGTGGTTCAGGCTTAATTCCAAGTTTCAGCTTACAAAGACGTCCTGAAGGCATCGCTTGTTGGAGAAATCGGCGAATCTGATGACGATTTGGCAGAGATGATACGCTACCTGCAACAATCTTTGACTTTTACATGATACCCATAGAAATTCGAATCGCTGGAGCTCAAACCACAATCTTTTAAACACTTAAAGTCGTCGATTGAAGAGCCGCCTGTTCTGGAGCTAAAACCTCTGCCAAAGCACCTTAGATATGCCTACCTGGGAGTGAAATCCTCACTCTTGGTGATTATTTCATCTGCATTGGATCCCGTGCAAGAAGAAAAGCTACTCAGAGTACTCAGAAATCACAAAAAGGCCATAGGATGGACCATCACTAACATCAGAGGCATCAATTCATCCTTTTGCATGCACAAAATTCAAGTGGAGGAAGATTGAACCCGATTATGAAAGAAGTGGTCAAAAAAGAGATTATCAATGGTTAGATGTAGGCGTTATATATCCGATCTCCGACAGCTCTTGGGTTAGCCCGGTGCAATGCGACATGAAGAAAGGTGGAATGACAGTTGTCTCCAACAAGAACAATGAACTAATTCCAGCCAGGACAGTTACTGGTTAGAGAGTTTGTATGGAATACCACAAACTAAACAAAGCCACCCAAAAGGATCATTTTTCACTTCCATTCATTGATCAGATGTTGGACAGGTTGGCATGGCGGGAATTCTATTGCTTTCTAAATAGCTATTTAGGTTACCACCAAATTATGATAGCACCGGAGGACCAAAAAAAGACCACATTCACATGTCTATATGACACGTTCGCATTCAGGCGAATGCCATTTGGCTTATGCAACGCCCCAGGGACATTCTAGCATTGTATGATGGTCATTTTCACTGACATCATGGAATATTTTTGGGAGGTATTCATGGATGATTTCTCAATATTCGGGAATTCCTATGATAATTGCCTAGCCAACTTATCAAAGATGCTCTAGAGTTGTGAGGATACGAACCTGGTTCTCAACTGGGAAAAGTGTCACTTTATGGTGTAGGAGGGCATCGTATTTGGGCACCAGGTCTCCAAACAGGGAATCGAAGTGGACAAAGCTAAAATCGAGACGATCGAGAAATTGCCTCCACCCACCTCAATCAAAGGCATTCGCAGTTTTCTGGAAAATGCAAGATTCTACAGGCAGTTTATAAAAAAATTCTCTAAGATAGCCAAGCCTCTATGTTTGCTGCTCAAGAAAGATGCGTCATTCAAGTTCACCAACGAATGCATGGAGACATTCCAGGAGCTGAAAAAGAGATTGGTATCTGTGCCAATTATTATTTCTTCAGAATGGAACCTCCCGTTCGAATTGATGTGCAATGTGAGTGACTACTGATAACTCGTGAAATACGAGTTATCATGGCTCATTTCAGACTATTTTTGCGTGTTAATCCAAGAGATTAGGCTTAGTTTATATCCATTTAACTTAAATTTCACTCGCTTTGAATTTTAGGAGCATTATATAGTTTTTATGTATTTTTAGTATAAATTAGGCATTTCTAGTTCATTTATTTAATTCATTTAATTTTTGCAGGAAGGACGCGCAAATTACAGGCATGCGAGCGAAGCAGATGCAGATTAGAACCAAGTCAAGAGGCATGTGGGCTGGCGCCCAGGTGTCAATCTACATGCCTTAGCCAAAATCTCCAGCACATTAAGCAACAAATTGCTTCCAGAGAGTTGAAGCCTAGGCACCACTTCATCAACATGCAGACACACTCAGAAGAGTTTTTAGGTCACAAGGTTCTAGGCAGTTGGTGCCTAGGCGCCACGGCATGATCATACAGACACCTGGAAGAGTTTTCAAGTCACGGAGCATCCAGAGGGTTGGCGCCTAGGTGCCAAGGCATCAATTTTCAGAACATCCAGAATGGTTTCTACTTCACACAACACACGAAGAGTTGGCGCCTAGGTGACACTACACATCCGTACGTGCAGATTTCTGCATGTGTGCTGTGCAAATCACATATTAAAAATAGAAACCTTAGGATTTGTGCGCGAGAGAAGAGAAAGCCCGGACGAAATAGACAACCAGAGAAGGAAAGAACTTGTTTGAAGCACGGATTGAAGAGAAGATCCAACCTCGTTGGTGGAAACTGCCGGAGAACCAATTTTCTCTTCATCTTTCTATTTTTCTTTCTCTGTTTTCTTTTATACTTACAATATGGCTGTAAAGGATTTTATGATCATGTCTTTGAACTAAATTTCCTTTAGACGGATAGTTAGGATGAATTGATATCTAACTATATTGTATTAGTTCTTTAAGATTCAGGAATGAATATTTAGTTTTTATATCACTGTGCGTTATGGATTTACCCTTGCATGTGATGTTTAATGCTTTTTACAAGATTAGCTACCTTGTAAGATGATTTAATTACATGATTAATCCTTGAAAAAGGAAAATCTCTGCTAAATCCATGTGTAGGGCATAGGTTTCCTCTTTGATAAGGGGAGTTGTTTATAGGAATATACCGTTAAACCCTATGTAATCAATGAACAATTTATGAACTTATCAATTCCACTTTATTTAATGACATGAGAACATACTAATTGACTAGGGTGTAATTAAATTTATATGCGTTGGAAGACATATATAAAGATTATTGAACCTGGACTAGTAAATTCCTGCACAATCTAATGAAAAGGAATCGATGTAATATAGTTTAGATTCAAGGATTTCAAACTATCCATCTGCATCCCAATTGATAAACTCGTTTTTGGTATTCCAGTTGTTCCGTGAAACTCTTTTCTATTTTCCTTTTGTCTTTGATAGTTTTAGTTTTAAGTTCAAAACTCAAAATTTTTTATTCACTAAGAGCAATTAAGCTGATTAATAATCCTAGTTAGACAAATTTCTCATGGGAACGATATTCTACTCACTCTTTATTACTTGATCGGCATATATACTTACGTTAAAATGAGCATTTTAATTAGACATATACGCAGCTCGTCAACTACGTAGTGGGAGCGGTACTGTGCCAGCGAAAGAACAAAGTTTTTTACTCCATCTACTATGCCAATAAAACCTTGAATGAGGCACAAATGAATTATACCACAACAGAAAAGGAGTTGCTAGCGGTGGTTTTTGCATTCGATAAATTTCGAGCCTATCTAGTGAGCATGAAAGTGATTGTGTACACAGACCGTTCGGCTATTAAGTATTTGATCGAGAAAAGGATGCAAAACCATGCTTAATCTGGTAGATCCTATTGCTATAGGAGTTCTTCCTCAAAATTAAAGACTGAAAAGGAGGCAAAAATCAAGTCGCTGACCATTTATCCCGTCTTGGGAGATCCCAGCCAGCCCAAGACACGAAGCAGATTCGAGAAGTGTTCCCAGATGAGCAGTTATTTTTCATCTCTCCAGGCAGTCTACTATGGTATGCAGACTTCGTAAATTATATCGTCAGTGGATTGTCGCCTCTGGAGATGAATTCACATCAAAGGAAGAAATTTCTCCATGACGTGAAATTTTATTTTTGGGATGATCCATATTAGTTCAAGCAATGCCCAGACCGATTATAACGGAGATGTATTCCCAAATGTGAATAGAAATCCATATTATAGAGCTTTCATTCATCACCGTATGGGGGCCACTTCTAAGGAGACAAAACCGTTGCGAAAATACTTCAATCGAGGTTTTACTAGTCATCGTTATTCAAGGATGCCTATTTCTTTGTCAAAAAATGCGATCAATGCCAGCGGATAGGTAATATTTTCAAAAGACGTGAAATGCCTCTCACGAATGTCATTGAAGTGGAAATATTCGATGTTTGGGGTATCAACTTTATGGGTCCATTCATCCCTTCTTTTAGAAACCAATATATTCTAGTGGTTATGGATTATGTTTTCAAATGGATAGAAGTGATTCCCACTCAAGCAGGCCATGCCAAAATGGTTCCCAAATTCATCAAGAAGAATATTTTTACACGTTTCGGCACGCCCCAAGTGATCATTAGTGATGGAGGCTCTTATTTCTGTAATCGGCAGTTCATGAAAATTTTGCACAAATATAGAGTACGCAATAGGGTGACAATAGCTTATCATCCACAAGCCAATGGACAGGTCAAGTTGGCCAATAGAGGATTAAAGCAAATTTTGGAGAAAACAATTGGGTCATCTCGCAAGGACTGGTCTATCAAGCTGGATGACGCACTATGGGCGTATTGAACTACCTACAAAACCCAGTTTGGAATGTCTCCTTACCAACTGGTTTATGGAAAGGCTTGCTATCTGCTTCTGGAGTTGCAACACAATGCTTATTGGGTGGTAAAAAAATAAACCTGGACATCCAACAAGCAGGGGAGTGTTGATTGCTGCAACTCAATGAGCTGGACGAATTCCGAATGCAGGCATATGAAAATGTCAAGATCTACAAAAAAGTGAAGAAATGGCATGACAAAAAGAGTTTACCATGGAGATTCCAGCCAGGTTAGAGAGTCCTGCTTTTTAATTCAAGATTGAAATTGTTTCCAGGAAAGTTCAAATCCGGATGGTCGAGACTATTCGTGGTAATAAAGGTAATTGAGCACGGAGCAGTGGAGATATTCAATGAGGCATCCGGTAACAGTTTCGTTGTGAATGGGTAGCAACTAAAGCATTATTTGGTAGATGATCTGTAGCGTTGCAAGGAGGTGATGGAACTGAAGAACACCTAAACAGTGGGAACGTTGGGCTGAGGACATTAAACTTAGCGCCGAACGGGAGACAACCCATTACTCATTTTTGTTTTTGTTTTTCTTTATGTAGGAGAGTAACTTGGAGCTCAATTTCATAAAGATCATGTTAGGAAGCAATTGGGAGCACAATTTTGAAAAAATCACTAAAGAACATCGGCGCCTAGGCATTGCATTTGGGTGCCCTGATGCCATGATGAAGATCCCAAAGAACACGAAGCGATGAACTGGCACCTAGGCATCGCAAGATGGCACCCCGGGTCCTGGACAACATGACAGACGACCTTATAAGGCTCGGGTTATGGTTCTAAACCCTGACCCCAAGCCCCGGCGCCGCCTTTTCTCCCCTTTTTCATCTCCAACCCGTTTTGCTTTGATTCCAATCCATTCTAACTACATTTCACCATCAATCATACCACCAATCTCACCTCCATTCATCCATTTCCGTTTTACATTCCATTTTCACTTTTTCCCCTTTCTTAGATCCACCCAAATCCACCCAAAATTGAGTTTTTCCTCACCAAATCTTAAGCCCCATCCCTAAACTCCATTTCCCCTTCTTTTGGAACCCATTTCAAGCCCCATCGTCCCTTCTTCTTTCGGCTGATGCCAGATTTTGACGACAGCGGGTCGATGCCTAGGCACCACCATACCGCACCTTGACGCCAGTGCAAAAAATCAGATTTTTAGATTTTCAGAGTTGCGAAGCTCTTGGGGTAAAATCTCTTGTTCTTTGGTGAATTTTAATTGTGTTTCAAGTTGTTTGGTCTTGGATTACTGCAATATTGGCATTTGGATTGGACTTTGGGTGGTTGGATGGCGGATTGGAGTTCAGTGTGCAGTTTGTGGGGGTTTACTTGTTTGATTTGGCTGTGGACTGTTATTTTGGCAATTACTTGATTGATATTAGAGACATGGCTTCCTCCTCCTCTGCCAAGCGGAAGAAGACTCAGGGCCCAATTGAATTCAATGCCAATTGCTTCGTGTCTGCCCAAGCTTTCAAGCGGTAAATGGACTCGCTGCAGAAGCGCCACTTGATACCGGAGAGGGGGATCAAGATAGACTCATTCAGAGACGTCCTCACCAATGAGCTGAATGCCCGAAGGTGGCACAAGTTCCTAGCACAGCCAAAGGCCACCTTCGTACTGGTGGTCACGGAATTTTATGCCAATGCAGTGGAGCATGAGCAGGGGCGGGTCAAGGTCTGAGGCAAGATCGTCCCATTTTACTCTGAGGTGATCAACTCTTTTTATGGGATGTGCACCTTTGATCACTCAGACATGTATGAGGCCTTCTTGGAGGGAGAGGATAGAGACGTCAACTCCATCACACGGCATTTCTGCAAAAGGCCACCGACATGGAAGTCGACAGGCGGACAGCTCACTTCCTTCAAGAGCAGCGACATGCTCTATCACGGGAGGATGCTGTCATTTTATATCTACTAGGATGATGTCGTCGACCCAGGTCACCATGGATAGGGCGCTCCTGCTGCATATCATTTATAGTGTGATGACGATTGATGTGGAGAGACTAACTATTACCAAATCTGCACTAGCGCAACAGCTCCCCAGGGCAGCTACTACTTCCCATCTCTCATCACAGGGCTTTGCAAGCAGGCAGTAGTTAGATGGAAAGCGATAGAGGAAGTCCTTAATTGTCAAGCAATCATTAACAACTTATCATACCGCATCCCAGCCCGAGTCCGCACCTCCACGACTTGCCCCACAGCAGCACCACCAGTAGGACCCTCCTCTCAACCGCAATCCACCAACGAGAGACTGGCTAACCTAGAGAACTTGATGGCAGCTTAAGCCAGGTTTTTACAGCAGTCCAGCCGGGCAATGGAGGCCCACTTCAGACTGTTGATGGAGGAGAGCCACATCAATGCATTGACTCTTCTATCCTTCCCGTCGATGCCTCTGGGGTTCTGAGCTTGCTTCGGGCAATCATCCCAGCAGCACCGCAGCGAGAGTGAGGACGAGGACGCCACCGAGTCCAATTCATGAGGGAGTCCCGGTCCTTTCTAACTTTTTATTATTTTATTTTATTTTGTATTTCTTTATCAGGTCATCTTAGGTCATCATACATTGAGGACAATGCATCTCTCAAGTTTGGGAGTGTATAATTCTCGATCCTTGGTTTGTTTTTCATGTTTTGTTTAAATTGCATATTATGTCAACTTATGCTAATGAAAGTTATCTTTGTTTAATCTATTTTAATGAAAATGTGCAAGGTTGACGAAAATCATCAACTTGAAATTGAATTCATGAAAACTTGGCAATTCAGATTAAGGACTATGTGTAAAAGCAAGTTTCAAGTGGCATGTGAAAGAATCAAAAGAATTTCATAATACATTATTCTAATTCAATTATATGTCAATTTTCCGAACTGAAATGATAAGAACTGAGTTAAATGAATGCTAACCAAGTGCTTTAAGGGAATTAACAAGTTCAGAAATGATAATACTTAACAAAAATTTCTACAACCTGTTTAGTACTCCTACCAAGACATCAGAATAATAAAAAGGGAGTGATTGACCTAAGCTGAGTAACCGCGACTTGGCATCAACAAATGTCAAGGTTCACGTAAAAAAGCAAAGGAAAATCATAGTAATAACGCTTTAAAATCAAAATTCTCCCTAAATACCCTGAAATATAGTGAGGGGAGCCCAAAAAAACAAATCTCCAGATATCCTGAAATATGGTGAGGAGAGTTTTACAATAAGTTTGGGGGGAAGAATGTGCAGTTGGGCAAAAATTGAATCTAGTGAATGATTATCATTTTCTTTGACCAGTTAGTTCGGCTTAAACTTTGGTTCACCTGTTTTCATTGATTTTCTAACCAGTTTCTTTTGATCAAGAGGAAGATTAGCATGTTGAATTATTACTTTGTACTAGAGAATTCTGTCAATTATTACTTTGTACTAGAGAATTCTGTCATCTACATGTAACTTAGTTTGTGAAAGAACAATAAAAATGCATGTCCTGTTTTGTGCAATGGATGATTTTTCAAGTTTAGATTATTCTTGACCTTGTTGAATAGATAAATGGATTGATAGAAGCATAATGGGAAGCAGGTTAAGTTGACGGGGTCCAAATTCATTCATTCATTGTGTTTGCATGTGTTGCTCGAGGACTAGTAACATTTAAGTTTAGGGGTATGATAACTTCTGAAAATGCTAGTTATCATGGCTCATTTCAGACTATTTTTTAGTGTTAGTCCAAGAGATTAGGCTTAGTTTGTATCCATTTAGCTGAATTTTTGCTTGCCTTGCATTTTAGAAGCATTACACAGTTTTTACGTATTTTTAGTTCATTCATTTTTTGCAGGAAGGACTGAACAATGCAGGCATGCAAGCGAATTGAATGCAGAACAGAGCCAAGTCATATAGGCTGGCGTTCAGGTGCCACCCTACATGCCTTAGCCAGAATCTCCAGCACCTCACGCAACAGAAGCTTCCAGTAGGTTGGCGCCTAGGCGCTACTTCACTAACATTCAAACGAGCCCAGAGGAGTTTTGAGGTCACAAGATAGAATAGCTTCTATGGAGTTGGCGTCTAGGAGCCATGGCATGATCGTACAGGTATTTCGAAGAGTTTTCAAGTCACAAAATATTCAGAGAGTTGGCACCTATCGCTAAGGCATGACTCTTCAAGGCATTCAGAAAGGTTTCTACTTTACACGACATACAAAGGGTTGGCGCCTAAGCGCTAGTTGGTGGCACCTAGGCGTGACTACGCATCCGTACACGTGGCTTTCCGTAAGTGTGCTGCGCAAATCAACTAGTTTAAATAGAAACCTAGAGTTGCATGCCTGGGGGAGAGAACCAACAGAATAGACACCCAGAGAAGCAAAAAACTCGTTTGAAGCGCGGATTGAAGAGAAGATTTAACCCCATTTGTGGAAATTGCCGAAGAACCAGTTTTCTCTTCATCTTTTTACTTTTTCTTTCTCTATTTTTCTGGATACTACAATATGGATGTAAACGATTCTATGATCATGTTTTTGAATTAAACTTCCTTTAGATGGATAGTTAGGATGAATTGATATCTAACTATATTGTATTGGTTCTTTAAGATTCAGGAATTAATATTTTATTTATATATAACTGTGTGTTGTGGATTTACCCTTGCATGTGATGTTTAATATTTTTTACAAGCTTAGTTACCTTGTAAGATAATTTAATTGCACAATTAATCCTTGGAAAAGGAAAATCTCTGCTAAATTCATGTGCAGGACAGGTTTTTTCTTTGCCAAGGGAAGTTGTTAAATGGATAGGCATATACCGTTAAACCCTATGTAGTCAATGAACAAGTTATGAATCTATCAATTCTACTTTATTTGATGGCATGAGAATATAACAATTGAATAGGGTATAATTAGTTTTATATGCGTTGGAAGACATATATAAAGATTATTGAACTTGGACTAGTAAATCCCTGCACAATCTAATGAAAAGGAACAAATGCAATATAGTTTAGATTCAAGGATTCTAAACTATCCATCTGTCATCCCCAATTGATAAACTCATTTTTAGTATTCCAATTGTTCCGGGAATTTCTATTTTTCTTTTTGTAATTAATAGTTTTAGTTCTAAGCTAGAACCCAAAATTTTCTACTTACAAAAAGCAATTAAACTAATTAATAATCTGAGTTGGATCATTTTCTCGTGGGAACGATACTCTACTCACTCTTTATTACTTGATCGACACGTATACTTATATTAAAATGAGCATTTTAATTAGATATATACGCAACTCATCACATACAGGCTTATATTTGTTACTCCTAGTAAAATTTTACATAAATAACGAAGGGGGAAGCTAACCCAAACTAAGTAACTGGGACTTGGTATCTATAAATGTCAAGGTTAGCATAAAAAGGCAAGAGAAAGCCACAATAATAGCACTTTGTAGAAAAATTCTCCTCAGATACCCTAAAATATGGTGAGAAGAGTAAAAAAACTGAATAAAAAAAACTCTCCAAATACCCTAAAATATGATAAGGAGAGTTAAAATAATCAGTATGGGGGAACTAATGATACAATTTTTTAAAATCTAGGCAAAGTAGATTAGATGACTGAATGTTATATCCTTTTGAGATAATAGATTCACTTTAAACATATTCATCTATATTACACATATCCTAGAAAGACCTTTTGATTAAGAAAATGATTAACAAGGTTGAATTATAATTTGTGACCATTTATGATCACATTGCAAGTAGCTTGACTTTTATATTGGAAATACATATCTTGGCTTGAATTTAACAAGGGTTCACAAGTTATTTCAGTTTGTTGTTATTTTTTGCATTGCTAAGTAGAGAGTATGATTACATTGCTAAGGATTAGATGCAGGCTGGGTGTTGACATGTAATAGTTGCATTCATTTATGTCTTTATGTGTTTCTCGAGGACTAGTAACTTTTAAGTTTGAGAGTGTAATAATTCTATGAAAATAGAGTTATCAACGCTCATTTTGCACTCATTTGGAATATTAGTTCAAGAAAAACATATAAATTTGCATAGGTTCTGCATTAGTTTTTATCATTTTCGCATTTCATGCATTATATGTAGATTTTATGCATTTTGAGTTAAATTTAACATAATTCATGTCATTTTAAGTTGTTAGCAATTCATTAGATCATTTAAGAATGTATTTACTTATTTTTACTTTTTGTTATAGGAAAAGGAGGGTAATCCCCATGTAAATCTAAGGCAAAAGGAGGATAGAATGAAAGAAGAAGTTTGACACAAGCAAAGTAAAAAATTTCAAGTCAGCAAGGTTGGCGCCCCGACCCCAGGCATCGCTACAATAGAAAATTTGCTAAACAGGCAATTTCGGGCAGCTTCCAAAGAAGTGGTGCTTCGGCGCCAACCCCACTTGTGTGCAATTTTCGCATGTGTCAAATTTTAAATCTTAGGAGTATAAATATATCTTTTAGAGTTTTCTAAAAAAAAAACTTTTAGAGGTCGTGACTGCTGAAAAAGAGAGAGAAAACCCTAGGCTTCAAGTGAGGACAAAAGATCAAGAGGAGACTAAGCTGTCAACTAAAAATCCATTAAGTTTCATCTCTTATTCTTCTTCTTTCTCTTCTCATATTTGTTATTCTCCTCCCTTGAGATGATTATAACTTGATTTTTATGGAAGTTGAAATCATGTTTATAAGCTAACTCTTCATGGGAGATATGGATGATTTAAACTCATATCTATGTTAACTTTAGTTTTCTTATGCTTGAATAATTAAATAATTGTGCTTTTTGACTTTTGTTGCATGAGATTACTCTTATATATCATGCTTAATATGTTTATAAGCTTTACAACCTTATAGATTGATTTAATATCCAAAGATATGCTTGGAAGAGTGAGTTTTGGATGAGATCTATATATAAAGCATAGGTTTTCCAGATCTTGTTTGTATTGAATGTTAATATTGATAGAAATATATTTATTAACCCTGGGTAATTAGGTTATGTGGTTATCAGTCTTATTTTACTTAAGTGCAGGAGAATATAACAATTACTAAAGCAGGGTTAGGTTTGTATGTGCTAGAAGATGCATATGAATATAAATGAATATAGATTAGTAATCTGTACACAACTACTTAAAAAGGAACTACTACTTAAAAAGGAACTAATTAGACATAACTACGAGTCAATGAATTCATACTCCCATCCATTCTAACTATCCCAAGGCAATCTCTCAAGTAGCCAATCCTCTAATCATTTATTATTTTATTTAGTTAAGTTTAATTCAACCCTTTAAATATAAATTTTATTTAATTTTCTAATTCACTTAAGATAATTGAAATTTGAGGTAATACTACGATTTAAATATAATCCTCGTGGGAAAAATACTCTACTGACTCTTTATTACTTAATCGGCACATATGCTCATGTTAAAACGATCATTTTAATTATATATATATGCAGTCATCATGTCCGCATCGATCCAACCCAAATTTGATCTCTATTAGCTATCATCTAAAGATCCAAACCATGGATCTAATTTTTGATAAGAAAGCTATAACAAATCTAAGCTCTCTAGGGCCTATCTCTAAACTCAAAAGAAAACGAATGTCCACTGATAAAGAAGAAGAAGATAAAAGCCCATTAAACTAGCTAACACCCAACCTTCAATACATACTAGCAATAGGCCACCGATAATGGAGAAGATAAAATCCCATTAAACCTGCCACACATATGAAGACCTCCATGGCAACTGCCCCGCTTCCCTCATTAAATACGACATTTTTAAATTTGGGACTGGCAAAATCGAAACCCATCTCCACAAACCAACAATCAACTAGCAAACTCTCATGCATTTCTTCAACTTTGACATGCCTCCATAAAGCTTACAATCCACGAAATTGAGTAGGCGAGTAGGGCGACCTTTGTTTCTCTATCTCCCTTCTATTTTCTATGTTCTGGAAATGCCCTGTCCCATCTTAGCTATTTATTGAAAATTGACGGTGGAGGCGCAACTTCCCATGAGAAAAATTATGGAAGTGATTCCCATGAATTGGGTCCAACAGCCAAAACCAGAATTTTGAAACTACCAAGTGTAAATAACTTTCTAGGTGACTAGCTAGCTATTTGGGGCCACACTTTTGAGTTTAAACACTAATTGTTGGCTTAGAGGTTTTTTTGCGATTTCGTACATGTGCTAAGTGATTAGATCTTAGCCATCAACGTTGTAGCTCAACTAATGAAAGGCACGATCTCAATAGCAAATAAAAGTCTTATGCATGAGTTCTAGTGCTAGCAACTGCAAAGGCAAAATACTGAATAAATTATGCAAAGTATACAATACCTAAGTAATAAGCCCCCATCTAGGCTAGACGCAAAGTCCTTGTACAACTGGAGAAGCCAACATGATTTTTATTACCCTAAGGGTAGATGGTTCAATATAATATAAATACACATAATTAGATAATTTAAAATACAAATTACCCTATAAATTGTATTTGTATATCATTTAGAACTTGTTATAAATATGTGATATGATCCACCCATCATATCCGACTTCAAATTGCAAAAATTCTAAGATTTTATTCAAAGAATCATGAATTACAATGATCTAACTACTCTATGTAACTATCATTTATAGAAATGAAATGCAAGAGAAATGAATGAATGAAAGAAGAATGTATTTATAACTTGGCCCACCGACTATCCCAGGCCCACCGACTGGCCCAAGCCCACTAATCACTATGCTTGCAAATTTTCAAAATATTTGTGTTATACTTATGAAAAATGTTAATCTCTTCGTTTTCAAAAGCTAAAATACCAAATCCTAACCACCTATTATATTTATTAGTGTAAAATTAGTTAATATACATTTTATCCTTGTTCTCTTTAATTACTCCTTTGTCATTACCCTGCCATATCATGTTACCTTCTAAAAATATTTTTTACCTGCGCTTTTTTACCAACTTGTTTCGTTATTGGGAAATAGATAGTTTTTAATTTTTTTTGAACTACATAAGATCTGTGTTATTTGTCTGAAAGCGGCCAACTAAAAGGCTCAAGTCACCGCAATTTACCGAATAGTAAAATTATCATCCAGAATCGACAAGTAAATCAAATCATCATACAAATAATTAAAAACTCATGTTTTACCCATGCACACAAGAAAACAAAAAAAAAAACTGATCCTAGTAATACCTATCATTATTATTAATGTAACAAACAAGGTATGGAGTGGCAAATTAATCAAAGAATTTCTCCGATCCACCTAATCTCTAAATTTAAAACATGGGCGTTAAGAAAGAAAAGGAGAAATTAGCGAGTAGAGAACTCACCAAAGGAGTAGAACTGAAGTGAAAAGAAAGAAAGCTGGAGATTTCTGAGTATTGTGATACTTGAAGCAGCAAGCTTAAAGATTGACGTAAAGTAAAAGACACACATCAACCAGATAATAAATAAGAAGGAAGACTAGAAGCCGAGACCAAGATAAGCTCCATTTCTTGGAATGATTGTGAGAAATAACGAGCAACTAGCTGCAGGACCCTTGGAAGCGTTAAAAAGAGTAGAGAGCTTTCTCAGCAGAGAACTTACCAAAAGAGTAGAACCGAAGTGAAAAGAAAGCAAGCCGGAGATTTTTGAATGGTGATACTTGAAGCAGGAAGCTTGAAAATAGACGTAAAGGAAAGAGGCACATCCGCCAGATAATAAATAATAAGGATGAAGACTAGAAGCCGAGACCAATCGACAAGCTTCATTTCTGTGATGGATTGGGAGAAATAACGAGTGAATTAGCTGATCAGTTAGCTGCGGGAACCTCGTTAGCATTACAAAAGTAGAGAACTTTCTGGGTAGAGAACTTACCAAAGGAGCAGAAGTGAAGTGAAAAGCAAAGAAAACCTGAGATTTCTGCATATTGCTTGAAGAGAGGCGTAAAGAAAGAGGAGTTCACCAGATAATTGACAATGTATGGGCCGGTAGCATCCACATGCGGCTCCCATTTATTTGTTCGCAATGTCACGTAGTGTTGTTTTTTCAAAAAATAAAAAATAAAAAATAAAAAATTCAACGTCACGTAATAGTTGAATGGGGTGAAAACGTGAAAGTCGACTTTTGCAGTTTTACTTTGTGGGCTGCTGGTTTAGTTGGACAGATGTAAATAGAATTTTCAAACGCTTGAGAAGGAATTGAATAATTAAATAGATTATTTGCAAAGGTGCCCCATGAGGGTTGGCAGATTTGCACCAAATACTTCATAGTTGAGACTGTGCGAGATCTTTTTAGTGCCCAAATTTTATTCTTAATATCTTTATTTTTGAAATTAAAAAATATTAAAGAAAACCAAAAAGATCTAAATTTTGGGCACTAAAAAAATCTTTCCTAGGTGGAGCACTTCAAACTTTAGGGCCTTTTGTCAATCAAGTATAGCTTGATTGATACCAAATGTGGAAAGATTTTCTCCTGGTTTGGATTTGAAACATGATGAAAGCAATGTCTCCATGTGGGAGCTATATTTTATGTTTAAAGTACTTTGTCTCCTTCTTAATAATATAAGTTGATTATAGATAATTTGTTAGGAGTCGTGGACTTGGTTTGTAATATAAAATAAAATAATACAACATTGTAAGTAAAATTCTAAATAGAATAATTTAAAAATTTAGGGCCTTTTTGGAAGGATTTAAGAAGCTTGATGGATGGAAAATTGAGATATAAATGTAATGATGCGTACTAGGATAAGTAAAATTGTATTGGAAAGAGAGTTTTGCCAATATGTTTACAAGATTTGTCCAATAATGCATATATTTTTTAGATTTGTTAAAATTACATGCCCACAAAGTTTGCGTAAAATTACGAACACATCTCATCGATTATGATGTCATTAAAATTTTATATAAATTGTGCAAATATATCCCATAATTTTAAACGTTTTTCATCATTTTACAAAAAAATTCTAATGACATCTTCATAGAAAGGAAATGTTTATAATTTTATATAAACTTTACAAACATCTGTGCAATTAAAGTAAACTTGAAGGCACAAATAAAATATTAGTCAAACATTGTAGGTATATTTGCAAAAATTTTGATTAAAAACGTAAAAACTTGTATTAAAAATAGAAAAAACTTCCTATGAAAGAAGATTCACATTCCATTCGATACTCTTAATTCCTTTGGAATACCCTTTTATGTGTATCCCCTGGAATTTTCTAGCTTTTTCATCCGCGCACTCCTTTCTGGGGAGTTGCCTCACAAAATCGAAAGTTATTTTGATTTGATTATCAAAATAGTCCGCAGTTATTCATTGTGCACCGTAGCCATGTTTGGAGGGTGTTGCACGGCCCTAGTTGCACCCAGTAAATCCCATTAATGTTTTTGTTGTGAAAATTAAATGATATTCAAAATATTATCACGAACAAGCCTAGTTAACAACCATAGTAATATATGTGGATATGGAAATTGATTTGAAAACCCATTTTAGGTGAACCATTTTGAAATTTTGTACGGTGGAAGGTTCAGCAAGTTTACGGAAAATGCGGAAAATAATGATTGGAGATATATCGAATATATTCATGCGAGAAATTGATTTCTGCATTCCAGCACTCCAATGATTCAATGAGATATGTACTATATATTCGTTCACGTGGGTGGGTCACAGCGTGGATGGAAGCCTAACTCATGTGAAATGAATGACTTTTTCCAAAGCAAATACAAAGGTGGGTGCAACTTGGCCGGGCCTTGGGTTTCTTGGACGGCGGTCTAAGTACACTTTGGTCCGTTTAGCTTTGGTGTACTTACGTGTGAAAATTTATTTTTTTAAGTTTTTTATATAACTATTAATCTAGGCGTATTTAACATTTGTATCAATTTTTACCATTTTTGAAAATTTGTAGATATTTTTTTATATTTTTAAAAATCAGTGGTAGTTTTGTAATTTGTGAATTATGAAATTGCCACTGATTTTTAAAAATATAAAAAAATCTAAAATTTTTTAAAAATGATAAAATTTTACATAAATGCTAAATATAACTAGATTAATATTGCGTTAAAAAATTTGAAAATGAGTTAAATACATTCAGATGCATCAAGTGCATTGGAAAATGTGGCTTTCTCTTCCCTATCCCCAACCTGAGAATCCGGTATATAAATCGGCTCAGCTTAGACTTTAAGCAAACCTGATTCGAGCTCAATTTTATATTTTTATATTTGTCAGTTTTTAAAATTTTGATAGTTTTATATGTTAATTACTTTGAAATGCATTAAATATTGAGAAAATATAAATTTTCCACCAAAGTGATTTTTTTCGTTATAAATCTATATACATTGATTTATGTTCGAAATGGTTAAGATTTTAATGAAATATCTTTTAAAACATTAAAAAGTAACCGACCCTACTGTTCCGTGTAACGAATCCCTCATGGAAAATGAATCACATAATTCAGATAAATACCTTATAACAAAAATATTATACAACTATTTAAAAATACGAATTTTTTGTATATTTATGTAATTATTTTATAGGCATTATAAATACCATTGTTATAACAACATTTGACAACTTAATTTCTAATTTAAATTCAATATTTTTTTAATACACATTCTTTGATTCTATCGATCAATTTTATTAAATATTTAAAGATTCATGATCTTGTTGGCTCAGACTGACAAATTGGTTTTTTAGCCTAGCCAATTAATTCCATTTTTTAATTTTTATTTTTCGTAAACTTATCAAAATGAGTAAAATATTTGTATTTGAAAATTTTAAAAAAATATGTATACTTCTCCAAAAATGGTGTGTATGTATATAAATTAATAAGTTTACGAAAAATAAAAATACTTTTTTATTGATGCATATATATGATATAACAATTGATATTACAATCAAGCACATTCATCACCTTCTCATCTCATAAGGACTTTTTCTATATCCACTCGATATTAGAGAATTTATTAAATACTCCCTCAGGAGTAAATGTAAAATCTCACCCGCATATAGTAGGACTCCAAGCGTACCCATCAGGTTTTCAGGCCTTGAGACATACCACCTGAGCTTTGGCAAAAAAATAAAGTTTTGATTTAATTTGATATATGTATAGGGTGATTTACAAATATACCTACTTAGTTTGATCATGATTGCTAATATACTCACATAGTTTTAAAAATTACAAATTACCCCACATAGTTTTACCATAATTGCAAATATATCACATTGTTATTACGCTATTGCTGCACTATTATGGTGTGGGTATATTTCTAATTTTAAAAATTAAGTGGGTATATTTAGTTTTTGCAAATATACCCATATAGTTTATGAACCTTTGCAAATATACCAACATTATGACGGTGCATTAATGTAAAACCCCATAAGGACTTATTTATGAATAATATTATTAGAAAAACTTTCTTAGAATATTCTTAAAACTCATTTAAACCACAATGAAACAATGGACATTTAATAGCCAAGTTTCAAAAAAAAAATCGAAACAGAAAAAACTCAAAACAAAGAGAAAACGAAGAGGAGAAGAAGAAAAGAACTGGGAGAGAGAATTTTAGGGCGGATTTGGACTTTTTGAATAGAGTTTAAAGTTGGAGGATTTGGGAAAAGGTGAAGAAAAATGGGGTAAGTTCTTTTCAATCTTTCTTTTATTTTTCTTGTTGACTACATGTGTTTAATATCTTGTGCTGGTATGGAATGGATTAGAATGAAGTTGAGATGTTATAGTTGAAATTTCTAAACAACAATAGGGTAAACGAATGGAAATCTTCCATGGAGGTAAAATATGAATGTGAAATCTAGTTGAATAATTTTAGGATGATATTTTTGTGATAAAAAATAATTATTATTTTAAATATATGAAACAATGTGAAAGATAGATGTCTCTAGATAGATATTTGGAATTATAGACTGAGGAAATAAAGTACTTGAGGATGACATTAAAGAAAATTATTTTTTAAATATTATTTAAGAATATTATTGTTCTTTTAATGTAAATAAAGTGAAAATATATTAGAATATTGTAGAGTCTAAAGTTGGAGATTTGAAAAAGAAAGCCTTCAGTCTAATCTCTTTGCTATTAATCATTCAAATATAAAAGAAAGCCTTCAGTGCTACGTATTGCGCCAATGCAGCGATAAGACCCTTAAATTTTCTAGCTCACTGTATCGACTTAGATTAGGCAATGCACTATACTACTGTCATAATTTTTGATTGATACATCAAATAGCTATTATAATTAAAATTTACATGAAATGATACAACAAAAATTTTTAGAAGTATATCTTAATTAATTAAATTTGCAGTCCACACTGTATATTTTTATAGAAATAATTAATCATATTTTCAAAAATGTAAAAAATCTAACCAACGCTTAATTTCATTCTGATAAAAAATCATACATAAAAAATTTGAAATGACTTCCTAAATCATACAAACATAATCTTGTGCATCTAGGTACACTTAAGCTCAGCTCACTCGGATGCATTTAAGAAAATTTTATTTTTTTAAAAATGCTACAAATTGTTAAAAATTCAAAAAAATCTAGAAATCGTAAAAAAAATAAAAATTCATACATATGTTAATTACACTTAGATTAACAGTCTTTGCTGCACATGATCACATTTCATCATACAATGTAATTTGTAGGCCTAATAAATTCAAATTTACAAGATTGCTCAAATTTTGAAATGACTTATCAAATTACATTACTAGGCCCAAACCAAGCTTTTACACTTTGTAGAATTTCCGATAAATTACTGCCCAGAAAGACTAACAACTCAAATGAAAATTCCATAGAAAACAGCCCAAGCCTTTTCTCTAATAGATGCTCTGGGTGATTTATAGTGCAGATCAGGACAGTCCATAAATTTCCTTGATTTCATAAGGTAGCTTGTTATCTTTGGTGAGTATTGTTGAAATTTTCATTAATAAAACCGTTTCAAACGTTTCAGCCGTTTGACGCTGACGCGTTTTTCAGCATTTGTGTTTCAAACGTTTCAGCCGTTTGACGCTGATGCGTTTCTCAGCATTTCAACGCTCAGCCGTTTTTCAGCATTTGTGTTTCAACGCTCAGCCATTTCAAAGCCTATATATATGTGTTTCATTTTTCTTGAAAAAAACTCACCCACCGAATTTTGTTCTCCAGCTTCTTTGGTTCTCAAAATCCTAGTGTATAATTTTTTTTTTCAATTCCACTCAAAGCCTATTATTTTCAAGTGTTTGGAATCTAGAAGGGAGGCTGTTTCTATTCTAGATTAGGTTCTCTCTTTGTATCCTGGGGGCAAATTGCTATAACTCTAAACAGCTGTGAGGGTGCAAATATTGCCTTAAGGAAAGTGACGACTATAACACGCCTAGAGGAGTAACCTAATTTTTTGGTTTGCACAATTTCCACTTTCCTTAAATTTTATCTTTATTTCCAAGTCTGTGCCCCAACATTCTTAAGGCAATATTTTTATTTTTCATTTTCCTAAATGGCCCCCCAATCTACTATTTCCATTGCTAAGCCTGATATCCCAAGGTTGGATGTCTGTGTTGGTACCAACTTCAAAAGGTGGCAACAACGACTTCACCTCTACCTAACCCACCTTGGAGTTGTCTACGTTCTTACCAACCCGAAGCCTGAAGAAACCACGGATGAGACGCTGCAGCAGCAACGCAAAAGAATAAAGTGGGAGATGGACAACTACATCTGCAAAGGCCACATCGTCGAATCTCTATCAGACTCTCTCTTCAACGCATACCAGAAGGTGGACACGGCTAAAGAAATTTGGGACTCACTTCAGCACAAGTACAACACGGATGATGCTAGTATCAAGAAATTTCTTGTAAGTGATTTCCTTGAATACACTATGACTGACGATAAGCCAATCCTTGATCAAGTTCATGAGATCCAGCATATCGTCAATCAACTTGAGTCTGAGGGTAGTAAGATAGATGAGTCCATTCTTGTAAGTACTATTATTGCAAAATTGCCACCTAGTTGGAATAACCACCGCAAGAATTTGAAACAAATGAAAGGTCTTATGAGTTTAGATGAACTTGCTCTTAACCTACGTACTGAAGAAAAATCTAGACAAAGTGAAAAGAAAGACGAGCAAATTCAATCTAAAGCTCATATAGTTGAATCTCAAAATCGGGTGACAATTAGCAATAATCAACCCTTTAGAAGATTTAACTTAAATACTAATAAAACTATTGCTAAGAAGAAAAAGGGACCTTGTTATTATTGCAAAAAGATGGGACATTTGAAAAGGGAGTGTAGGTTTCTCAAAAAGAAGAATAACACTCAAAAGGGTCCTGAGGCACATTTGACTGAAGAAAATTTTGTTGCTATGATTTCTGAAATTTGTGCTGTGAGTGATGATCAGACCTGGTGGCTTGATTCTGGGGCTACTAGGCATGTATGCAAAGATAGAAATCAGTTTAAAACCTATGAATCTAGTAATAATGAAAATAATTTATTCATGGGTAACTCATCTACCGCCAAAGTGGTAGGGTCGGGAACTGTTATCCTGAAACTGACTTCTGAAAAATCACTCACTCTTACAAATGTGCTTCATGTACCAGAAATTCGCAAAAACCTGGTCTCGGTTAGCCTTCTTAGCAAATATGGTTTTAAATTAGTATTTGAGTCAGATCAAATTATTATTACAAAAGGAGGTATTTTTGTTGGGAAGGGTTATGTTGTAGACGACATGTTTCGCCTGAACGTGAATAATGGATCATCTTCTTCTGCTTATATTGTTGATTCATTTTCTTTATGGCATGATAGACTAGGTCATGTTAATTTTAGAAGTATGGACACTATGATGAAATTAGGATTAATTCCTAGATCACCAAATGAATCAACTGATAAATGTAAAGTATATGTTCAAACTAAAATTACTAAAAAGCCATTTCAAAAAGTAGAAAGAAATTCAGAATTATTGGGTTTAATTCATTCTGATATATGTGATATGGAAAATAACCTAACAAGAGGTGGTAAAAGATATTTTATAACATTTATAGATGATTTTGTTGGTCCCGAGTTGATGGCTAAACCCAAGAGGGGAGGGGTGAATTGGGTTCTTTTAAAAAATCTTTGGTAAATCAAAAACTTAACCCCTTTCAAAAATTAATCCCCTTATGAAAGCTAATGGAGAGAAATTAAAATAAAGCAGTAATAGAAAACAGAACACAAGATTTATAGTGGTTCGGGCAAACCTTCCCTACTCCACTCTTCCAAGCTCACACTCCGTTGTGACTTGGGTTCCACTATGTATTCCTTGAATACACTTAGAGTCACCGCTCTCTTCTAGATTCAAAGCTCTAGGGGGCATATACAACTAGAGCCACTTGCTCTCTTCTAGATTCTAGCTCTAGGGGGCGTAACAACTCAATGCACAAGTAGGTGATGAGTCTCACTCCAATCACTCCCTACTTGCATACACTTGATCTTAGCTATCCAAGCTAAATCAAGTTTAGTACAACAAAACAATAAAAATAAGTAAGAACTACACTTTACAGATTTGTGTAGACAGATTGAGCTCGAGAAAGAAATCAAAGACAGCTGGGATGATGATCGTTGAAGCAACTTGCAGTTTGAAGCTCTTTCTTCCTTTGAAACACTCAAATATGGAGAAAAGGGATTTGAAAGTCTTTCTTGCACTTCTTTTCTCTCTATGATCCTTAGAGTAGTGAGTATTGTACCTTCTCACGTTCATTTGAATGTCTTTTTATAGAATGAGGAAGATTGGAACGTTGTAGGAGTGGTTGGCGCGCAATAAATGAACTCCAACGTTCAAAAATTCGAACGTTATACTCCAAGTCGAAGATGAAGTCGACTTGGCCTGCGACTTGGATTCCAAGTCGCACATGGAGTCGACTTGGCCTGCGACTTGGGTTCTTCAGAAACTCAAGTCTGAGACTTGGGTCGACTTGGCTTTCAGACTTTAACTCAAGTCCATCCTGAAGTCGACTTGGGTTGTGACTTGGCTTGGTCTATTGCAAAAACGCCTTGATCTTCTTGAAATGTCTTGAATCTTGCAAACCATTTGAAAGCTTTGAGCTTGATAGACTTGATTTGAATTTGTACTTAGATTCTTGCTTTGATCTTCAAAACTTAAGTTTCTCTTTAAGAGTAGTCTTTACATCTCATTTGTATGTGAGAAACTTCAAATGGATATCTTGAATATGCTTTGAAACTTCAGCTTAGACTTCAAAACTTCTCAAGTCGAAGTTGGAGTCGACCTGGTCTGCGACTTCGCCCAAGTCGCACCTGGAGTCGACTTCGTCTGCGACTTCGTCATCTTCGGGAGCCAGATTTCAACGCTGGACACTTTTGTGCAATTTGATGTTGATGCTGGAGTCGACTTCGTCTGCGACTTGACTACCCAAGTCGCATGTGGAGTCGACTTGGCCTGCGACTTCACTCGTCAGAATTCCATTTTCAACTCTGTCCAGTTTTGGCTTGTTTGAAGTCGCTAGTGGAGTCGACTTCACTATCGACTTCACTCCCAAGTCGAAGTTCAAGTCGACTCGAAGATCGACTTGACTTCTCTGCTTTCCTTAAACACTTGGCAAACATATTAGTCATATATATACTCAAATTTGTTCTTGTTAATCATCAAAACTCAATCCTTGGTCAATTTGTTTTATTTTGAACATTGTTTCCAACAATCTCCCCCTTTTTGATGATTGACAAAACTTCATTTGAGTTGATACCTTTCAAAAAACTCAAACATGTTCATTTGAGAAAACAGAACATATAAGTATCTTTGAACATATAATTTAGAGTTTTGAGTTTAAATGAGAACATTTTCAGAACATTAGTCATTTTGGCATAGAGTATGCTTGAATACCTTACAAGCCATATATTGAGTATTAATTATTAAGAATACTTTGTATTCATAAAAATTGCAATCACTTATCAAATATATCAATCATATCAATCATAAACCAAGTATCATATCAAAAATAAAACATCTTTTCATATATATATATATGAAGTTTCATTACAGAAAACAAAAATTAAAGCATAAATGAAACCTTAAATACAATGTACCCAACCCAAAACTTAAAAAAAACTTTCAACTCAATTCCTATTCTATCTATTCTATCTCCCCCTTTTTGTCAATCAAGCAAAAATAATGATTTGATGAATTGAAATTGAGAGATCGGATATGGAATAGGTTTGATGGGACAATGATGGGCCGAGGAGTAGACAAGAGAAGCGTGATCGGGAGTTGCCTCTCTATGAACTGAACCCGACTCGTAGGGATTGAGTTCAGGCATGGGTCTCTTCTTATGATGGCCTGAGGCAAGATGATAGCGGATATTTCGCATTTCCCGCTCGATTCTATCTTGTCGGGAATGCATATCTTCAAGCGCATTAAGGACACCGGTGACAAGACTTGTCATCCGGTTTTCTTGATAGCCCATTTCTGCCCTCATGGCAATGATTTCATCTTTGAGATCCCTCAGGGTGACCTCCTCAGAAGAGGTGGGAGGCACCCGTTCTCTTGCAGCGGACCCTTGTGGAGAGTAAGATCCGTGCGATGGAGGAGAAGCGGCCCGTGCAGGTGAAGCCATGGGAGGTTGCTCCCCCTCAGCTTGTGCTTGGTCTTCTCGATGCTCTTCTTCTGGAGCTTCGGACCTGAGTTCAAGCACATTTATCTTCATCCTCTGGATTAGTGCTTTGTTGATTGCATTGGTGGACTTGAGCACTTCGAATGGCTCGCCTTCAATGTCCACTTCAAAATGTTCGAGGATCTTTGTGATCCAAGTGCCGTAAGGAAGGACTCCCCTCGGATTATCCTTTCGACTTGCCAAGGCTTCTAGAAACAATCTAGGTAGACTCACCTTGACTTTATTTGCTACTTTCCATAAGATCCCAGCTTCTTGTGGGTTCAATTGATTTCTTCCACCGCCCTTTGGGTAGATGCAGTGGGCAATGAGAAGTCTTAGAACCCATAGTCTTGGTGATAAATCCATGTATCGAAGAAATTTGATGTCCGGATGATACTTGTTACTCCGGGTGAGCTGATTGTATATCTGATCCATTGTGAGATCCTCAGGAAAAGGTTCTTCAACATAGGGGACTCCAAGTATTTGTCCTAAATGACTCATTGCTCTGGTCTGGCTTGGATTTATCCCGATTCCAAAATCCATTTCCACTTCTTTGACATATGTACCAAAATTTTCTTCATCCCACTCATAGTAAAAGATTCTGGTAAGATCTGGATAGACCCTGTCATCCTCCTTTAGCAATTTGGTCCATCCTTGAAAATCTAATAGGTCTTCTATGTCGGACCCATAATCTTTTAAAAATTTAAAATCTATGATTTTTGGTATGAATACCTTTCGTTCATAGAAGTTCTTGTAGAATCGGCCATGATTGATCTCTGTTCTGAAATAGGTAGTGGGCATCTTTAGTACTTGAGTTTTTCCAGCCACGGCGCCCCTTCTACTTGCCCCGGAGTGTGTGCTCTGTGAGGTTTGGGCTTGTTCCTCACGACCTGCAGTGTTGGATGGAGTTCCTTCTTGGAATCGAACTCTTCTGCCCGTAGATGTAGAGGGTTCCTCTCTTGCCCTTTTTGCGGGTGTCCTAGCTTTTCTAGGAATTTCTTTCTCTGTGAGAGATTTGGAAGGTCTAGGCACAGGCTTTTGTGATGGTTTTGAGACGGCTTTCTTTGGGGCCATTTGGAATGAGATATGAGGTTTGAAAATGAGAAATAGATAGGTAGCTTTTAGAGAGAACTTGAGAGAGCTAACAAAGTTGTGAGAGAGAAGAAGAAAACTGAGATGGAAATGAGAAAGGTTTTGAGAGAGAGAGTTAGCAAGAGAAAATGAGAGAGAGAGAGAGAGTAACTTGAAAGAAGGAGGGATTGGCCGGAGTCGGAGAAGAGAGAGTGGGAAATCGTCGGAGAGGAGAGGGAAAAGAGAAAACAGAGAGGATTGCCGGAGGAATGCCGGAGCTTCGCCGGGAAGAGAGAGAAAAAGAAAAACAGAGTGAAGAAAGGGAGAGAAGAAAGCTGTGAGAGGTTGTGATAAATGAGGTTTGAAATGGAGTTGTGAGAGGCTGCCTGTCGGTAAGAAAATGAGAGAGAGAAAGCCGGAGATGGAGGATTCAACCGGAGAATCGCCGAAAAAAATGGTATGCCGGAGGAGAGAATCGCCGGGAGAGAAGAAGAAAAAAGGATGGACTGGCGGGAAATGAGGGAGAAAGAAAAAGAAAGGAAAGAAGTAGAGAAGAAAGAGGAATTCGGACGGTTGCGCGCTCGCGGAGTCGACTTGCCCTAGGCGAAGTCGACTTCGGTCCTTCTGGAGTCGACTTCGCCTGGAGGCGGAGTCGACTTTGACCCTAGCGGAGTCGACTTCGCTTCTGAAGCGGAGTCGACTTGGCGTCCTTGGAGTCGACTTGACTCATCGACTTGACATTTTCCAATTTAATTTTCTTATTTATTTTTCCTAGTTTAGCTCTATCATTCCCATATCATTCCTAATCTTATAAAATGAATCCTTGGCTAGAGGTTTGGTAAAAATATCAGCAATTTGGTCTTCTGTTTTTACATATTCTAAGCACACATCATGATTTTCAACATGCTCTCTAATGAAATGGTGTCTCACATCAATATGCTTAGTTCTTGAATGCAGTATAGGATTTTTAGTTAAACATATTGCACTTGTATTATCACATCTAATTGGAATATTAACATAATCAATACCATAGTCCTTTAATTGCTGTTTCATCCAAAGTAGTTGGGCACAACAACTACCAGCGGCTATGTATTCGGCTTCCGCAGTAGATAGAGCAACACTTGTTTGTTTTCTTGAATACCATGAAACCAACATATGTCCAAGAAATTGACAAGTTCCACTAGTACTTTTTCTATCTACTTTGTAACCGGCAAAATCTTCATCCGAATAGCCGATTAGATCAAAGGTTGACCCCTTTGGATACCATAGTCTAAGGTTTGTAGTTTTTATCAAATATTTAAAAATTCTTTTTACAGCAAGTAGATGTGATTCTTTAGGACATGATTGAAATCTAGAGCACATACAAACACTGAATAAGATATCGGGTCTAGAAGCAGTTAAATATAACAAGGATCCAATCATGCTTCTATAGAGCTTTTGATCGATACTTTTACCGTTTTCGTCCGTGTCGATCTTGATTGTAGAGCTCATTGGAGTGTTTGCCCCTTTGCTATTCTGCATTCCAAATTTCTTGAGCATTTCTTTGACATATTTGGACCGGTTTAGAAATATTCCTTCATTTTGTTGCTTGATTTGAAGTCCAAGGAAGAAATTTAATTCTCCCATCATGCTCATTTCGAACTCGCTCTGCATTATCTTAGAAAATTCTTGACAAAGATTTTCATCAGTAGCACCGAATATTATGTCATCCACATAAATCTGTACAATCAAAATATTTTTATTTTTGTACTTGATGAATAAATTAGTGTCTACTTTCCCTCTTTGAAACTCATGATCAATCAAGAATCTATTTAACCTTTCATACCAAGCTCTTGGTGCTTGTTTTAGTCCATATAATGCTTTGGTTAATTTATAAACAAACTTTGATTGATCCTTTTCTTCAAAACCAGGGGGTTGTTCAACATATACTTCTTCATTCAAATAACCGTTCAAAAATGCGCTTTTTACATCCATTTGAAACAATTTGAAGTTCATATGAGAAGCAAATGCTAGTAGGATGCGTATGGCTTCTAATCTAGCCACGGGTGCATACGATTCTTCAAAATCAATTCCTTCTTCTTGGGAATACCCTTTGGCTACTAATCTTGCCTTGTTTCTAATTACAAGACCGCTTTCGTCTAATTTGTTCCTAAATACCCATTTGGTACCAATGACGGTATGATTGTTTGGTCTAGGAACTAAATGTCATACATTGTTTCTTTCGAATTGATTTAGCTCTTCTTGCATTGAAATAACTCAATTTTCATCATTAAGAGCTTGTTCAATGGTATTTGGTTCAATTTTCGATACAAACGCATATTGGCCATAAACGTTTTGTTTTGATCTTCTAGTTTTTACTCCTTCATATATATTTCCAATAACTTGTTCAATTGGATGGGCATTTTTGAACTTTAAATCAGTTGGAGGTTTGTAAGAGTCATTACCTTCACTTACCTCTTCCTCCACTGGATTTTCTGGCTTGAGCTCGAGTTCCTTTGGTTGTTCTTTGCTTTTTGTCTCATCTGCATCACTTAGTTCATCCTCCTTTCTCGGACTTTGGTTAATTTCATCAAATACAACATGTATGGATTCTTCTACAACTTGGTTTCGTTTGTTGAATACTCTATATGCTTTGCTATTTGATGAATAACCAAGGAATATAGCCTCATCGCTTTTGACATCTAATTTGCCCAAATTGGTTTTTCCATTGTTTAAAACATAGCATGTACATCCAAAAGCATGAAAATATGAGATATTTGGTTTCCTTCCTTTTCATAGTTCATATGGGGTCTTTTTCAAGATTGCTCGAATGGTAACTCGGTTCAAAACATGACAAGATGTACTCACAGCTTCACCCCAAAATTTCTTGGATAGATTGCTCTCATTTAGCATAGTTCTAGCCATCTCTTGTATAGTTCTATTTTTCCTTTCAACTACTCCATTTTGTTATGGAGTTCTTGGTGCAGAAAATGTGTGGTGAATTCCTTTCCCATTACAAAATTCCATGAATCGTTTGTTTTCGAATTCGCCACCATGATCGCTTCTTATGGTCACAATAGTACTCTGTTTTTCATTTTGCACCAAATTCACAAAAGTTGCAAACATAGAGAAGGCTTCATCTTTACTAGCTAAGAGAATTATCCATGTGAATCTTGAAAAATCATCAACTATGACAAATACATATTTCTTTCTACCAATGGTTAGAATGTCGGATGGCCCGTATAGATCCATGTGTAGTAGTTCAAGTGGCCTAGTGGTGGAAATTTCCTTTTTGGTAGAGAAAGGCATCTTTGGTTGTTTAGATAATTGACATGCCTTGCAAATCTTGTCTTTGTCATATTTTAATTTTGGTAATCCCTCTACCAAACTCTTTTTCCATAGGGTCTTTATGTTGCCCATGTTTATATGTCCAAGCCTCTTGTGCCAAACCCATGGATCGTTATCAATGGCCATTAGACATTGACCATCTAATTCATCAAGTGAAACCAAATAAATATTTCCATGTCTTTTGCCACTAAACATGATATGTTCTCCATCAAATACATTACATATAGATGATTCAAACACAACTTTGTATCCCTTATCACATAATTGGCTAATACTCATTAAATTGTGTTTGAGTCCTTCAACAAACAAAACATCTTCCATGCAAGCATTTGAAATACTATGTATATTTCCTTTACCTTTAATCTTACCTTTTTCATTATTACCAAAGGCAACCATTCCATCGTTGCACGGCTTAAGTTTATGAAACAAACTTCTTTCACCGGTCATATGCCTTGAGCAACCGCTATCCATGAACCATTCATTGTTTGCCTTTGCCTTTAAACATGTCTGAAAAATAAGCAAATAAATCTTATCTCCTTGGTACCCATTTTATGGGTCCATTTGGGTTAGTAATATACATCAATTTTTGTTGTTCTAACTTGGAAAGCCCAAATCTTGTGTTTCTTGGAACCCAAACTAACTTTGCACCATGGTCATATAATTTCTTAAAATTGCATTTGTAAGTTTTATGACCCATTTTATTGCAGAAATTACAAGCCATAGGTAATCTTGGAGTAGGCTTCCAAGTATACAATGGTTCATATGTTGGTCTTCTAGTCCACTTAAAGTTTTTCTTTTGTGGCTTGTAAAAAGATGCAGCTTTAGTTTGATATTTCTCAAGTGTTTGCACATTTGATTTGCTACTTTCTCCATGCTCAAATGTATGATACCCAAGACCTCTTTTATGTGTTTGGGAGGTCATATTCAGAAACATTTTAACACTTTCTCCTGGATTAGAAAACTTAGCTAATGATTCATTTAATGATTTGTTCTCCATTTTCAGCAATTCAGTTTCATCTTTCAATTTGTCTAATCTTTCTGCAAGTTTACCATTTACAATTATTGTTGCATCACATTGTCTCTTCTTAATTGTAAACTTGCTTCCTAATTTCTTCATTTCTTCATATAATGAATCATATGCAGTTTGTAGTTCATCTAATTCAGTACATTTGAGGCATTCTTGAAAGGAAGAATAACTTGATTCAGAAAGGGAGAGTTTAGAACTTACCTCTTCATTGCTTGTGTCTTTTGTTGAGGTAATTTGTTCTCCTTGCTCGATTTGTGTCATGCAGCAAATTCTTGCACATTCTTCCGCCTCTATGTCGTCGGTTGAGGAGCTACTCGTCGTAGATTCTTCATCATTCACGTACATGCCTCTTCCTTTGTATTTCTGGAATCTTCTATTGTTCCCTCGATCCTTTCTTTGTTCTTTTGCCTTGTTTTCTTCGGGAGTTGGACATTGAGCCTGCATATGTCTCGAACCGCCACATCGGTAGCATTTGGTTGATTCTTTCTTCTTTTCTCTGGGAGTTCTTTCTTTCAAGCTTCTGAAATTCTTGCCTTTCCTCACAAATTTTCTGAAGCGTTTTGTGAGTAGGGCAATCTCATCGTCGTTTTGAGAAGAAGATGTGTCATCGGTGTCTTGTGCGGCTTTTAAGGCAATTGCTCTTTTGCCCCTGTGTTGATCTTCATTTCTTCTCTTGATTAGCTCATGTGACATGAGAGAGCTAATTAAGTCTTCAAGCTTTAGTGTGTTAAGATCCTTGGCTTCTTCTATTGCAGTGATTTTTGGGGTCCATGATTCGGGTAGAGCTCTTAAAATTTTCATAATCTGCTCAGATTCAGAAATAGCCTTTCCAAGACCTTTTAGAGCATTAGTAATCTTTGAGAACCTAGCAAACATTTCAGAAATATTTTCTGTTTCTAGCATTCTAAAATTCTCTAGTTCTCAAATCAAAATATTTCTTCTCGTCCCTTGGACTTGAGAAGTTCCTTCATAGATAGAGGTTAGTGTATCCCATATCTCTTTGGCGGTTAAGCAAGAGGATACTCTATCATACTCAGAAGCAGTAAGAGCACAAAATAAAGAGTTCATAGCTTTGGCGTTGCTCTTAACAGTTCTTACTTCCTCATCGGTCCATTTGGAAGCTCGTTCATCGGTAGGCAAAATTACTCCATCTTGAATAGCAATCCAAGAATCCATATCGGTATCCATGATGAGTTGCTTCATACGAAGCTTCCAATATCCAAAATTGTTCCCATCAAACAACGGTGGCCTTGTAAAGGATTGGCCTTCAGCAAAAGCGGGAACGGAAGTAGATTGAGATGCCATATCGATAAGATCTCTTTGGTAAACTCAAAGACCTGCTCTGATACCACTTGTTGGTCCCGAGTTGATGGCTAAACCCAAGAGGGGAGGGGTGAATTGGGTTCTTTTAAAAAATCTTTGGTAAATCAAAAACTTAACCCCTTTCAAAAATTAATCCCCTTATGAAAGCTAATGGAGAGCAATTAAAATAAAGCAGTAATAGAAAACAGAACACAAGATTTATAGTGGTTCGGGCAAACCTTCCCTACTCCACTCTTCCAAGCTCACACTCCGTTGTGACTTGGGTTCCACTATGTATTCCTTGAATACACTTAGAGTCACCGCTCTCTTCTAGATTCAAAGCTCTAGGGGGCATATACAACTAGAGCCACTTGCTCTCTTCTAGATTCTAGCTCTAGGGGGCGTAACAACTCAATGCACAAGTAGGTGATGAGTCTCACTCCAATCACTCCCTACTTGCATACACTTGATCTTAGCTATCCAAGCTAAATCAAGTTTAGTACAACAAAACAATAAAAATAAGTAAGAACTACACTTTACAGATTTGTGTAGGCAGATTGAGCTCGAGAAAGAAATCAAAGACAGCTGGGATGATGATCGTTGAAGCAACTTGCAGTTTGAAGCTCTTTCTTCCTTTGAAACACTCAAATATGGAGAAAAGGGATTTGAAAGTCTTTCTTGCACTTCTTTTCTCTCTATGATCCTTAGAGTAGTGAGTATTGTACCTTCTCACGTTCATTTGAATGTCTTTTTATAGAATGAGGAAGATTGGAACGTTGTAGGAGTGGTTGGCGCGCAATAAATGAACTCCAACGTTCAAAAATTCGAACGTTATACTCCAAGTCGAAGATGAAGTCGACTTGGCCTGCGACTTGGCTTCCAAGTCGCACATGGAGTCGACTTGGCCTGCGACTTGGGTTCTTCAGAAACTCAAGTCTGAGACTTGGGTCGACTTGGCTTTCAGACTTTAACTCAAGTCCATCCTGAAGTCGACTTGGGTTGTGACTTGGCGTGGTCTATTGCAAAAACGCCTTGATCTTCTTGAAATGTCTTGAATCTTGCAAACCATTTGAAAGCTTTGAGCTTGATAGACTTGATTTGAATTTGTACTTAGATTCTTGCTTTGATCTTCAAAACTTAAGTTTCTCTTTAAGAGTAGTCTTTACATCTCATTTGTATGTGAGAAACTTCAAATGGATATCTTGAATATGCTTTGAAACTTCAGCTTAGACTTCAAAACTTCTCAAGTCGAAGTTGGAGTCGACCTGGTCTGCGACTTCGCCCAAGTCGCACCTGGAGTCGACTTCGTCATCTTCGGGAGCCAGATTTCAACGCTGGACACTTTTGTGCAATTTGAAGTCGATGCTGGAGTCGACTTCGTCTGCGACTTGACTACCCAAGTCGCATGTGGAGTCGACTTGGCCTGCGACTTCACTCGTCAGAATTCCATTTTCAACTCTGTCCAGTTTTGGCTTGTTTGAAGTCGCTAGTGGAGTCGACTTCACTATCGACTTCACTCCCAAGTCGAAGTTCAAGTCGACTCGAAGATCGACTTGACTTCTCTGCTTTCCTTAAACACTTGGCAAACATATTAGTCATATATATATACTCAAATTTGTTCTTGTTAATCATCAAAACTCAATCCTTGGTCAATTTGTTTTATTTTGAACATTGTTTCCAACAGATTTTAGTAAATATACTTATGTTTATTTGCTAAGAACTAAAGATGAAGCTTTAGAAAAATTCAAGTCTTATAAAGCTGAAGTTGAAAATCAACTTGGTAAAACCATTAAAACTCTAAAATCAGATAGAGATGGTGAATATTTATCAAATGACTTTAATGATTTTCGTGAAAATGTTGGCATAATTCACCAAGTAACAACCCCATATACACCTCAACAGAATGGAACGGCAGAAAGGAAAAATAGAATATTAGTTGAAATGATAAATTCAATGTTAATAAATGCAGATCTAAGTATAGGTTGGTGGGGTGAAGCTTTATTAACAGCTTGTCACATTCTTAACAGAATTCCACATAAGAAAACTAAAGTTACTCCTTGTGAATTATGGAAAAATAAGGTACCTAATCTTAAATATTTAAGAGTTTGGGGTTGTAGAGCCTTAGTAAGATTACCTGATCCTAAAAGACCTAAATTAGGACAAAGAGGAATAGAATGCATATTTTTAGGGTATGCAATAAATAGTAAAGCCTATAGATTTGTAATGGTAGAGCCTAACAGTCCAATTCAACAAAGTACCATTATTGAATCCAGAGATGCTGATTTTTATGAAAATACTTATAAAACTATTCCTAAGCTCGGTAATAATGATGAAGATTCCTCTTCTCAACCATTAGATAAATCTATAAGTAATGATTCTGCATTTGCAGATAAAACTATAGAAAATGATAATGAAAATATGAGAAGAAATAAAAGAGCAAGAAAAAATAGTTATAATCGCTTTGGGCCTGATTTTCAACTATACCTAGTAGAAGGATCCAGAGATAATATAAATAAGGAACACATGGTTGTTTTTCATACCGAAGGGGATCCAACTACTTATGACGAGGCAATGAAATCTCCAGATGTATCATACTGGAAAGAAGCGATCCAAGATGAAATGGATTCAATAATGGGAAATGGAACCTGGACATTAGTTGATTTACCACTAGGCTCTAAACCTATAGGTTGTAAATGGATTTTTAAAAAGAAATTAAAAGTTGATGGATCAATTGATAAATTTAAATCTAGGTTAGTAGCTAAGGGGTTTAGGCAAAAAGAAGGTATAGATTTCTTTGATACCTATGCTCCGGTAGCTAGAATTTCAACTATTAGATTATTAGTGGCCCTAGCTTCTATCTATAACCTTGAAATTCATCAAATGGATGTAAAAACTGCATTTCTAAATGGAGATTTAGATGAGGAAATTTATATGGAACAACCTGAAGGATTTATAATACCTGGACAAGAAAAGAAAGTTTGCAAACTGATAAAATCATTATATGGTTTAAAACAAGCACCTAAACAATGGCATGAAAATTTGATCAAGTTTTATTATCAAATGGATATAAATTAAACCAATCAGACAAATGTGTTTATAGTAAATTTGTTGTAAATAGAGGAGTTATTATATGTTTATATGTAGATGATATGCTCATTTTTGGGACTGACATTGATATTATTGAAGAAACTAAAAGTTTCCTGTCAGTTAATTTCGATATGAAAGATATGGGCAATGCAGATGTTATTCTTGGCATCAAGATTATTAGACATGGTAATGTATTTTCTCTTTCTCAATCGCATTAAATTGAAAAGATACTCAAGCGATTTAACCATTTTGACGCTGGTGTAGCCTCAACTCCTTTTGATCCCAGCATTAAGTTATATAAAAATGATGAACGATCTGTAGCCCAGCTTGAGTATGCTAAAGTAATTGGAAGTTTGATGTATGTCATGTATTGCACTCGACCAGATATTGCTTATGCTGTTGGTGTACTAAGCAGGTTCACTAGTAATCCAGGATATACACATTGGAATGCAATTTATAGGGTATTAAAATATTTAAAAAAGACCATTGCTTATGGATTGCATTTTAGTGGCGAACCCACTGTATTGGAAGGATACAGTGATGCAAGTTGGATTTCAGACACCAAGGAATCCATGTCTACTAGTGGTTGGATTTTTACCATTGGAGGAGCTGCTATTTCTTGGGCTTCCAAAAAGCAAACATGCATTACACATTCTACTATGGAATCCGAATTCCTTGCCTTGGCCGCAGCAGGAAAAGAGGCAGAATGGCTTAGAAATTTATTAATTGAAATTCCCATTTGGCCTAAGCCAGTGCCTCCTATTTATTTGCATTGTGACAGCGAAGCAACTCTATCAAGGGCATATAATAAGACTTATAACGGTAAATCAAGACATATTGCATTGAGACACAACTATGTAAGGCAATTGCTCCAAGATGGAGTGGTAAACATTGATTTTGTAAGATCAAGTGAAAATTTGGCAGACCCGCTTACAAAAGGCCTTACTCGGAACGTGGTCTGGAAAACAGCAAGAGGGATGGGACTTAAATCCACATGTAATGAGTTGCAATGACTGAAACTCAACTCTAAGCTTGTAACCCAGGTGTAGAGTTCAATGAGCAAAGTATGTTATTTCGCAAACTTGCAAGCACTGGTTATATTTATTTATTTAATCCCTCAGGCAGTGCTTGGTTCCTGTAATGTATTTATGAGGATGAGTGTATTATACTCTTAATGGATCTAAAACTTTTGTGTTGGAGTATTTAATTACAGGGTACTCTAAATAGATCCACCTATATGAGTGTTGGAAGTGAGGCCGCTTCTGTTTCCAGAGTGTGTGGGTTCACTCTGAGGTGCTCATGAAACTGGGATATAGACACATGGCCATAAAAGTGTCACCTTTATAAACACTTGATAAAATTCGAAATCTTGTATGTGGGGTATTTCCGATCTATCAAATGGGGTCGACAGTTCAAAGCCCTGGCTACTGAACACCTCGCTAGATCTTGAGATATTTTCACTAAATGAAGGTTCAAGTCTAAACTGACACCTTTAATTATGTATGAGATTTCCTTGGCTTGAATGGAATTAATTTTATTTTGAAAATAGAAGGGGAATGTTGAAATTTTCATTAATAAAACCGTTTCAAACGTTTCAGCCGTTTGACGCTGACGCGTTTTTCAGCATTTGTGTTTCAAACGTTTCAACCGTTTGACGCTGATGCGTTTCTCAGCATTTCAACGCTCAGCCGTTTTTCAGCATTTGTGTTTCAACGCTCAGCCATTTCAAAGCCTATATATATGTGTTTCATTTTGCTTGAAAAAAACTCACCCACCGAATTTGGTTCTCCAGCTTCTTTGGTTCTCAAAATCCTAGTGTATAATTTTTTTTTTTCAATTCCACTCAAAGCCTGTTATTTTCAAGTGTTTGGAATCTAGAAGGGAGGCTGTTTCCATTCTAGATTAGGTTCTCTCTTTGTATCCTGGGGGCAAATTGCTATAACTCTAAACAGCTGTGAGGGTATTTTATCTTTATTTCCAAGTCTGTGCCCCAACAAGTATGCTATTTATTCCGTTGATGAATCTTTGTCCGTTGACGTACGATCAATCCCATTGAACAATACAAACTAAGACTTTAGAGAAAGTCTCAAAGATAATAACATCATCCTTGACGAATGCTTCAGTAAAAACAGAACAACCCTAGTCATGTGAGTTTCACCTTCTTTAATGCTTCTTTCAATCTTCCTCTGCTGCTGCTGCAACATCGACCTATATCCAAAACAACCGACGGAAGGAAGGGGAAAAAGAAAAAAAAGAAAGAGGATGCGGAGATATCTCATCACATGTAAATTGAAGATAAAAGCAAATTAGAGATAGCTGAATTGGAACAGAAGAAATTAGAAATCTTATTTGGCTTTGTTATTTGGTTCCACCTTAGAGTACGTGCAACCGATTACACAGCAAGATTCTAATTCCTTCATTTTTTTATTTTATTTCCAAGCCAGATCCGGATGTATCCGAATGACCACACTAGCTATCGTCCATTGCCTCGAGTTTCTAAAATTTGTAATCATCGACCCCTAAGCGTGATAGTTATGGGAGAATTTATATATATATATATATATATATATATAGAAATGTATAGTTTTGATCCTTCCGATTACGTGGAAGCTGGCAACGTCTACGTTTGAACGTAAATGACTAAAGCACCCTTCAATCTCCTAAGCAAATATTTTGAATAATCTAATTAAAATTTAAAATATTCTTTTATCACAAAAAAAATCCAATATAAATGGCGTACAAAAATTCATCGTAGTTTAGTCCATTCAAGGTTCACATAAAATTATTAAACAAGTATTTTCATAATCTCTTGTAAAGAACTTAACAGTGATAAGGCTTCAGCCTTCATACAAATAACGAGATCAAAATTGATCTCATATTTATGAAACTAACAGTCATTTTTGCAAATATAAAAATTAGGGTGAATTCGTTATGTACCCACGAATTCCACTCATAATTCCCCTTATATCCATGAATTTTCAAAATTTCCTTTCATACCAATGAATTTTCATCATAATTCCACTTATACCCACACTGTTAAGGATCCCTTTCTAGAAATGTCATTAACTCTTTGGAAAATGATGAATATACACATCTCTAATTATGATTTTATTGCTGAAAATTCATATTATAATGAATTTTTAGTAATTTTATAACTATAAAATCATGTATTATTTGAATATAAATATTTAACTTTAACTAAAATAACCTTAAGTTACATTAGAACTTGGACATATTTGTCATTTTACAAGAGACTAACGGTCCATTTAACAACTCTCTAATGACATAGGTATAGGTAGAATTAGGATAAAAATTCATGAGTATGAGAGGAATTTTTGCAAAGTCATGGGTATAAATGGAACTAAAGGAAAAATTCGTAGGTATATAAGAAATTTTCCCTAAAAATTAAGGGTAAAATTTGCAAAACAAATAAATTTAAAGAGACCTATTTGCAAAAACTTCATAGTTATCCAAACAGGCGCAAGAGGGAAGGCAAAAACATTCCAATATGTTCTTCATATTGAGCTACCATTCAATGTTTTTGAAATCATTTAGGATAAAAACTAATGTTGTGATCCAAACAGAGGTGTTAACGGATCTAGTTAGACAAGTTAGAGTTTAATTCTACTCTTAATACGTTGAGAAATTTCAACCGTAATCTATTTATTAATTCATTTAAAAAACCTCAGGTTACCCATTTTCAACCCATTTAATAAAAGGTTAGTGGATTATCTCGTTTGACAAATAGGTTGTGTATATATATATATTGCAAACAAGTTAAAATCAAACTAATTTAAAGTCAAATGTTTATTGTTTGTAATTGTTGTGATGAATTGATTTACACCGATGATATACATAGTATTGTTAAATCACCATCAGGAGATGAGTATATATTCACAGGAAAGACATTGTAGAGTTGTAGAATAAGGGAAAAATGAGAAAAATAAATTTAGAGATTGAGATATATATATATAGGGATATGATCATGTACATTCCGTCTGCACGGAAACTACCGTGCAGACGGCTCATCCGTCCGTCTATTTCGGCGGGATAAATCCAGGCCGTCGGGTCGTATGCGCGTGTTGTGTTGCGAAGGAGGCGGAACCTGCACGTACACGCGGATAGTTGGGTGCATTTTCCCGCTCAGCAGCAAAAAAGGAAAAAAAAAAATCCCTCCCGCGCCTCCTTCGGCAGTGGACGAGATCATCTTCCCAGGTGCCAGCTTGTCCTCCTTCCCAAGCGCCAGCCCATCCTCCTTCCCAGGCGCCAGCCCGTACTCCCATCCGCTCAGATCGTCTTCTCCGAAAATCTATCAATTTCTCCTTCTCTGTCGAGCTGTCGCTGCCAGCGGCTGCCGTCGCTGCTCTTGAATCTCCTTCTGCATCGATTTCTCCTTCTCCGTTGAGATTCTGAAGATCTCCGTCGAGATTTCGAAGTTCTCCGTCGATTTCGAAGTTCTGCGTCGACAGAAGGTATCGTCTTCTCCGAAATAACTGCGCAGCAAAAGTACTCTCATCCTCGTCTCTCTGACGCGAAAATCCGCAGCAAACGTATCTCCCATTAGTGTTGTTTTCCGCATGCGGATTCAGAATCCGCATACGAATTTTCGCGTCAGAGAGATACGGATGAGAGTACTTTTGCAGCGCAGTTATAATCTGCATGCGGATTCAGAATCCGCATGCGGATTTTCGGAGAAGACGACCCCTTCTGTCGACACAGAACTTTGAAATCGACGGAAAAGGAGAAATCGATGGAGAAGGAGATTCGAGAGCAGCGACGGCAGCAGCGGCAGCTCGATAGAGAAGGAAAAATCAATGGACAAGAAGATTTGAAAGCAGCGGCGGCAGCAGCGTCGTCTTCTCCATTTTCGAAATGAGAGGGATGAGCGGGAAAATGCATTCTCCGAAGTTTTGAGCGCGTGTATGCGTAGTCTCGTTCGGCTCGCCATCTCCCTCTACACGTACACGCGCATACGACCCGACGGCCTGGATTTACCCCGCCGAAATAGACGGCCGGATGAGCCGTCTGCACGGTAGTTTCCGTGCAGACCGAATGTACATGATCATATCCCATATATATATGCCATTTTTAACATGTTGTAAATGGTTTATGGTTAAATGAGTTAAACAATTTACTAAACAAGTTGATAGATTATAAAATCTTAATCATAATCTATTTATTTACTTAAATTTAAATGAGATGGTGAATCATAAACCATTTACTCAAAATTTTCAACCTAAACTCATTTACAAAAGAGATAGACGGCCAGATTTATAGATTGATCATGACTGTTAATACTCCTACATTCAACCATTAAAAGCGGTGGGCGAAATTTGAGCCGTCCGTCCAAATATGCGTTTAACATTTTGGATGTATTTGGAACATGATAAAACTTTTAGATGAAAATGTTTAAAATGAGAAAAATAATATGATATAATATGGGTAATGATAATGAGTAGTATAATAAAGTTAAAATAAATAGATTTAGTTTGTATAAACAATTGCGCAAGAATAATTGAAAAGTCCGGTAATTGTAGAAAAAAGTGTGAAGAAATTATTAAAAAATAAAATATTTTTGGAAAATAAAAAAATTAAAATTAAAATATTTTAGTTTGAAAAATTTTGGAAGTCACCAAACATGTCCTTAATAAAACTTTTCAAAGAAAAGTTTTTTACTTGAAATGTTTGAAAGAAGAAAAGTTGTATAATATGATAGAGGTAACGATGAAGAGTAAAAAGAATAAAATTAAAATAGACGGCCAATTATATAGATAATTATGAAGAAATAATTAAAAAATATGATAATTCATAAAAAAAAATTAAAAAATAATTAAAAATAAAGGCATGTTTGGCAAAGGCTAAAACTTTTTAAACTAAAATTTTTAATTAAAAACTTTTCACCATGTATAATTATTTTATTTTTTAATTATTTCTTTATTTTTTCTATATAAGTAACTTATTTTTTAATTATGTTTACATTTGTATCCATATAACTAACTGATCATTTTTAACTTTATTCTATTTACTCATATCATTTCATCATTATTCCTGTCATATCGTATTATTTTCTTTCTTTTCGAAATTTTGTCATTTCCTAAAAATGGAAAAGTTCGAAGATGATAAGTTTTCATTCTTGTCAAGCTCACAGTGAGTGTTTTCGAGACATTTTACTAAATAGCCCAGCAAGAGACTTACAAAAAGCAATCCCTGCAAATATGGACAATTATATTTGCAAAGCGCACATCATTGAAGCACTATCTGACTCGCTATTCGAGATGTACCAAGATGCAAATACGGCCAAAGAAATCTGAGATTCGCTTCTACACAAATACAGTACTGATGATGCAAGCATCAAATAGTTTCTAGTAAATAATTTTCATAATTATACTATGACTAACGATAAACTAATTCTTGATCAAGTTAATGAGATTGAATTTATCGTCAATAACTTGGATCACAGAGCAGTAAGATGAATGAGTCTGTTCTTGTCGGTACAATTATTGAGAAATTGCCACCTAGTTGGAACAATCATCGCAAAAATCTAAAACAAATGAAAGGATCATTGAGTTTAGATGATCTTGCTCTTAATCTTTGTACTGAAGAAAAATCAAGAAGAAATAAAAAGAAAAAAGAGCAAGTTCAATCTAAGACTCACGTAGTTGAAACTCAAAATCGGGTGACAATTACCAATAATCAACTCTCTAGGAAATTTGACTTAAATACCAATAAAACTATTGTTAAGAATAGAAAAGGACCTTGTTATTATTGCAAAAAAGATGAGACATTTAAAAAGGGAGTGTAGGCTTCTCAAAAAGAAGAATGACACTCAAAATGGTCCTAAGGTATATTTGATTGAATAAAATTTTGTTGTCATGATTTCTGAAATTTGTACTGTTAATGATAACCAGACCTGGTGGCTTGATTCTGGAGCTACTAGACATGTATGCAAAAATAGGAGTCAGTTTAAAACCTATAAATCTGGTAATAATGGAAATAATTTTTTCATGGGTAATTTGTCTATCGCCAAAGTAGTAGGATCAGGAACTATTATCCTGAAATTGACTTTTGGGAAATCACTCACCCTTACAAATGTACTTCATGTACCAAAAATTCGCAAAAATCTGGTCTCACTTAGCCTTCTTAGCAAATATGGTTTTAAATTGGTATTTGAGTCAGACTAAATTATCGTTACCAAAGAAGGTGTTTTTGTTGGGAAGAGTTATATTGTAGACAGCATGTTTCGCCTGAATGTGAATAATGGATCATCTTCTTCTGCTTATATTGTTGATTCATTTTCTTTATGACATGATTGACTAGGTCATGTTAATTTTAGAAGTATGGACACTATGATGAAATTAGGATTAATTCCTAGATCACCTAATGAATTAGCTGATAAATGTAAAGTGTGTTTTCAAACTAAAATTACTAAAAAGTCATTTCAAAAGGTAGAAAGAAAATCAGAATTATTAGATTTAATTCATTATGATATATGTGGTATGGAAAATAATCTAATAAGAGGTTGTAAAAGATATTTTATAATATTTATAGATGATTTTAGTAAATATACATATGTTTATTTGCTAAGAACTAGAGATGAAGCCTTAGAAAAATTCAAATCTTATAAAGTTAAAGTTGAAAATCAACTTGGTAAAACCATTAAATCTTTAAAATCAAATAGAGGTGGTAAATATTTATCAAATGAATTTAATGATTTTTGTGAAAATTCTGACATAATTCACCAAGTAATAACTGCATATACACCTCAACAAAATGGAACTGCAGAAAGGAAAAATAGAACATTGGTCGAGATAGTAAATTCAATGTTAATAAATACAGACCTAAGTAAAGGTTGGTGGGGTGAAGCTTGATTAATAGCTTGTCGCATTCTTAATAGAATTTCACATAAGAAAACTAAAGTCATTCCTTATGAATTATGGAAAAATAAGGCACCTAATTTTAAATATTTAAGAGTTTGGAGTTGTAAAGCCTTAGTAAGATTATTTAATCTTAAAAGACCTAAATTAGGATAAAGAGGAATAGAGTGCATATTTTTGAGTTATAAAATAAATAGTAAAGCCTATAGATTTGTAATGGTAGAGCTTAACAGTCCAATTCACTAAAGATGCTAATTTTTATAAAAACACATATAAATCTATTTCTAAATTTGTTAATATTGATAAAGCTTCTTCTTCTCAACCATTGGATAAATCTGTAAATAATAATTCTGCATCTGCAGATGAACCTATAGAAGGTAATAATAAAAATATGAGAAGAAGTAAAAGAGCTAGGGATGATAATTATAATCGCTTTGGGCCTGATTTTCAATTATACCTAGTAGAATGATCCATAGATAATATAAATGAGGAACACATGATTGTTTTACATACTGAAGGGAATCCATCTACATACGAAGAGACTATGAAATCTCCAGATGAAACATACTGGAAAGAAGCGATCCAAGATAAAATGGATTCAATAATAGGAAATGGAACTTGGACATTAGTTGATTTACCACTAGGATCTAAACCTATAGGTTGTAAATGAATTTTTAAAAAGAAATTAAAAGTTGATGGCTCAATTGATAAATTTAAAGCTAGATTAGTAACTAAGGGGTTTAACCAAAAGGAAGGTATATATTTCTTTGACACTTATGCCCCAATAGCTAGAATTTTAACCATTAAATTATTAATAGCCCTAGCTTCCATCTATCACCTTGAAATTCACCAAATGGATGTAAAAAATGCATTTCTAAATGAAGATTTAGATGAAAAAATTTATATAGAACAACCTAAAGGATTCATCATGCCTGGACAAGAAAACAAAGTTTGCAAACTAATAAATCATTATATAGTTTAAAACAATCACCTAAGCAATATTATGAAAAATTTGATCAAGTTGTATTATCAAATAGATATAAATTAAACCAATCAGACAAATGTGTTTATAGTAAATTTACTCTAAATAGAGGTGTTATTATTTGTCTATATGTGGATGATATGCTTATTTTTGGGAATGAGATAGATATTATTGAAGAAACTAAAAACTTTCTGTCAATTAATTTTGATATGAAAGATATGGGCAAAGCTGATGTTATTCTTAGCATCAAGATGATCATAAATGATAACGTATTTTCTCTTTCCCAATCGCGTTATATTGAAAAGATACTCAAACGGTTTAACCATTTTGATGTGGGTGTAGCCTCAACTCCCTTTGATCCCAGCATTAAATTATGTAAAAATGAAAAAATATCTGTAGCTCAGTTTGACTATGCCAAAGTGATTGAAAGTTTGATGTATACCATGTATTGTACTCAACCAGATATTGCTTATGTCGTGGGTGTACTTAGTAGGTTCACTAATAATCCGGAATATATACATTGGAATGCAATTTATAGGGTATTAACATATTTGAAAAAGACCATTGCTTATGGATTGCATTTCAGTGGTGAACTCACTGTATTAGAAGGGTACAGTGATGCAAGCTGAATTTCAGACACTAAGGAATCCATGTCTACTAGTGGTTGGATTTTTACCCTTGCGGGAGCTGCTATTTCTTGGGCTTCCAACAAGCAAACTCGCATTACATATTCTACCATGGAATCTGAATCCCTTGCCTTGGCTGCAGCAGGGAAAGAGGCAGAATGGCTTAGAAATTTATTACTTGAAATTCCCATTTGGCCTAAGCCTATAGCTCCTATCTATGTACATTGTGAGAGTGAAGCAACCTTATCAAGAGCATACAACAAGACTTATAATGGTAAACGAGATATATTGCATTAAGGCACAATTATGTAAGACAATTGATCCAAGATGGAGTGATAAATATTGATTTTGTAAAATGAAATGAAAACTTGGCGGACCCACTTACAAAAGGCCTTACTTGGAATATAGTCTGGAAAACAGCAAGAGGGATGAGACTTAAATCCACATGTAATGAGTTGCAATGACTGAAACTCAACTCTAAGCTTGTAGCCCAGATGTAGAGTTCAATAAGCAAAGTATGTTATTTTGCAGCTTGCAAGCACTGCTTATATTTATTTATTTAATTTTACATCCCTCAGACAATACTTGGTTCCTATAAGGTATTTACGAGGATGAGTGTATTATACTCTTAAAGGATATAAAACTATTATGTTGGAGTATTTAATTACAGTATACTCTAAATAGATCCACCTATATGAGTATTGGAAGTGAGACTGCTTCTGTTACTAGAGTGTGTGGGTTCACTCTGAGGAGCTCATGAAACCAGGATACTGACACATGGTCATAAAGTTTCACCTTAATAAACATTTGATATAATTTAAAATCTTATATGTGGGGTATGTCCAATGTATCAAATGGGGTCGACAGTTCAAAGCCCTGGCTACTGTACATCTTGCTAGATCTTAAGGTATTTCTACTAAATAAAGGTTCAAGTCTACCCGACACCTTTAATTATGTATGAGATTTCTTTGGCTTTAATGGAATTGATTTTATTTTGAAAATGGCGGGGGAATGTTGGGAATTTCATAAATAAAATACCGTTTCATACTGTAAGTGTTTCATTTTTTTTAATGCTAATATTAAATCACGTTAAAAGCTAACGTTTGAAATAGCTGACATTTGAAATAATAAATTCTTTTCAAATGTTAACAAAAAAAACTGGAGCCTATATATATAGTTGCTTATTTGCTTGGAAACACACAAAAATTTCTCTCCGACATTCTCTTGCTTTCTAGTATTTTCAAAAAGAAATTTTGTGAATTTTCTCTTTGTTGTTTTCCAACTCCATTCAAAGTCTTTTATTTTAATATCAAGTGTTTAGAATCTAGAAGGTATGTTGTTTCCATTCTAGATTAGGTTCTCTCTTTGTATCCTGAGGGCAAATTGCTATAACTCTAAACAGCTATGAAAGTGCAAATATTATTTTAAGGAAAGTGACGATTGTAACACGCCTAGAGGAGGAACCTGTTTTTTAGTTTGCATAATTTCTCACTTTCCTTAAATTTTCCGTTTCTATTTCCAAGTTCTTGCCCCAACAGCAGTCTGTTCGTCTGGCGGCAGAGAACTGGACGGAGATTGCGTTGAGGGCGTTGGCGGCGGTTGCTGCAGTCCGCTCATCTGCACCCTGTGCTGGCTTACCAGAACTCGATCAATCCTAACCGTTAACGTAAGCTTCATTGTCGGAAGTTGGTCGCCGTTACATAAAAGTAATTTCCGCAGTTTCATTGCAGTGCTATATTACACGATTATTTGCCTATGCGTTCAGTCCAATATCTCTATTGATTACCCAAAGGGTATTGATGTGGAAATTGGAGTAAAATCTTTATTGATATCTGCATGTTAAGGTTTTATGGTTCCAAGTCTGCTTGCCGCTCCAGCTTTCTTAAATTCAGTGCATCAATGGGAGCAGTCGTGTGCCTTGAATTCTAACGGCTTCAGTTCCACTTGGATATAGAAAACTATCGCTACGACTCTACCATTTCCACTTCCATGATGTAAGCTTTTCCATAGTTAATGGATATCTGTTGTATGAAACTCGATTGGATATACCATTCTTTCTTAGTCCATGTTGTTGGCTAGGTTAGCCTATGTGAGTTCCAGCATATTTATTTTTATCAACCTCCATGTTGAAAACTCGTAGCGGAATATTTATCACCTAATGATCCTGCAGATGTTGATATTTCACTATGATAGATTGGTTCCAAGATCTGGCATTCAAGGGCTTGGCCAACTCGATCATGTTAGGATAAAGTATTTTCACTAGCATCAGGTGTATCTTCATCCCCATCTAGCAATTAAAACATGAGAAGCAGGTTAGAGTGAATTAGAGAAGTCCAATGTTAAACATTTCTGTCTGATGCTAAAATATAGTCGTCATTCCATATATGCTCGTTTATGGTGCTGCTGCTTATGTAAACTTGCTTCATCTTTTTCTTTTTTATAGGATGCTTCTAAGAATTGCCACGTGGTGCCTCTTGCCTTTGATGAAGTTAAAGTGTCGATTGTTGCTCATCAAGTACAAGTTGGATGAAACGAGTTGGAGATGTCAAAGGGCTGATTTCGAGGAATTCTTGGAGTGTGTGACTTAAATCAGAGAAATTCACATTCGTGAAAGCAAGAAATAGAAAGAAGCTGATAAAAAGGGCATAAAGATAACTCAATGGGAAGGAAATTACCGCATGGTGATCGTTCTGCTTTGTAATTTATTTGCCTTGTTCTGCATCAAGGCAATTTGATAGACTTGTGTTGTAATCGGTACTGTTGAAGGTGCTGTACGCTAGGTTTTACTTTGATGATGGATTAATATTGAACGGTGAATGACTAATTGCATTAGCATTCTGATGAGGCAAATATAACCTTCATACAGAATGACTGTTATGTAAATGACAGTAGTGGCAATGCGATGCGTGTTCCTTTGTGCATGCGAGTGGTTTATCATTCTTGAGTGACAAATGATGAACAGCTAATGAGTTGTGTATATCTGTCTGCAACACGCTGGGAGGTTTGGAGGCTTAATTTTCATTTCCGCCTACAATTTGCATAATCTCAGAAAGAAGCTTTATCTAATGATCTGGTCTTATACACTTGGCAGGCTAAATCTACTCAATGTTTTACTGCACTTTTTTTTAGGCACCTTTGTTGAACAGCTTTATTGGCCAGTTGCACTCGCATCTAAATGCAGTCAGTGTAGAAGTGCAAAATTTTATTACTCTACGCATCAACGAATACAAGAAAATTTTAAATTGAAAAGAATGAAACACACAAAGCCCTCAATGTAAAAACACAATTAAAAATGGGAGGCAATTTCATTACATCAGAGTATTAGACTTATATACAAACAACTTCTCTAGCCAAATCTCCAAAGGTCAATTCAACACACAATTGAAAGCAAGGAAACAACTATGAGAGAATAGAAGAATTGAAGTTCGTACACCGAGAAAGGATCAGCCGCACAAATGGAAAGACGAGGATGAAGTATGTTCTGCTGATCGAGCCAACTTTAGGAGAGATGATGGGGAAGACGCAATCCAAAATCCTAGTCTTGGCCAAAAGAAGGCTGACCCAGTTCATGATAGTGATCAAATCGCTTCTCCCTGTCACATCTGTATGTAGTTCCACCATTTTCCATAAGGCGTACAGTGTGACCGCCAAGAAATGCATGAAGCCTTTATAACAGCTATCGTGATTAGCAAAAGGAAGAGAGAAATTAAGGGCAAAAAGCTTCACTATTAGTTCAAAACAAAACTATTGGAATTTGGTGATTAGAGGAGACTGTATGTGCCATCCGAGTTGAGCCATTGCCAGAGGTAGGCCAGGGACACCCACCATTCCACTGCTTAAAAATCGAAACCACTGCACCCATTTGAAGTGTTTGTCATTTCACTGTTGCTTTTCACAGTGTTGGTTAATGCATTTGAATGAAAAACAGAGAATTCCATAGAAACATAAAACATGAAACAGAACATGATGCTAGCCATACTAACAGAATTGATTTGCATATTCTACAGGAAACAGAAAATTCCACAACAATAAAATAATATGCATTTTGAATGATTGTGCCCATCAATCTTTCTAACCTCAATTCAAAATAAAATAACAGACAACATAGACTGATCGACAGATGATGATTTCTCAAGTTACATTAGGAAAAAAAATAGAGGGTGTCTACAATGCCAATAGCTGTAACGTTTTGCGTACTTTGATTGAGAAAGGCGGCAAGAACTCCCAATCGAAACTGGTCGATTTTCTAATGAGCCGAGTCACGTGAGGGACGTGGGTGAGATGCCAATTTGCGGTAACTAGGGATAGGGGTTTCAAATAGGGAGATGTGTTCCAATAATGGGGAGACAGGTCTGGATATCCCTCAAGTTCCCTATCTCCATCGTAGTTGTGAAATTTTCTAATTTTCAAAATTCTACAAAAAATAATAATAATAATAGAAGAAATCCAAAAATGATAACATTTAATACACACACACACACACATAGGCCTATATAAAAGTGAAGAAAAACAAAAACATATGAAACAATATAAAATACAAGAGCCTATTACTTAGGTAATTAGCAACAACTCAGGTAAGTTGCGACAACTCATTGTATAGTATATTAGTATCATAACTCTTATATGAACAACAGCAACAAATGAAAATTATACATAAAAGGGCATAACAGAGACTACAATGACAAAGTCATATGCATTGCTCATTGAATAATACATATCAGAGCCCTTGGCTTATCAGCAAGGCCATCATCGCCCAAGTGAACAATATAAACTGAGATCGTAGGAAAAGTTATGTGGAAGAGAAGAATATCAGTGTTGATGACTGTTTAACCAAGAACATAACAATCCCAACTTGTACGAGTTTCATACCTTCCTGAACGACTCCTCTTTACTCTGCATGTAGCAATAGTAGCAGCAAGTGTTGCTTCAACGTTTGATGACCTTAGAGTAGAGTTGTTGTTTGAGGGCATCATCTTCCCATTCCAATGACTCCCACCAGTTTGCATTGCACTCTACGCTTTCTATATTCGGAGCTTTGGAAAAGCCATGAGGGAGGCTCTTCAGATTGTAACAGTCATAAATTATAATTTCCTCTAATGATGGCCAATCGGATGCTGCGGAAAGCTTTTTGTTGCTACATATGCATCGCAATTGTGGTAGTTGGAATAGACACAATGTCTTCAATTGAGGGAGTAATGTTTGAATGTCGGAGACCATCTCCTCACCACCCTCCTCCCCTACTTCTATGCTAATTATCTCCTCCACTTCACAACAATTGTTTACATTCAAGTATTCCAAGTTTGAGAGTTGTGATATGAGGCCCTTTGATAAGACTCGTTTCAACTTGGGACAATCTTCCAAGTATAGATATGTGAGGGTAGGGAAACATCTTCCTACTTCAATTACTGGCCCCTCCCACATGCTCTTCAAATTATGTAGACTGATAAGATCCAGCGACTTTAAGTTAGGCAATAAGTCACTAGGATTTTGTACGATGGTTTCAATATCTTTGCAGCAAATTACATAGCAATATTTTAATTCCTTCATTTTTCCCCACCCAAATTCCGATAAACTCTGAACGATAACACTGTCTCCAATTGCCAAGGTATCCAAACATGCTAATATCTCATCAGAAATAGCGTTCCACATACGATCATTGTATAGCATCACCCTCCTTGACGCATCAGGCAAAACAAAATCTGGCCGCCCATCATCTAATGCCAGACGATTCCAGCCATTGAAGATTAATTTTGGCAACGAATCTTTGTAATAGATGTGTAGTCGGAAAGTGGTGAGTTGCTTCCAGGATATGCTTTGTTGGATAAAGCATTCCAAATGGTCTAACTTTGAAACTTCAATAAAAAGATGAGTTAACTTATTTAACATACTAATATCATCCATCACACCTTCTGAATAATACTCACCCCACCACTTATAAGCTTTATTTAGATGGATACCCAATCTCTCCAACTTTGAGAGTTTTGATATTCTAGGAAACATCTTCTTTACCTCCTGCGCTTGATTTGTATTTAGTGATGCACTACAACACACTTCAAAATGTTTGAGAGAAGCCAAGTCTTCAATTTCAGGTGGCAAGTAACAAACCTCATTCTTTCCTTCCATTTGAAATATCTCGAGTTTAGAAAGGCCTCTTATCTCCGAAGGAATAACCTTTAAAAACTCACAATTATTGAGGTACAGACCTTGAAGGTTGGCTAAATTGCCAATAGACTGCGGCAACGAGTATATATGAGTCTTAGATAAGTCCAAAACTACAAGGGCAGGCATGTGCACAAAAAAATCTAGTGTAATATCTTTCAACATGGAGTTTCCTTGAAGGAATAGTGTTGTTAGCATGGGACAATTTGGCGGTGTCTGTGGCAGAGTTGTCAGACCATTTTCCATTAGTGAGATCCTTTCAGTCTTCTCCCAATCCTTTAGTCTTGGGGTCTCTAACAATTTGACACCAGCTTTGACAAATGACCAACTGTAGTTGTCTTTTCCCTTTGTCGATGAGATTCTCAATGCAAGATCTCTCATCACATCATGCATTTTCACACAATCTTCTTCTGAAAAATTGACAACTTTTTCCAACAAACATGCTTCCAGTAGCTCATCCATTTTTGAAAGTCCCTTATCATGTGCATAGTCAAAATCACTACATCCATCAATGAAACCTTCATTTATCCAATATTCTACTAGTTTGATTTTGGGTATCATCCAGTCTTCTGGAAATAAAGCACAATATAGAAAGCATTTTTTTGTGCTCTCATCCTTCAACCAATCATAACTATATTTTAAACGTTTAAAAACTTTTTCTTCCATATCTTCTATTTCACTAGCTGATACCGAGGACTTCAATTCCCATAGTGCACATTTCCACCTATAAATACCTTGAACATTTCGAAGAGCCCCAGCAACAACCACGATAGCAAGTGGTAAACCACAACATTCCTTAGCAACCTCTCTGGCTAATGGTTCAATTCTTGGATCATTGGCAACTACACCAACTCTCTCTTGAAATAAAGACCATGCTTCATTCTCCGACAAGGTCTTTACCTCAATTTGCTCATCCGTTCCCATTTTGTTACATACTCTAAGAAAGCGAGTTGACAGTACCACCTTAGAGCCGGTTTTGCCTTCATCAAAAAGAGGGACTCCCACCTCTTCCAAGTCAATCATGTCCCATATATCATCAAGAAGCAACAAGAATTTATCAGACTTGAGACTCCTAAATACTTTTCTTCTTAATGAGTCATTAGATTCGCCACTTTGTCTTTGCACTATCAACATCCGAGCAAGTTCCTCTTGAACACTTCTGTTGGTTCCTTCCTTTGACACAGTTACCCATAGGACACTGTCAAACATTTGCTTTATTTCTAAATGATTATGCAAGATTTTCATTATTGTGGTTTTACCGATCCCACCCATACCCCAAAGCCCAATTCTAGTTATGTTGGGTTCTTTGGTCTTGGCTAGTAATTCTTGCAATGTTTGGTCTGCTGTTGCATTGCCTTCCAATACTCTTGGTGTAGGCATTGGCATTATATGTTGTGGTTCACGGATCACTAAATCTCCTTTAAAATCGAATTTTTGTAGCTCCTCTGCCTGATGGGTCATTGCCGCTATTTGCTTGCTCAGATTCAACCGCCAAGAAAGATTTGGACACCATCCCCCCAGCCATGTCTCGTTTTTATTGTATTCTTCTTGTACTTTTTGCCGCTTATTTTGAATTTCATCTACTTCTTTGAGCCAACCTTCACATTCACTGCTCGACCTTTTTCCGGTTATTTTCTGGCTAACATCTTCCTTCCGATGATCTAGTCTTCGAAACTTCTTGTGAAGTTCTTCGAAGTTCTTATCAAGATTGTTCACATAACCAATTCTACTAGATATTTGGTCTCTAACGAGTTTCCAAACCTCAAGCAGTGTTCCCAATGCTTCCATATTCCTTCAAACAAACAAATGGAGGAGTAAAAATTAGCCAATGAATTATACACATGTACCTGAATTTTATCAAAATTGCAAGAATAATTATTTACGCCAAATGTCATAACCCGAAAACAACTAATTGTGTAGCCAAATAATTAATTGTAACTAAAATATACCTAATGCAACAAAATATATTATATGTAGCAAAAAAAAAATCAGCTACATTAAGGGAAATTTGTTTTAGCGGTCTGGAAAAAAGTCAAATAAAGGGTTCACACGAGCTGCAGTTTGCAGGTATGGAGGTCGATCATAATCATATCATATTTAATTATTGTAAGCAATCGCAAAGTAAATCAAATAAGCAGAAAAACCATCCTTGTAGAAAAACCATCCTTGTAATAGTTAAAATTTGGGAGTGCTTTGTGAGGCCCGTGTTCTACGTAATTTCTCTATTTTTAAAATCTAAATATTAATGAAAAATCTACTTCATCCATTGTATTTAGTATCATTTTTATTATCATAGAAACTATTTCATTTATCTAATATCATTGTATATGGGCCCAATATACAAACATGTAAAATTGACATAATAAAATGATTTAATATTAAATATCAAAATTTAAGTAGTAATTTTAATATCTAAACTATCTAAAATATCACAAGTATGTGAATACATGATTCTCTAAAGTACTGTTACATTCTAATATATGTGAATGGATTTATGTATTTTCTCTAGTTTACACGTGAATATACCCTATTCACATATTGAATCTGGATGAAACTTGATCTCTTAATTAAACTAATAATATTAAGTACAATGAATGAATTTGATTTACCATCAAACATGAAAATTTCAAAAACAAACGAGGTTATATGGACCGTTATATGTAACCGTAGAAGCAGGCCCATTTAAAAATTTTCTCGCCATATCTGGAATCAAAGCCAATACAACAAATACGGCAACATCTTTCTATAGTACGCAGTGTAAAGGAACTACTACATACTAATTAAGCGGGGCAGTTCTTTTCTCCATTGAGACCGTTTGCAACTTGAATTTCTCTCCCCTTTTTTTTATTTCTTTTCACGGTGCAAGTCATGCATTAATGGCTGAAACTATTTATTTAACCAACAAATAAACAATATAATTAATTAAAAAAAATTTATAATATATAACGTCAAAAATAATTAAAAAGAAACTCATGTATTTTCGCTGTGGACCACATATAAGTATAATTAAAATTATTTTCTATATAATACAAATATTCTTGTCGGAGAACATATACGTGGATTGACTCTTTAAAAATTATACATTTAAAATGAAAAATCCATTTAAAATGAAAGATCCGAGGTAGTTTCACTGCCACAAATACATGCAGCGGCAACGGGGAAGCAGATTAATAAATATCTCCAATGACCTAATTTCTAAATAAGAAAAAAGGCGTAAAGAAAAGAATGAAGAAATCGTGAGTAGAGAACTTACCAATGGAGTAGAAATAGAACTGGCGTTAAAAAAATAATATAATACTTCTAAGAAAGCCGGAGATTTCTAAGTATTCTGCTCCTCGGCATCACCAAAATTGAAGAGAGGCAAAGAACATCCGCGTCCGGCAGATAAGGAAGACCAGAAGTCGTCGAGAGTCGAGACCGACAAGCTCCCTGTGAACTCCTCGTTTCTTTGTTTTGCACTGTCACATCAGGTAGCAAGGGCTGGCGTGAATGTGGATGAGCGAGATTGACTTGATTGGCACGCGATTGGTAATGTGGAATGCGACGGGACAGTGGAAAAGTGTTAAATATAATATTTCGAAAATTACGTGAGTGATATAATATAATATAATATAAAGTTGTAATAAATAGTATAGTTGTAAGAAAAATAATTTATATATAAAGATAAAATATAAAATAAAATTGTTAAATAGTTAATATGTTAAATCATTTATATATAATGCTTGAAAGAGAAAAAAAACAAGTATTAAAACATTTTTACACAAATGGGCTAGAATGGGACCCTTGGGAATAGGCGGGCGAGATTATTAGCACTAATTGTATTACTTTGTGGGCAAAAAAATCTAACTAGTTTTCGTATGCAGCATGAATTGGGAGGGGTGAACATGAATTGGGAGGGGTGAATGGGAAGGGGCATTTGTGCACAAGTAAAAGCATTTACTGTTGTATCAAGGGAAATAAACCAAAACTTTGTTACCGTCCATAGAGGCCCATCCTAAAAGCCTTATGTGGCAACAGGAGTCCCTGTCATATGCACCCAGGTGCGTATATTTATTTTTAAATTTTTTTGAACTTTTTTTATACAACTGTTATTCTATATTTAATATGTGTATTAATTTTTATTATTTTCAGAGTTTTTTAAATATTTTTTAGAATTTTTAAAAATCAATGGCATATTAATAATTTTAAATCACAAAAAATGCCACTAATTTTTAAAAATCCTTAAAAAATATCTAAAAGTCTTAAAAAATGGTAAAAATTGATCACATGTTAAATACACTTATATTAACAGCTTTATGAAAAAATTTTAAATTTTTTTAAAAATGGGTCATATATGACCAAGCACCATGGCAAAGGGAAGCAAGACATGTCCAGTTTCTTTTTAGAACCAAGACCCAATATGTTAGTTAATGGTAGTATTGACATTATTGTAATTGAGATATATACAGGGTATTTTAGTTGAAACTACACTAAAAGTGATTTGATATCTAGGAGCAAACTCATGGGAAGCACTTCCCATGAAAAAAATGAAGCAAGAGTATTGTGGTAAATTTACAGCATGAGTATATTCAACAAAAAGTATATGTTTGCTTTTTTGATAAAGTTTAAATTATATATATATATACAAAATCTCAATTTATTCTATTCATTCAGTGGAACAGTTATAAAAACATGTGTAAGTATAATTTTTCATTATTTGATATTTTTTAAAAATATTTATGTAGAAAATATTATTTTTTAATAAGATTTCATTATAATTGATAAAGTTCAAAAAATATTTTTATATAAGAAATTATATTATATTATTTAAAGTTCATATAAAGAAGTTACTCTCAACAATTACAATTTCAATATTTATTTTTGAATTTTTAAAAATTTAATATTATTTTTTATTTTCAAAAATAATAACATCTAGCCGAATCTAACGGGATCTAACAACATCTAGCTAGATCTAACCCGATCTAACCGGATCTAATTTTTTATATTAATGAGTTAATCCTAATTTAATATTTGTAATATGATCCTAAAACCTTTTTAAGGCTATTTACACATTAATTACAGAAATTAAAACTTGAATAATACAATTTAATGAAATAATCAAAATCTAATGGCATATAACGGGATTTAACTCGATCTAACTGGATCTAACAGTATCTAACTAGATCTAACTCGATCTAACTAGATTTAATTTTTGATATTAATGAGTTAATCTTAATTAATACCTGTAATATGATCTTAGGCATATTATAAGCTCATTTATACTTTAATTACAAAAATTAAAATTTAGATAATATGATTTAATAAAATAATAAAAAAGATACAGTATTTAACTGGATCTAACAACATCTAACCCGATTTAACCAAATCTAATCAGATCTAATTTTTTATATTAATGAGTTAATCCTAATTTAATACCTGTAATATGATCCTAAGCCCCTTATAAGGGCATTTATTACCTTAATTACAGAAATTAAAACATAGATTATACGAGTTAATGAAATTCATATAAATCTAATGACATCTAACCAGATCTAATTTTTCATATTAATGAGTTAATCCTAATTTAACACCTATAATATGATCCCAGACCCATTATAAGGTCATTTATACCTAAATTAGAGAAATCAAAACTTAGATAATATGATTTAATAAAATAATCAAAATTTAACAGCAACTAACCAAATCTAAGAGCACCTAACCGAATCTAACTTGATCTAATTTTTTATATTAATGAATTAATCATAATTTAACACTTGTAATATGATCCTAAGCCCCTTATAAAGTCATTTATACCTTATTTACAGAAATTAAAACACAGATAATACGAGTTAATGAAATTCATTTAAATCTAATGACATCTAACCCGATTTAACTAGATCTAATTTTTTGATATTAATGAGTTAATCCTAATTTAACACTTGTAATATGATCCTAGGCATCTTATAAGGTTATTTATATCTTAATTATAAAAATTAAAATACAGATAATTCGTGTTAATGAAATCCATCTAAATTTAATCACTCCTAACCCGATCTAACTGGATCTAATAGCATCTAACTAAATCTAACTGGATCTAACTGGATCTAACCCTATCTAACTGGATTTAATTTTTGATATTAATGAGTTAATCCTAATTTAATACTTATAATATGATCATCGGCCCCTTATAAGGTCATTTATACCTTGATTACAGAAATTAAAACTAGATAATACAATTTAATGAAATAATTAAAATCTAATGACATCTAATAGGATCTAACTCGATCTAACTGAATCTAACAGCATATGATTGGATCTAACCTGATCTAACTAGATCTAACAATATATAACTGGATCTAATTACATCTAACCAGATCTAACCAAATCTAATAACATCTAATCAGATCTAACTGAATTTAATAACATTTAATTTTAATATTTTTAAAAATATTTTACATAAAATTATGTATTTTGCAAAAGATATATATTTAATAATTCATTTTGGAACTATGCAAACCTTGATTTTGAATTAAATCATTTTAAAACTTAATAATTATATAAATCTATTATTAAAATAGTATTTAATTTAAATTAAATGAATTAAAATTTTAAATAAATATATAAAAAATAAATAATTATTTTATATATCTCTTTAAAAATAAATTTTAGTAAATTATATTTATTTAAATTAAAATAACTATAATTTAGATTTAATAATATACATATGTATGACTTTTTGAGACTATTTTAATAATGATTAAAGTGTAATTTAGATTTAAATAAACTAAATAAGTATACATGAATTTTTGGGACTTTTATGCTAGTTAACTTTTATATGCATGATCCAAAAATAGTTAATGGGTATTAAATTTGTATTTAATGTGCTATCGAAGATTAATGTTTTATATTCTAATTATAATTTGAACTAAGATGATACATTTTTAAAAAACTAAATATTTTGAAGACCTACTTTACGTCAGTGGCTCTCTGAATTTTGCAGCTACAACAGGAGCAGCATTCAATGTAATTTCAACGGTTACAAATCCTTTTTTATATCCGACAGGCTTCGGATTGAAATGTCCAGCATCATGAAATTTACGACTAATGGAAATAATCAAATGGCTAGCTATATTTAGAAAGAGTTCTGATTTTGTTAGTCTAGATAAGTAACAGCTTGCTTAGCCCACTCTAATAAATTTATTTTTTTCTTTTTTTCTTTTTTCATAAACTCGTTAATCTTAATGTATTTAATATATAAATCTAGATGTTTTGGTGTATAAATTAAGTTTTATTATTTTGGAGATATGTATATTTTTTAGATTATAAAATGTTGAGAATATTTTAACGTTTTTAAAGTTTTTTAAATTACTAAAATAATCCTTTGTTTGAAAATCCAAAAAATATATACACATATTCAAAAATAGTAAAACTTGATTATAAATTAAATACATGTACATTAAAAATTTTATAAAAAAAAGAAAAAAAATCAGATTTTTAGCATGGGCTAAATAAGCCGTTACTTACCCAGACTATCAAGGACGTGCCTTATCTAAAAATATTTGCAGTTATTCTATGAAAATTGTTAACCACATAATTTTTGTATGCCGTGATATTTTCTATAAATCAAAGCTACTCATTACTTATGCGAAGTTAAGTTTAATCTTTGGAGTGATTTTTATAACACTTGTACTTATCATTGGATAGGAATATCTGAATATTATAGACTTTTGTGGCTTTTATGGAAATATATTCACTACAACAAATTTAATCATAAGCATCAAATCCGGCAACCAACGGGTTGCATATTTGCCGAAATTCATGATATTTCAACAAACGCAATAGACCAGCTACAACCATAATACCTTTAAATTTTGTTGTAACAAATACCATCAAATATTGTTGTCACAAATCCAACTTTATTTTAGTGTTTTCATTTATTTGCTCCAAAAGTCAACATAGTTAAATGATAGTCAAAGTGTAATATTTCAATGCATTCGGTTGCATTAACATTTTAGTGCACTCATGTGCAAAAATTTTTTAAAATTTTTTTGAAAAGTTTTTAAAACTGTTAATCTAGATGTATTTAATCTATAAACTAAATTTTTTTCAGACATATGTATATATCTTTATTTTTAAAAAATAGAGGGAGTTTAGTCATTTTTAAATGACTAAAATACCCTTTTTTAAAAAATAAAAAATATATACATGCATATCCAAACTAGTAAAGCTTAACACATAATTTGAATATATCTAGATTAACAATTTTATAAAAAAAAACTCAAAAAATAAAAAGGATGTTTTACACCCGATTGCAGTAAAATAGTAGGACTCTAGCTTAAATAGGCATGGGTACAATTTTGGGCTCATTTTTTATTCTACTATAATTATCACTTGTGTAGGAATATCCTTTTCTACATAATTTTTTATTTTTTTTTAAGAATAAGTTTTTTCTTAATTTGATATGAGTGTTGATGTTTTCATTATTCTATATACTTTCATTTATTTTTCAGAGTTTTTCATTTAAATACCCTGTATATTTTACCCTTATTATTCTCTTTAATTATCCCTTTGCATTACCCATCATACCATATTATCTTTTGTCTTTCTTAAAAAAAAATATTCCAACCTACTTTTTTGCTTATTACCAAATATGGTGAAATAAATAGAAGAAACTAAGGATTCTTTTGCGGAAAAATACATATACATAAGATCTTTTCTACGTCTAAAAAAAAATCCAAATAAAATGCTCATTTGACCTGCAATTTACAGTAGAGTAGAGTTACAATCTAGAGTCAACAAAGTAAATCAAATGATCATATGAGAAATTAAAAACCGTTCTTCAAAAAAAATTAAAGGTTAATATTTTACTCATGCACACCAAAAGAAGAAAAAATTGACCCTTGTAGCATATCATTATTATTTTTGTAACAAACAATGTGTGTGTGTGTGTATATGTATATATATAGAACATTTCTTGTGCAGTGAAGTTGCATCATAGTTAATGGTGCATTTGGCCCAAAATGAGTCCCACATGTACTTAAATGTATTGATACTTTATACAATCATTTATCGATATACAAATTTTATAGCAAATGATTTACATGTTGAAAAAATAACTTTAAAGTTGTTATTTACATTAAACTATTTTATTATGTCGAATTTGTACCATTTTTCAAATGGAGTCCATACACATATCCAATTGAAATGAAAATTGGTATGATAATATAATACATAATTCTAAATACAACGGGTGGAGTAGATTATAATTTTACGACCATACGGGCCCATTTTGAGATAACTGCACTATAATTGTGATGCAATGAAGCCTCACTTCAATAGTTCTCGTGTGTGTGTGTGTATATATATATATATATATATATATATATATATATATATATATATGAGAGTTGTTCTAGTGCAACGCAACTACATCAAAATAGTGGTACATTTGCCTAAAAATGGGCTCCACACCTATTAGAATGCAATGAAACTTTATACAATCATTTATCCATATATAAATTCTATAGAAAATAGTTTACATACTGAAAAAATCATTTTAAAGTTATTATTTAGATCAAACTATTTTGTTACGTTGAATTTGTACCATTTTCAGATGTAGTCCATACACATATCCGAATTGGATGAAAATTGGTATGGTAATAGAATACATTATTTTAAATACAATGAGTGAGTTAGATTATAATTTTTATGATCATGCTGGGCCCAAATTGGTGCAACTGCATCGCTGTTATGGTGCAGTTGTGCTGCAACTGAATATTTCTCATATAATTGAAGTGCAGCTTATTGTACTACAATTCTCAAAATGGGTCCTATATGATCATAAAATTATAATCTACTCCACCTATCGTATTTAAATTATGTATTCTATTACCATGCCAATTTTCATCTCAATTGAATATGTGTATAGACTCCATCTAAAAATGATACAGAATCAACGTAATAAAATAGTTTAATGTAAATACCAACTTTAAAGTTATTTTGCCAACATATAAATCATTTGCTATAAAATTTATATATAGATAAATGATCGTATAAATTATTAATATATTTAAGTACATGTGGGGCCTATTTTGGACCAAATGCTCTGTGAATTATGGTGCAGCTTCACTGCACAGGAAATGTTCTCTCATATATTTATATATGAGAAATATTCAAGTGCAACTTCACTGCACCACAATTATAGTGTTGTTATCTCAAAATGGGCCTCATACGATCATAAAATTATAATCTACTCCACCAATTGTATTTAGAATTATGTATTCTATTATCATACCAATTTTCATCCCAATTGGATATTTTTATGGACTCCATCTGAAAATGGTATAAATTCAATGTAATAAAATAGTTTAATATAAATAATAATTTTAAAGTTATTTTTTTAACATGTAAACCATTTGCTATAAAATTTATATATAGATAAATAATTATATAAATTATCAAAATATTTAAGTACATGTGGGGCCCATTTTGGGCCAAATGCACCGTTAATTATGGTGCAACTGCATTGCATAGGAAAAGTTGTTATATATATGTGAGAAATATTCAAGCACAGCTTCATTGCACTACAATTATGGTGCAATTATCTCAAAATGGGTTTCATATGATCATAAAATTATAATCTACTCTACCAATTGTATTTAAAATTATATATTCTATTACTATACCAATTTTCATCCCAATTGGATATTTGTATGGACTCAATATGAAAATAATACAAATTCAATGTAATAAAATAGTTTAATGTAAATAACAACTTTAAAGATGTTTTTTCAATATGTAAATCGTTTGTTATAAAATTTATATATGGATAAATGATTGTATAAAGTGTCAATATATTTAAATACATATGGGGCCCATTTTGGGCTAAATTCACCGTTAATAATGGTGCAGCTTCACTGTACAGGAAAGGTTCTCTCTCTCGTAACCCTTACATGGAAGCGGTCCCATATAACCCATTCAAATTTTAAGATATTGATCATTGATGAAAATTTTAATTCATTCATTATATTTAACATCATTTGTTTAGTTAGGATACTAAGTTTTATCCAAATCAAGTATGTGCATTGGCCATATTTGCTCAAAAATATATATATTCATGTGTAAATTATACAAAATGCTCAGATCCATTCACACATGTATTAGAATATAACAATACTTTATAGAATTACTTATCCACATATTATCAATATTTTAAATGATTTAGATGTTGAAAAACTACTTTAAAGTTGATGCTTTAGCATTAGACCATGTTAATATGTTGATTTTACACATTTATAGATGAGATCCATATACAGTGAAATTTAAAAATAAAAGGATTTCTAGGATACTATAAATGATGTTAAATATAATGGATGGAGTGGATAGTGGATTTCCACCAATTATAAAGATTTTAAAAATGGAAGAAATTACATAGAAATAGAGTTTCATAGAAGCGTGACCGATATACATATATATGTATATGTATTTCCACTCGCGAAAAAGAAGACATTACTAAGTAAGCGCCCATAAATATATGAAGCAGCAAGCTAATCAAGAAAATTCTCCTATCCACCTAATTTCTAAATTAAAAAATAGCCGTTAAGAAAGAAAAGGAGAAATTACATTCGTAGAAAACTTACCAAAGGAGTAGAATTGAAGTGAAAAGAAAGAAAGACGGACGTAAAGAAAAGAGGCATCCACCCGATAATACACAATAAGAAGGAAGGCTAGAAGTCTTCGAGACTTACAAGCTCCATTCCTGGGATGGTCAGAAAAAACAAGTGAATTAGTTGATCAGCTAGCTGCCGAAACCTTGGAAGCATTAGGAGTAGAGAGCTTTCTTGGCAGAGAACTTACCGAAAGAATAGAACTGAAGTAAAAGGAAAGAAAGCCGGAGATTTTTTTTATTATTGTGATCCTTGGAAGCAGCAAGCTTTAAGAGAGATGTAAAAAAAATTAAAAATAATGAAGACAACAAGTCGACGAGACTGACAAACTCCATTTCCTGGATGGATTCGTAGAAATAATGAGATAGCTCAGCCAGCTGCTGGAAGAATTTGTTAAGGTTGGTGGGATCCATATGCAACTCTCCTTTATTTGTTTTGCAATGTCACATAATAAATTTTTTTTGGATGAGTGTTTATATTGCAATCATCTCATTTTTGTATTACAATTAGGTCATGAAACATTCTAATAATTTCCTTACAACATATTACAAACATCTTTACTATATTTCTTATATTTTTTCTAACAATATTTTTAATGCTCTTATTGGTGGATGCTCCCACAATTCTGGCTACAAATGACAACACCGCTGTCGGAACCTCTGTCTGCAATAGTGATAGAAATGGAGGCTACCATGTTGTGGCAATGTCACATAATAATTTTTTTTAGTGTTGTTTATATATTATGACAATTGAAATTATAATTATGCACATTCATAATTCTCACACCATAGAAAGAATCAGTAAATACGACCATACTAGGGGGAATCTGAAAATATCCCCAAATCAAGGGAAAATTGCAAATTCACTCTTGCAAGGAAGAGACTTGAACAGCAGATCTATGCGAAAATATGCTCTACTAATGCTACCACTCAGCAAGCAAGGCAAGTCCCTGGTGGCAATGTCACATAATACTTTTTTTTGGAAATATCACCTAATACTTTTTTTCAGAAAACTCTCTTTCATACTCATAACATTTGCTACTAATTCTTTACAGACCATAATATTTTATAAATTCCTCCTATACCTATAACATTTCATTTTAAATTCTCTCATGCCTATGTCGTCAATACAATCGTTATCTACTATGTTGAAAAATGATTTTGGCCATTGAAAATTTTCTAATTAAAATAATTTAACCTTAACATGACCCAATTGATGATAGTAAATAATTAACATACGATATTAAATAATGCAAGAGTCATATTAAGGTTGAATTATTTTAATCAAAAAATTAAAAAAAGCAAAATTGTCTTTTAAATAGGGTAGATAGCAGCCGTGTTAACGACGCAGGCCTAATAGAAATTTTAGGCACAAGAAGAATTTCTCAAACGTTGTAGATATGTTATGAATTAGGTGTAATTCTTTATGTGTATAAAAACAATTCTCCTTTTTTTGATGAAGTCACGTAATAGAATGGGGTGAAAGTGGACTTTTACAATTTTACTTTGTGGGCTCCTAGCTTAAATATAATTTTCAAGTGCGTGAGAAGGAATTCAATAAATCAATGGATTATTTGCAAAGGTGCCCCGTGAGAAGGCGTACTTCTAAGATTAATCATAATTTTTTATTTTTTATTTTTTGCATAGGTGGCCCAAAAATCCAGTCATATATCTAGGATTTTGATCCAATACATTTATATACACACACATGCACCACAATATTGGAAATGCCTGCAAGGAAAGTTGAATCGCTTCAGGGCAGAAGCGAAAGCGTTTATCCTTTTTTTTTTAATATTTTTTTCGATTATTTTATATGTATACGTGGGCACAAAGAAGGTCTCTTTATTGCCCAAAATTTATATGATTTTATTTTCTAGTATTTTTTTAATTTAAAAAATATTAGATAAAACCCGGTTATATGGGACCCCTTTTATGTATATATATGATTTGATCCAATGCATTTACATGCACAATAATAAGTTATAGTGCCTTTAGCTCAAAATAGGTCCTGCTTGCTTTAAATGTTTTAATATTTTATATAACTATTTATTCATATATAAATTATATCTCAGATAGTTTACATGTTAAAAAAAATAATTTTAAAATTGATATTTACATCAAACTATTTTATTATGTTAATTTTGTATTATTTTCATATGAGAAATTTATGCATATTATACATATCGGATTGAGATAAAAATCAGTATGCTAATAAAAATTAATTATAAATACTTTAAGTGGAGTAGATATATATTTTATGATCATATAGAGCTCATTTTGAGCTAAATGCACTGTAATTTATGGTACATGTAAATGCCCATGATAAGTTCTTCTATATATATACACACACACACCTCATAATACAGGAGAGTCCCAATCTTATGCATCCAAATGCCCTGAACTTCAATGCAATCAGGTACAAGAACTCGTTTTTTATGTTTTTTGAAAATTTTTTTATATAACTGCTAATCTAAGGGTATTTAACATGTATATCAATGTTTACATTCTTTAAAAACTTTTAGATATTTTTCGATTTTTTAAATTAGTGGCATTTTTGTAAATTATGAATTACAAAAATGTTACCAATTTTAAAAAATAAAAATATCAAAAAATCTCCAATGGTAAAAATTAATACACATGCTAAACACGCATTGATTAATAAATCTATAAAAAAAAATAAGTCAAATGCACACAGGTCCATTGAGTCAGGACCGAATATTGGAAATGCATGCAAGGAAAAGTTTAATTACTTCAAGGGCCTGTGTGCAGAAGGGAAAGCGTTTATTTTTTTTAATAAGTTTCTAATTATTTTATATGCATATGTGGGCACAAAGAAGATCTCTTTAGTGCCCAGAATTTATACGATGTTATTTTCTGGTATCTTTTTAATTTCAAAAATATTAAATAAAGCAAAAAGAAGTAAATTTTGGGCACTAAAAATATCTTGCCTAAGTGAAGCACTTCAAAGTTTAGGGCCTTTTGCTAATCAGGTATACGCTAGTTGGTATTGGATATAGAAAGATTCGCGCTAGTTTGGATTCCTAACTCAGCGGGAGCTAAGGAGCTTTAATTTAATCCTTAAGATGTAAGTTGATTATAGAAAATTCGTAAGGATTTCTAATCTTGATTTGTAATATCAGATGGGAAAAATAATAATATTGTTAGTAAGATTTTAGATGAAACAATAAAAAAAACTTTAAGGCCTTTTTAAAACAATTCAATAAGCTTAAATAGGATAGAAGAAATGTGATAAGAATGCAATGATGTGTATTAGAAAGAGAATCCTGAAGATACGCCTACAAGGATCGACTAATAATGTATTGCTTTTTTTAGTAGTTTTTTGTAGAACGTATATCTTATATTACACTCAAACTCATTCACACGGAAGATGACAAACTTTTATTTAACCTTGATAATAAGCTTCCATCCACGGGACACAAAAACATTCCACCTTATTCTTTCACGAGACGAAGATCTCACCGAAAATTTTGGCCCCATATTGGGCTCGAACTCACTCTGATACGCCTCACAACCTCGTCCACGACCAGTCGAGTACAATTCAATTAGCATATTGGTGTTTTTAAATTTGCTGAAATTGCCAATTTTTTTCTTAAGAAGATAAAATTTTTCTAATAAAAATTGTAAGTACATTACTTAACTTAAAAGAACGTCTTCATCTTAGAGGATCTTCAATGACTGTTTCATTCTTATATTTTACTACTCAATTCAATTACATATTTTTCTATTCTCTAGAGTTAATATAACAATATTACTAAAAGAACGGCTATGAAAACATTGCTCAAAAAATGGAAGGTAAACTTCCTTCACCAGAAATCTAAGCCCGGACTTCCTGTACAAAGGTGGGACCCTAGCGCAGCTGGCTGCAATGACTCAATTAGAGAGAGATTGTCTTCATCACATGGGTACAAGCCTCGACTGATGTGAAATAAACGACTTTTCTAATGCAAATTCCCTGCTAACTTTCTTCAGTCCAGTGTGGATTGATAGAAGAAATTGCAGTGGGCCATAGAAAGTGACCATTGGTTCGATATCCCACTGCAAAAAGAAGAAGGGTCATGTGGGTGGAATCTTTGTGCGTTGCTGGTGGCATGGCCATAACCTTTTGACGCGGTCTGGGCACGCGGATTGTACGTACCCCTGGGTACTATTCGAGCTCTCCAATGATTCAATGAGACATAGGCACTATTGGTTCACGTGGGTGGGTCATACGTGGATTGAAGCCTCAATTATGTGAAATGAATAGCTTTTTTCCAATGCAAGTGCAAATTTAAACAGGCTGTAACTTGGCCGGGTCCGGGATTTGTTTTTCCCTATCCCAAACATGAGAATCTAGTTTACAAATAGGGCTAAGCATCAACTTTAAGCAAACCTAAATTCGAGCTCTTTTTTATTTTTTTATTTAATATAAAATATTATATGTAACAAACTTAAACAATATTTCTTCATGCTTACATATTTTATATTATTTTTTTTATGTTTTAATGCATGTTTGTCATATTGAAATTATATATTATATACGTTTATGTATACCTTTAGTTTTATATGTTTTACTTGCAAATTTATTGATTCTCTTCTTTATTTTATTTTGAAAGTATAAATTTTTTGTAGAACTAATTTGTTATTATTGTATATTTATATAAAACTTTAAACTTGTCACTCTTAAATCAAATATAAACTTGTCACTCTTAAACCACTCTTAAATATAGTATAGATCTCTTATGCGTAGAAACTTCATTACTTAATTTTTAATTTTTACTTTTATAATGGGTTAAATTAGAAATAAGAAAGATAAGTACTCTATGTAAACAGTTGTGATCCCTAGGTTATACATTTTTAGTTTTTTTTTCTAACATCCCATTATTACAAAAGAGAGTTTTTTTTTCCAGAAAACTCTAAAGTACTAACTTAAAAGATTATAAATTCAGGGTCGTTTCCGCTTAGGGTTTATTTTTCTTAGTGATCTAGCACGAAGATTCATAGGGTGATTATGATTTTAATCAATAAGATTTCTCAATAAGTAGTATCAGAGCAATCTTTATGTTGAATGATTAAGAATTTTTTCAAGCATTATGTATTTGGATATATGGATTTACAGTAATGGTTTTTGGTTTCTCGTTATGAATGCATGTGTGTGTAATATATATATGTGCGGTTTGGATTTTTTTGGCTGCCCCTTTACTAAGATCATGCCGTATATCTATTTCAAGCATCTGGATTGTTTGTTTTTTTTTTTTTTACCGTAATAATTAATGCCCTTGGTTCATGCGTATGAATATTCAGACCATGAATCCATGGGGTATGATCGTGACTTGTTGAAATATATTAAGGTTTATGCACATCTAAATTAATTGCAAAATAATTCAATCGTATGAATATTGTGTTAATCTTACAATAATTCCTGTTGCTCATGCTTTACCTTTGACGGCTTGGAATATTAAAAGTTTGGCATATATATATTTTGGATGTGCTACTCATCGTCGTGAACCACATGGACCGTTCAATCCGTGGACTCTATGGATTAAGAGGAGAGGATTTTATTTGTTAATGTCGATACTTCTCTGGAGGTGGCCGGTTTATTTCGAATGGACTTAGATTCAAGACATTTTTTTCTTTCTAAAATCATGTCCGGGAATTAATTATAGAAAAATTAATTATACCGGCATGCTTATATGGTTTCGGTTTCGAATTTCAACAAAGCCCTCTTTTGTCCACATGCTGAATTCAGGCTTTGGATTTTACGTTACTGCTCATGAACGACTGGAAATTTTATTGAATTTTCCTTTTAATGGGTTTACCTTGGCTGTTTTTAAGGATAGGTGATTTTATGGTATGATATTTACCTCTATTTTGGTGTTCCTCATGTGCGAGTAAAATACTATGAAATATTAATTGCATGTGCATGATAATTAATTTTCATGAAATACATTATTTTGGTTTGGAAGTTTAAACCCATTTATTGGAATCCATCTCCATGGATTAACATTGGGGTATATGTATTCAGCAACGGACATGACAGACATGGGATAGATGTATTTTTTCCGGCGCATGGAATTGTAATCCAGATGTATTTGATTCAATTTAGATGGGTTTTAAGATATTTTTCTAGTTACCATATCATTCCCGTGGATTTTTCCATGGATTTAGTGGTGTGAGCTTTCTCTGCCATCTAGTCGTCGATTTGGTTCCTGGTGACAGGATGGTGGAAGATGGTCTAACCGATGCAGTTTCCCATGGGGATTAACAGCCTCGTCTGATGACAAGATGGTGGAAGATGGTCTAATCGATACAGTTTTGATGGGGATGAACAGCCTCATCTGAAGATACGATGGTGGAAGATGGTCTAACCGATATTGTTTCCGATGGGGATTAACGGCCTCTAGATGAGGTAATCGACACCAATTTTTGGTAATGACTGCTTGGGTTTTCCCCTGATTCATGCGCTTAGGGAAGAAGAAAGATTTTAGAAAATATTTATAAATAATCACCTTGGCCCGAGTAGTTGTAATAGAACGTGGCACCTTTTGAACCATCCAAATAGGATTTAACATATCTTGTGATTACAATATCCATTTTAGGCAATCCAATAGTAATTTTCTATTTTTTTGGACATTTTGAATCATTTGAAAGGTTTTGATTGATCCAAAGAGGTTTACAAATATAAGTTTTATGATTCTTTGGATATGTATATAATTAAATCAAGTGGTTAATTTGTATAACTTTAGAAAGCTATCTATGAAGAATTTTTATGCATTAATGATGTGTTGATTTCTATTAATATGTATATTAACCCATTGACTTGCAGAGTTTGATATTTGAAAATTTTAGAAATAAAGTTCAAAATTTGAGCTTTCTTGTGGGAATTTAAATTCGATTAATGGTGCAATATTTTTTTATGGATGTCTAATGTTTTAAAATAAATTAAATGCTGCCGATATAACCTCTCTTGTGTAGTTCAATTTATTTTTAAAACATTTAGATAATTGTTTGTACACAATTAATGCGGATATTAATTGGCCCAAAGGAAGATTAATATTTAGCCGAATTGCGTGCACACCTGTGACAATAAATATGTAACAATTATTTAGTTTTCCATATGAATAATAAAGTAATTCAAAGAAAGGCTCGTTATTCGATAAGATTTTATTGTCAATATTTGATTACTGCACCAAAATTATTGTGTATATGTAATTAATGCGGATATTGATCGGTCCAAAGGAAAGTCAATATCTGGCCGGATTGCATCGACACCTGCAGTAATAAATAAGTGATGATTATTAGGTATTTCATGTAAACAATAGTCTATCTAAAGAAAGACTTATTATTTGACGAGTTTTATTATCAATATTTGATTATTGCACCAAGAGTATCACTTACATGTTAATACTCTTGTCTAAAAACTAAGTGTTAATGTTGTACTAGGTATATTGTAATTGACCCTACCATTATTTGAATTACTAAAATTCTATATAAAACTTATGTGAACATTTTTTTGTTCAATTTTTAGTTAATTTATCTGCTTGTACTATATCTGTCAATATCGATTCTATTTTTGTGTTAAATTAAATCAACTTTAAATAAAAAAATAAAATATTATGATCGTTTTTAGCTTTATAGATTCAGACTTTGTATTAAAGATTGAACAATTTACTACTCTTGCAATTAAAACTTCTAATGAGGAAAAACAAAAATTCAGATAAATGAGATTGCTCAAATTGCGTACTTCTTATGATCATAAAGTGTGACTTCGGAAACTTTTAGGGGCATTCTATCCAAAAAATGGTAATTAATGCCGAGATTTTTATTTAGAAAATTTAAAAATGCTTCATTTGAGGCAATAAAGCTGAAACAAGTACGATTTTGTAAATCTTGATTTCAATAAGATATAAGGACAAAGAAAATATAAAGGAGTAACCCATATAGATTATCTTATCTTGCTTTTGAAACTAAATGCACTAAAATTAAAGTAGTCTAAGGATTTTCTCGCGCATTTAATTTTGGTTCTCCTGACACAATTTGGTTAGTTTAAAGTTAATTATGACTGCTAAAAAAATAAATGATCTCTTAATGAGCTTATTTATATTGTATGCAAAAGGGGAATAGGTCGAAGCAAGAAAGACTAATAGTATTCACATAGCAAATACCTATGAGGATAATAATAATGATAAGAAAACTTTGGGCGGTCTAACACAAAAGAAATAGTAAAAAAAGTTAAATAGAATGTTTAATTATTGCTTTTGTTAGACTCATGGACACGGATAAAAGAATTGTACCGAATATCATGCTTGGCGTGTCAAGAAGGGAGCGCTTCTTAATTTGGTTCATTTAAAAAATAATTTAGCCTCAGTTCCAAGACATATTTTATAGATAGATTGTTGTTACTATTCACATAAATGTGTTTATAGGAAATTCCTTGAGTTGTCAACAGCTAAATGATAATGAAAGATTCATCGATAGAGGTGATAACAAATCATTTACAGCTAAGGCTATATGAACATTTAAGTTATTATTAAAGACTCAATATAATTTGGATTTGAAAAAGACGTGTGGTACTATTTTTGGATGAAATTTGATTTCTATTTTTGTATTGTATAAAGTTGGTTATTCTTGTTTATTTGAAAATAGATTGTTTAGTCTTTTTCAAATTTGAATAGTATTGGATATGCTGAATAATTTCATGATATAAATTCTATGATCTCATACTTAGTTCTTTTGAGACGAAATATGTTAGTACTTTGAGGATAGCAAACTTGAGGGGGAGATAAGTTTAGGGATCATGTCTTTAAAAAAACTTCTTATAAGACAACATTGAAATATTTTTAATCAATATAAATAGGTTATTATTTATGATTAAGCTCAACACCCTCAAGAATGGATATCATTAAAGAGATCTATTAGAGAAAGGAAAATGCAGTTTTTGATAGTTATATCAAATTTCTCTAATACATCAACATGACATTGGATTGATGGAAGATGATTCAATCAACTTTCACCAAGCAATGCAAAGTAAAAACTCTCAAAAGTAAATTGATATTATAAATAAGAGATTAAGTTCATGAAAGACAATAATGATTTGGTAGCATTCGTATTACCTGGAGGTGTGAAGTTCATTGGTTGTAAATGGATATTTAGAGCCAAGAGAGATTCAAAAAGGTAATATGGAAAGGCATAAGGTTCATTTTGTCACAGCAAACTTTACTCAAAAGGAAAGTATTGATTATAAATAGACTTTCTCTCTGATTTCATTGAAAGTTTCTTTCAAAATAAATGACTTTAGTACCAAGTTTTAACTTTGAGTTATATTAGATGGATGTAAAGATAATATTCTCAATGGTGAAATCGATAATATGATTTATAAGGTGCAACGAAAAAATTTAGGTTGAAAAATACAAAGAATATGGTTTTCAAAATTTTAAAATAAAAATCCATCTACAAGATAAAGCAAGCTTTCAATTAATTTATTGAAAATTTCATTTAATTGTCATCTCGTTTGATTTTGAAATGAATTCAATTGATGAATACATATACTATAAGTTTAGTGGAAGTAATCACAAGTTCAATGAAAGTAATACATAAATATACTGTTTGCCAGTATCAATATAGGTTTATTGCATAAAATTAAAACATTTCTATTAAAGAAATCTAAAATAAAAAATCTTGAAAATGCATCTTTTGTATTAGGAATTTAGATACATTTGGGTTATTTTCAGTGTATTCTCAAATTATCATAAAAGACATATATTGAGAAAGTACATAAGATATTTGACATGTAAGATTACATATTAGGAAACACTTCATTGATAAGAGAGACAAGTTTAGTTCCAATCAATGCCCCAAAAATGATTTTGAATCCAAGCAAATGCATAAGATTTTTTTATAATTTATCAGTAGAAAATTTGATGTCTGTTCAGATTTGTGTGCATCCAAATAATGCATACATCATTCGGATGTTAAGCAGATATCTAAGTAATTCAGAAATGAAATTTTCAAAAATAGCCAAATAGGTTTTAAGATTTTTTTAGAGAAGAAAACACTACATATTCATATACAGAAAGTCGGGTAAGTTAGATATCATTTGGGATTTTAACTTTATTTGAATGCAATTATAGTTTTAAATCCATTTCAAGCTATATCTATCTGCTTGTTGGAAAAGTTATATAAAAAAAGAGTGCTAAGCAGACACTCATAACTTTTTTAGCCATGATAGCAGAGTTTATAGTATATTATGAAGCATCCAATTATGGAATATGACTACAAAATTTTATTACAGTGTTGTGAAATGTGGATAGCATAGAAAGACCGCATAAGTTATTTTATGACAATAAATTAGTAATTTTATATTCTAACAACAATAGGAGTTTGGCGATATTTTTAATCTTTAAGGAAAAATTCAGAAAGATAAAGTATCTATAAAGCAACTCTAAGGTTGAGATCCACTTACTAAGGGTAATTCCTCAAGGTCTTTTATGAGCACATTGCTCAGACGGGTGTTGTATCATTTTATGATATGATACTTAAGTGAGAGTTTGTATTTATTTACTTTTCTGCTTTGGACACTTTGATATAGTTATAGATATTTTTTGTAAAAATAAAGTACTTGGTATTTTAGTTTTGGTTTGATCTCTCACCAAGATAAAGTTGGACCATTGGAAAATAGGTATATTAGATTACATTGCATGCAATTTCCGTATTATGCATCCATACTTGATTTATGTAATTTGGTGATGTTTGATATATATGACCATGGATGAGCCTAGTTATGATGAAAGTGAAGAAGGTCACCTTGATCCTACATTGACATAACTGATGTACGAGATTGTTTGGAGATGATTTTTAATATAATAGCAAAAAATTTTGAACTCATAATGTTATATATAATTATAAAATAATATATATATAATCCAAGCAGTGTTGTATGAACCGCATCGGACCGACCGGTTTGACCAATCTGACCGGGAACCGGTCACATGTCCGGTCCTATTAGAGCTGGTCCAGGTGGAAAGCCTAAAATTGTGAGAAGCGCCTGAACCAGGTTGAACCAACAAAATGGATATGTGTGGTTTGAACTTTGAACGGTTCACCAAAAAAATCCCAAAACGCCAAAAGCCCAAAAGCGAAGTCGACCCATTTCATTTCCACTGCCCTCATTAGTCGCTGGTCGTCGCCCTTGCCTCCGATTTTTTCTCTCTGATTGCCGGTCATCTAGGGGTGGGAATCGGGGCGGGGCGGGTCAGGGTGTGCTTAATCCTGACCCTCCTTTTCAAAAATCTTGTTTGACCCTTACTTTTTTCTACTAGGTCTTGGGACAAAATTCGGGTCGGTATTGGGTCGGGTAAAAACTACGGGTCAAGTAAGAAGTTTTTAAAAATTTATAAAACTATCAAGTATAAAGACAAATTTATATTAAATTTAACTACTATCTTGAACCTATTATTAATCAGTCAAAGTAAAATATAAATAATTAAATAAAACATGAATATTAGCATTGAACGAGTTTTTCTTTTTAATGTGAAATATAAGAAAACGGATCAGCAGGTAGGTCCGCCCTGACCCGCCCCGTCATCCTTTTAAAAAATAAAAATCTGATCCGACCCGCATTTCTTTAAAAATATCAAAAAACCGACCCGCTCTGCCCCGATATTAAATAAGGTCAGAGCGGGTCATAGGTCGACCCACCCTGATTACCACCCCTATGGCCATCCTCAACTCGTCACCACTGCTACAGTGCTACGACGCCACCTTACCTTCTCCTCTCCAAGCTCGTTCTCTTCTCGTTCCCTTGGTCTGACACTTCTCCTCCGCCTAATTATGACAGCCATTATTTCCAACTGGGTCTGTTAGCCAATGACAAGGACGACAGCTCCATTTCTCCTCCCTACCTTTGACGAAATCTCCTTCCCAATTTCCCTGCTCCTCTCCGTCTCTAATTCAGTGTCTCTTTGTCTCCAACAGTCCAGTTGGTCTGGTCTTCTCAGCATCTAATGAAAACTCAAGCCATGAAAATCCATTTTCTTCTGCAATCTGTTCCTGTAATCGCCAGCTACATTTTTTTCCTTAGATTTAGACAATATGTAGCTGCCAACCCCCAAAATTGTTGTCGTTTTTACAATTGCCCATCATTGGATTTGATAATCGACATCAGCGACACTTATTCTTCCCCATGTGTGGCCGACCGCCTCCAACCCAATGGTCAGCTGACTTGTTGCTGTTGATTTTTGTATGAGTTTTGTGTATTTCAAAATAGACAGCATGCTTGATTTTCGTTTTTTTATTGCGCATATCCGCAATGCTCATTCTCCCTTAGTCGGATGTTTCAAAGGAAAATTAATGATTTTTTAGGCTTTTTGTATTTTAAAATATATTAGAATAGACGAGAGGATTTTTATGGCTTTAAGATCTAAATTTGAAACTTCAATTATCTAACAAGATTTATCACTATAGGTAGTTTTTTATATTTCAAAATTTTCAAACTGATATGCTTAACATAAGTTCAACACACTTTTGATTGGTTAATGTAACGGCCTGAACTAAAAATTAAGGCTTTTGCCAAAATTTTAGGTCCAAGTCATTTTAAAACTCCAAGATCTTTCTACGCGACGATTAAACCATCTCGTTTAGGCAATAAAAAAAATAAACTTGTATTATTACATCCAAGTCCATAGAGTTATTACAAACATGCCCACGTCAATAAAATTTTTACATCCAAGTCAAGCCACTAGTTATATAGAACAAAATAAATAAAAAGATTTATTCATTATCACTCCACCACCATCTCATTGGCCACCATTCACGGGATCATCTGAGAGTCAAAGGAAAAAAAGGTAAGTTCACAAAAACTTAGTAAGTAAGAATATGCTCTGCAATTAAGATCATAAGAATATATCATCTTCACTCAATTGCTCAACTTTTCGAGCCTTTAATACATCTTATATGCCATCATCTCTTCCTAGAAGTACTCAACTTAAATTTTTGGAACTACCCTAAGGATTTAGAACCTTAAATCCTTTATGATACTTCTCTATCCCCAAAAATTTAAACTTCTAGGCATCATTTGGCTAATCTAGCCCTTCCATTGAACTAAATGACCCCTGGATCACTCAAATCGGACCTCTAGAGCTCAATTTACATTAATTTGAAGATGGACACACCAAACGTGCCACGTGTCCCTCGCCGCCGGTGACTTGGGCTCGCCACCGGTGGTCCTGCCCGACTGGGCTTCCTGGTAGGCCACGCTCTGGGCTTTACTGTCTGGGCTTCTGCCTAGGTATCATCTCTGGGCTCTAAGCCATGGGTTGGCTCACTGGATCCTCCTTCTGAGGCCCATTGCAACAGTTAGGCTCGTCTGCAGCTGGGCTCAGCCTGGATCCAGATCACTTCCTGAAATTCGTACCATCTCCTGGAAAATTACAAATTCTCCCGCTGTCTTCTGATTTTATAGAAACTCCTTGATAGCTTATGATTTTCAGAAAAACGATTAGGCAAAATTGTAAAATATCCAAAAACTAGAAAATAGGCAGTAACATCCATTTTTTCATTCGGCTATTTATACAAGATATATATATATATAATATTTTAATATTATTTTCGTATATATATCTCCTTTAAACATCTTAAATGCATTAAAATGCATTAAAAATTCATCCCATCAATAATTTGGCTAACATATTTAATTTTAGGCCATCCAAGCATAATGTAACGTACATAATTTTATTCATTAATTTATTTTGCTCAAAATAAATTATAATTATGCCATTATGCTTTCCATCTTGCCCAAAATTACCTTTATATACATCCTCAAAATTATTGATAAATCCTCACATAATTAATTTAATGTAAATAATATATTTTCTCAAATAATTATGTGGCATCTATTCCATGTGCAATTAAGCATATAATATCTCATATCATCCCAGCATGATTAATGGCCATAAAATCACATATTAGTAAAACTACTAAATAATTATGTGATAAATCTCATTAAATAATGCCATAATTAAAGGCTAAAGAGGCAAAATCCCCCTTACCTTAAAGAAGAAAATGAAATGGATCACTTGAACGGATTGGATCGGCCTTTTCCTTTCTCCTGTGGCAGTATGTCTCCTCTTTTCTCTGGTATCTCCATCGAGTCCCCAACTCGCTTATTTATAAATCTCGAAGGATTCACCAGAGAATTTACCGCAATCCGATCTCAATTCAAATTCGAATTCAAGTTCACAGATCGCAATCCAATCTTAAATCAATTTCAAATTCGAATTTCAAGATCACTGATCGCAATCCAATCTCAAATCAAATTTTAAATACGAATTTTGAATTGGTTAGGCTCATAGAGCCCAAAAAGGCAAAATACATCATTTACACACTTATTGGAACTTGAACTCGAGACCTCCTCTACCAAAGACCACACCTTAACCACTTAAGCACCTTGGGCTGTTGAGTTAAATACCCGTGATATTTTATATAACTCAACCCATCATTCTAAGTGGGATTCTTGGCCCATTGCTTAGTCAAATGGTCAATGGTCAGGATGCCACCTCAGTGGACAACTCATCAGTTGAATAATCAACTCATTTTTTTCCTAATTATTACAGTCTCCCCCCTTACAAAAGTTTCATCCTTGAAACTTATATTTCATTATAAGGTGGAAACAAATGAGGATACATTTCTCGAATATTTTTCTCGAGTTCCCATGTTGCCTCTTTTTAACTGTGGTTACTCCACTGTACCAGAACATGCTTGATCTTTCAACCCTTCAGTTCTTTCTCTCTAGTGTCAAGAATTTGTCCCGGTTACTCTGGGTACGTTAGATCCCTTTCCACATGAAACTACTCAAACTGCAGCACATGGGTTGGATCAGACACATACTTTCTCAGTTGTGAGATATGTAACACATCATGCACTCCCACCAATGCCAGCGGTAATGCCAACTGATATGCAACTCCACCAATAACGTCCAAGATCTCAAATGGTCCAAAATAACGAGGACTCAATTTCCCTTTTTCTCCGAATCTCATTACCCCTCGAGTAGGCGAGACATTTAGGAAAACCTTTTCTCCGATCGCAAATTACAAATCGGGTCATTTTCCATTAGCATACTTTTTCTGTCGATCCTGAGCGGTCATCAGTCTCTTCCTAATCAACTGCACTACTTTGGTAGCCTGTTCAATCAGTTCCGATGCTAATATCTTCCACTCACCGACTTCTTCCTAGTAAACCGGGGTGCAACATTTCTTGCCATATAAGGCCTCGAAAGGAGCCATACCAATGCTTGCTTGATAACTGTTGTTATAAGCAAACTCTGCTATTGCCAAATGCTCAACCCATCAGCCTTGTAAATCTAACGCATAAGCCCATATCAAGTCCTCTAATATCTGGATGGTCCTCTCAAATTGGCCATCTGTCAGTGGATGATATGCAGTACTTAGGCGTAACACTGTGCCCATAACTGTTTGCAATTTTTATCAAAATTCAAACACAAATCTTTTATCTTTATCAGAGACTATAGATACAGGAACGCCATGATGCCAAACAATCTCCCTCACATACAATTCTGTCATCTGCTCCATCCGATAAGTCATTCGGTAAGGTAGAAAATGCGCCGACTTAGTAAGTCGATCTACCACTACCCATACTGCATTCATTCGGCTTTGGATTTTTGGCAATGCAGTCACGAAATCCATCGTGATGTGTTCCCATTTCCACTTTGGTATCTCTAAAGGTCATAATAATCCTCCCAGTCTCTGCTTTTTTGGTTTTACTCATTGGCAGACCAGACACTGGGACACGAATCTCGCATTCTCTTCCACTAGTATCTCTGACTCAAATCCTTGTACATCTTGGTACTACCTGGATGAACAGAGAATATCGACTAGTGTGCTTTTTCAAGGAATTTTCTTCGGAGTTCTCTATTCCTTGGAATCACAATTCTCTCTTGGAGCATCACAACGCCATCAATCCCTTGCCGAAAATGAGTGGATTGACCTTAATTCATTTTGTCTAAAATTTTCAAGACAAATGAATCTTGCTTTTGTGCTTCCTTAATTTTCTCTACCAACAAGGATTGCAATTGCAAAACACTCAGTCGAGCAGTATCTCGAGAGGATATTACCTCTATCTTTAAGGCTTCAAACTGCCTTAGCAACTCCTCTTGTTGGGTAATTAAGGTTGCAACCACTGTCTTCATTTTTCGGCTAAGAGCGTCTGCCACAATATTGCCTTCGCTGGATGATATTAAATTGAAACATCATAGTCTTTCAGTAACTCCAGCCATCTTTATTGCCGAAGATTTAATTCCTTCTAGGAGAATATATACTTCAAACTTTTATGGTATGTGAATATCTCTGTTCTTTCACCATATAGGTAGTGACGCCAAATCTTTAAGGCGAACACTACTGCAGCCAACTCTAAATTATGGGTAAGGTAATTCTACTCACTTGGCTTCAACTGCCTTGAAGCATAAGCTATTACCGTATCTTGCTGCATAAATACACATCCCAGACCATTCCTGGAGACATCACTATATACCACAAACTCTTTCCCACTTACCGGTAGGGTCAAAACCGGTGCCGTGGTTAAACGGTTCTTCAACTCTTGAAAAATTTCCTCACAGCCCTCTATCCAAATAAATTTGGTATTTTTGCGGGTTAATCGAGTTAACGGCACCACAATTGAAGAAAAGTTCTCCACAAACCGTCGGTAGTAGCCTGCCAATCCCAGGAAACTTCTTATCTTATTAACAGTGGTCAGCCTCTCCCAAGACGCCATAGCCTTAATCTTTTCTGGATCAACAAAGACTCCTTTGCCACTAATTACATGTTCAATAAAAGCAACACTTTCTAGCCAAAACTCATACTTTTTGAGTTTCGCATAAAGTTTCTTTTCCCTAAGGACTTGAAATACTTCTCTCAGCTGCTGCTAATGCTCTTCACTTCCCTTGGAATATACCAAGATATCATCGATGAATACCACTACACACCGATCTAAGAACTGTAGAAACACTCTGTTCATTAGATCCATAAATGTAGCTAGGGCATTGGTCAACCCGAATGACATCACCAGGAACTCAAAGTGACCATACTGAGTACGAAAAGCTATCTTTGGTATGTCCTCTTCTCTGACACTCAATTGGTGGTACCCTGACCTCAAGTCTATCTTTGAGAAAATAGATGCCCCTTATGGTTGATCAAACAAATCATCGATGCGTGGAAAAAATATTTATTCTTAATCATCACCTTATTTATTTCTCGGTAGTCAATGCATAGTCGCATACTACCGTTCTTCTTTTTAACAAAGAGCACAGGTGCTCCCCAAGGTGATGAACTTGGACAAATAAATCCCAAATCTACTAACTCTTGCAGCTGCTCTTTTAACTCTTTTAAGTTCTGCTAGTGCCATGCGATATAAGACTCTTGAGATTAGACTGGTTCCCGGAATTAGATTGATCTCAAAATCAATCTCTCATGTATGTGGTAACCCTGGTAATTCCTCTGGAAAAATATCAGAAAATTCTCTGACTATGGGGACATCCTCCAGTTTTACTTCAACTCACTCGTCGTCATGGCCGCCACAAAGAACCCATAATATCCTTGCCTGAGTTTCCTCAAGGCTTGCATCGCCATGATCAAATGTGACACTTTTTGTTGGTTTCCTTCAAATAAAACCGTCTGATTGGGTATGTCAACTGTAATCCTCTGTGTCTACGGACTAATATGTGCTACCCACTTAGTCATCCAATTCCATCCCAGAATTACATCCAGGTCTCTCATGGGCATCACTACCAAGTCAGCTGGCATCACTAATTCCTTAATGTCCATAAGACATGCATAACATGCACTCCTCACGGAAAGACTACCTCCCATTGGTGATGTGATAATTAACTCTTCTATCAATGGCCTCCTTGGTATGTTATTCTCTTTGACAAACTCAAATGCAATAAATGACAAATCTGCACCAGTACCAAATAAAGTTCTGGAACAGATATTGTAAACCTTTACAATACCTATAATTTTATCTGTTGGTATCTGAGCTTGTCCCAGGTGCAGTGCAAAAACATTTTTCGGCTGTCTTGCCCCATGGTTTTGCACATTCTGTTGTCACCCCACTGGTCTCCCCACTTGCCTATTTTGATTTTGAGGTTGCTGGGGAGTTGGTGCTCCAGTGGTAGTACAAAATTTTGTCATATGCCCCGGTATTTTACACTAAAAACATACCACTCCTACTGGGAAACTCTCTGGTGAATGTCCAGTCTCTCCGCACTTGTGATAAATGCTAGGCGGAAGGTGACACTGTCCCTAGTGGAACCGGTTACATCACTTGCACTTCTTTTTTCACCAATTCGTCTTATAGAATTCTTTGCTCTTACACCCTTGACCCACTGAGGCCTCAGATGTCTGCATTGGCTTTTTATTTGAAGTTTCTCCTTCAATAGATTCCCTCGATCTCTTCTTTACAAACATCTTACTGAGTTGAGTTATTGTCTTCTCAGCCCACATCGCTCGATCCACTGCCTTGCCATATGTGTCGCATGGCTCGACCATCACCATGTCTCGAATACTTTCACTGAGACTATTTTGGAATCTTCGTATTCGAGCATCGTCATCTTCTACTAGATTAAGGGCAAATCGTATCAAGGATGAAAACTTTGTTTTATAATCAGCCACAGACATCTCTTCTTATTTTAACTCTACAAACTCTCGAGCTTTGGTGATCCAAACAGTTGGTGGAAAAAATTTTCATAGAAGGCATCCGAGAATCTTTGCCACGTAATCTCTTCCTTCTTGCTCTCAAAAATTCTGTTTTGTGTTTGCCACCAATGGTAAGCATCTCCATCCAACTTGAATGTAGCAAATAGTACCTTCTATCAATCCGAGCATTCAAGGAACTCCAATATTTTATTGATAGCCAGTAACTAATTCTCAGCCGTCGTACTATCACAACATAAAAAAGGAGGATGTTGCTGATGGAAAGCACTAGCATACTTCCTATCTCTTTCCTCTCTAGCACGGTAGTCTTTGGAGGGCACTGTGGTGGGTTGGGATTCAACGGCTTGCTTTTCCATCCTTGGTCGAAAACCACTAATGTGATCTTGACCATCTTCGCCAGCTCTTTCCACTTGCCCCGTCATATTTGGTTATTTTTTCTGGCTTACCACTTGTCCTCTCTATCGGTTTGCGGTCGCAACTTGATCACAACCAACTAAAGTAGCTCCTTGTTGATGAGGATTTTCATCGATTTTATCTAATCGAGCTAAAATCCTCTCAACGAAACTCTCGAATTGAGCCTCATGTTGCATTATACGCTCGTGAATCGTTGGCCTCTTCCTAGGATTCTGATTGGTACCAACTGTCCCTTGAGATCCCTGAGGGGACCTCGAGCCGTCGTTAAGTAGTATAAAAACTCCTTGGTTTGCCCTCTGAGATGGTTCTCCTTGGGGTGGGTGCACTCCTTGGCTTAACCTTGGAACAACTCCTGCTTGGGATATACCCGCTTCGGATATACCAACAGTTGATGGATTAACTCCTTGACCCTACCTTTGCATTGGGTAAGGTCGTGGAGGATTCCCATAAGAGGCCATGTTTGAAAAGAAATGTAACATTTAAACTCAAGAAAACATCTTAAGTTCACCCATAGCCAAACAAATTATATCCATCCACATAAAAAAACAATCCATCGTAAATAATTTTATTATTCATTGCAAGTTTATTCCATCTCGGAAACATCAAAAGAAAATAACTCAATTTAATCTTCTCTTTTCCTCTATCCCTTCGTTGGACACTCTTTAGCCCGATGCTTAGGAGCCCTACAAATATTGCAAGCAATCTTATGAGGGAAGTCCTTCGCTTGATGTCCAGACTGCATACATCTGAAATAAGTGTTCGGCAGAAGCACACTTTCCTCCATGCCTAAACTTGCACTTAGCGCATGGTAATAGCTTTCCCAAACTAGGCGGAACTTTCTCAGATGTAGGCTCTCTTGAGGGTATGACATGTGTCGATGAAGGAGATGGTTGGAGGGGCACATTTAGAATAGACATCTGTTGAGTTAGAGGACTTGGCTTTGGAATAGACGAACTAGACCCACAATAGGTCTCATATGGTTCCTTCGGCCTCTCTTTGTCAGTTGACTTGAAATTATCATCTAACTCATCATAAGCCCTAGGCATCTTGCTCGCCATTTTCTTATACCGCTGCCTAAGACCAGCTTGCGGAATAGTTTCCTCCTTCCTCACTTGCTCCATCATCTCAGGGGAAACATCTATAGGCCTTTTAGGAGGGGATGTTTGAGTCTCTGCAGGTTATTTTTGAAATGTTGCCAACTTTGCCCTTAGCATGGCCAACTCTGCATCCTATGACATCTGTTTCTCTTGCATCTTTAAAATCAAGGACGCCAAGTTGGACACTACTCCTTGTAAGGCTTCAAAGTTTTGACGCATCTCTTGTCGGACAGCCTCTTGAGCTCGAAGTAGCTCAAATTTAATTGTGTCATTCGCCAACCTCGACTCTTTTAAATCATCCCTTATCAGGTCCAACTTCTCAACATTGGTTAGTGCCTTCTTAGCACGTGTCTATGCTGCTCTAGGTTCACAATTAGTTGGTGCTTTCCCCTTCTCTGAATATCTCTCAAGGAAACTCGTTCCAAATGCCATCTCTCTGCTTATGAAAATAGTGAACATCAGTTTAATCACTATTTTTGACATCATAGGAAAAGAGAAATTAAAATTACTCTTAACATGTTTCCATGTTCTCTAGTTTATTCGTCTCTATGCAAGGAAATTTGCTCTGATACCATCTGTAACGGCCTGAACTAAAAATCAAGGCTTTTGCCAAAATTTTCAGTCCAAGTCGTTTTAAAACTCCAGGATTTTTCCACGCGACGATTAAACCATCTCATTTAGGCAATAAAAAAATAAACTTGTATTATTTCATCCAAGTCCATAAAGTTATTACAAACATGTCCACGTTAATAAAATCTTCACATCCAAGTCAAGTCACTCATTACATAGAATGAAATAAATAAAAAAGTTTATTCATTATCACGCCACCACCATCTCATTGGCCACCTCCACAGGATAATCCGATAGTCAAAGGAAAAAGGGGTAAGTTCACAAGAAATCAGTAAGTAAGATTATGCCCTGCAATTAAGATCATAAGAATATATCATCTTCACTCAATTGCTTAACTTTTAGAGCCTTTAATACATCTTATATGCCATCATCTCTTCCTAGAAGTACTCAACTTAAATTTTTGGGATTACCCTAAGGATTTAGAACCTTAAATCTTTTAGGATACTCATTTATCCCCAAAACTCAAACTTCTAGATATCATTTGACTAATCTACCCCTTCCATTGAACTTAAAATGTCGAAATCCATAGAAAATGACCCCTAGATCACTCAAATCGGACCTCTAGAGCTCAATTTACATCAATTTGAAGATGGACGCACCAAACGGTGCCACATTTCCCTCGCCGCCGGTGGTCCTGCCCGACTGGGCTTCCTGGTGGGCCGCGCTCTGGGCTTTACTGCTTGGGTTTCTACCTAGGTATCATCTCTGGGACTAGATCTTCCTTCTGAGGCCCATTGCAACAGTTGGGCTCGTCTACAGCTGGGCTCAGCCTGGATCTAGCCCACTCCCTGAAGCCCGTACCATCTCCTGGAAAATTACAGATTCTCCTGCTTTCTTCTGATTTTATAGAAACTCCTAGACAACTTCTGATTTTCAGAAAAACCATTTGGCAGAATTGTAAAATATCCAAAAACTCGAAAATAGGTAGTAACATCCATTTTTTTCCATCCGGCCATTTATACAAGATATATATAATAATATTTTAATATTATTTTCGTATATATATCTCCTTTAAACATCTTAAATGCATTAAAATGCATTAAAAATTCATCCAATCAATAATTTGATTAACATATTTAATTTTAGGTCGTCCAAGCATAATGTAACGTATATAATTTTATTCAATAATTTATTTTACTCAAAATAAATTATAATTATGCCATTATGCTTTCCATCTTGCCCAAAATTACCTTTATGTTATACATCCTCAAAATTATTGATAAATCCTCACATAATTAATTTAATGTAAATAATACATTTCTTAAATAATTATGTGACATCTATTTCGTGTGCAATTAAGCATATAATATCTCATATAGTCCCAACATGATTAATGGTCATAAAATCACATATTAGTAAAACCACTAAATAATTATGTGATAAATCCTCATTAAATCATGCCATAATTAAAGGTTAAAGAGGCAAAATCCCCCTTACCTTAAAGAAGAAAATGAAATGAATCACTTGAATGGATTGGATCGGTCTTTTCCTTTCTCCTGCGGCAGTATTCCTCCTCTTTCCTCTGGTATCTCCATCGAGTCCCCAACTCGCTTATTTATAACTCCCAGAGGATTCACTGGAGGATTTACTGTAATCCGATCTCAATTCAAATTTGAATTTCAAGTTCACTGATCGCAATCCGATCTCAAATCAATTTCAAATTCGAATTTCAAGATCACTGTTCGCAAATCAAATTTTAAATTTGCATTTCATATTGGTGAGGCTCACAGAGCCCAAAAAGTCAAAATATATCATTTACACATTCGTTAGAACTCGAACTCGAGATTTCCTCTACCAAAGACCAACACCATAACCACTTAAGCACCTGGGCTGTTGAGTTCAATAGCTGCGATATTTTATATAACTCAACTCATCATTCTAAATGGGCTTATTTGGGTTTTGCCTAATAACCTTCAACTTATTCTTGGCCCATTGCTTGGTCAAATAGTCAATGGTCAAGATGCCACCTCAGTGGACACCTCATCAGTTGAATAGTAAACTCATTTTTTCCTGATTATTACAGTTAATTTCATTGTTTGCTAGTTACTAATGATTGAATTATGCACTACATTATTATTGTCGAATGCTTGTTTAATTATTCTACAATATAAATTTGATGACTCAAGACCAATAGAGTATTACATCTTCAAGAAAGATGGTTAATGATATTAATATTTTTATTTAATATATTATATTTTCTTGTTAATATTTTTCAAAAAGTTTCTATTAATTTTATCTGTTTATTTTGGAAATTAGAATCATATTTTCTAAGTTAGTATTGTTGTAAAAATTGTGAAAATAAATTTTTATTAATATGCACATAATTAAAATAACTATATATTTATGACATTATAAATATATAATGCTGACTGGTTCGGTTCTAACAACATTGAGTCCAAGTGAGAGATTGTTGGATTTTAGACATACATATGTAATAATTATATATATATTATCATAAAGAGTGACCTAATTTTATAAAGTAATCTTATAAGGATTGTGGGCTTAAATAATCTAATAGAGTATAAATCTCTTGTGCATAAAAACTATATTGTCTAATTTCTAATTTTTACTTTTATGATGGGTTAATTATATATATAGGTGCTCTATATAAACGGTTGTGGTATCTGGGTAATGCACTTTTAGACATATGTAGTATTGGTTCACGTGGGTGGGTCATGCGTGGATAGAAGCCTCACTTATGTGAAACGTAATGCAAATGCAAATTTAAACAGGCTGTAACTTGGCCAGGTCCAGGATTTGAAATTTGTATGTAAATTGCACAGCCCATCGTCTTGCCGAATTTTCTCTTAGAGAGGATGTGACTGACTGTACGTGGTGGAAATCTACTCCATCACGCATCACTAATAGCATCTATAAGGATATTTTCTGTCTAATGATATTCCTGCTAGCTCTTCCCTCTTGCCGCACCTATCGGAAGATTATAGGGAGTGGGCTTGAGGAAAGCTTGCAGGCCCACCTTCAAAAAAACAATAAAAAGATTACCACCAATAAGTTTCACCTTCTTGAATGCTTCTTTCAAGCTTCCTTGTCGCAGCAACATCAACATATATCCACCTGTTGACACCCCACCCTCGGGGCCCAAAGACGGACAATTGGACACAAGATTCAAGCCCAACCAAATTCAATACAAAAAGAAGTTCAAGCCAGCCAAGCGGGCCATTCCACACTCAGCCCACGGAGCGAAGCTCCACCAAGCCTCGAAGCAGGCTTTTCGACAACCAGACCAGGCCCCACAAAGAGCGAAGCTCCTACAGGCCACCTCAACGGGCTCCACAATGCAGCCCAAGCCTCAGAAGCAGACTTCCCTACACCTCTGGGCTCTTACAACGGCCCACCCAAAGCAAATGGGCTAAGCCAAGCTCTAGCCCACCAAGCCAAGCTTATGGACCAAGTCCAAAACCACTCAAGAGGCCCAAAACCCATTACCCCAACTCAAGACCAAGTCCATGGACCAAGTCCATGATCCCACTTAAGCCCAAGCCCATGGACCAAGTCCATGACCTCAAGGGAGCCCAAAGCCCACTCCACCATCTATAAAAGGAGGAGCTCTCCCTCTCATTCCACACACTTGAAGAGAGGCATCCCAAGGGGAGGACGGGAGTCTGCAGCAACGCCCTCGGCATCCCGGCTTCCAGGCTCTACGCGCTCCACGCCTCTCTTCCCATTTTCCCTTTCCATCTCTCTCGTTCTCTTAAACCCTTTTTATTTTCCCCCTTTACGCTGAGTAAACCGCCTTGGGTTGGCAGATTTCTCTATATTTGCTTCAACTTGAAGGCCGGAACCCAGATTCTGTATTACTAGTGCCTTATTTCTTTAAATAGGGGCCGATCTCCCTTTAAAGATCGGTGGCGACTCCATTTTTATTGTTTTCTTGTGTGCGTGTTTGAGCTAACGCCCCGGCAAGGTGGGTGCACGTGGGTCCGCAGATTCCAGCATAGTACGCTGCCGTTATGCTGCCGGATTTGTGACTTGACCTGTGTACGGAAGCCCCGTCTTAGTCGTCATGCCGCCAAAACCACGAGAAAACGCCTATATGCCCATTTTTCTAAAAAACGAGAGGCCTAACTCATTTTACCCCATGTGAATGCAGGAAATCCAAGCCCACGTCGCTTTTCAACACGATCCACATCTCTAAGGCCCGGAAAACCCATTCCGAGCCCACCGTAGCGCTCCCGGCGGCTGCTACAGCTTGGCGACTCCACTGGGGACGGCATTGCTAGTCTACATTAGCGCAAGGGGGTCAGAATCTGAGGATTGGGGCTCTTTTCCTCGCTGAACAACGAGTTGCAGGGGAGTTTCCGTCTTCTGGCAGCGTGTTTCTGAAGTTTCTGCCCAAATCGCGCAGAAACCTAAAAAGTTTTTAGGTCCAGAGGCGTCCAGCTCAAAAAAAACGAGCAGAACTCGTGAAGACCTGCTAGATACTGCCTTGTGACTGTTAAGGCACCTAACACGAGCCAAAATGAACAACTTCCAACAAGAATGAAATTGATTAATGTTAAATCTGGCGTAAAAATCACTTCTTTTCCATAACCTGAGTGTTTTCTGGTCACGCTTCCAGAAACGCTTCAAGCGAACTGGTCTTTCTCCAGACACTCTTCAAGCGAACTGGTCATTCTTCCAAACACGCTTCCAGAGAACTGGTCCTTTTCCAGACACGCTTCAAGCGAACTGGTCATTTCTCCAGAAACACCTCAGGCAAACTCAAACCCATGGACCTCAAACATGCGTGGAACTTAAAATAAATAAAATCTGCACAAAAAAAAGAACACACAAAAGGACCTAGACCTCCAAGCATCAATCCAAAGGTTGATCTCCTTCATTATCTGTCTGCAAGTACTAATCTCTTTTTATTGACTCAGGATTTTCACCATAGCTCGGGGGCAAGGCAAGTCAACCGTAGATCGAAGCCCCGTGGTTACCAGATCAAGAGCAGCTAGGATGGAGTCCGAACAATCCTCACATCATGAAGATCGGGATCATCAGTTCAAGCAGTCTATTGAAGCCTACATGGTGGCAATGGACAAGAGGATGCAAAAGCTAGAGGAGGTCTTGTCAAACATGGGACAACCTCTAATAGGCGGACAGAACACAGTTACACCTCCATTTTGTTCACAAAATCCGAATCCGGAGCAAGATGGTGGACCTCAACCATCCTCCCACAAATCTCGAATTCCGGAGCAAGACGGTGGACCTCAACCATCCTCCCACAAATCTCGAAATGATCACTACAAAGAAGAGGAGTTGGTCTTAGAACAAGGCCGTAATGAAATCCAAGACCTCAAGAACCAACTCCAAAACCAATTAAAAGAAATGGAGGATCGAATCCGACAACATCAAGGGGAGGGCCTACCCTCGGCCAAAATCGAAGACCTATGCTCGTTCCCCGACACCAAGTTGCCAGAAAAGTTCGAGATACCGACTTTACCTGCATATGAAGGAGACTCATGCCCGAGGGCTCATCTCAAGGCCTTTTGCGGCATCCTGTACCCTTTGGTGAAAAGCGAAGAAGTCTTGATAAGGCTATTCCAACATAGCCTAAAGAAGGACGCCTTGGAGTGGTACATATTGTTGGATTGCCGGTTGATCAAAACATGGGAACAACTCACTTTGGCTTTCATGGACCGCTTCTCCTACAAGCTAAACATGGCTCCCAAAAGGGCCGACCTCGAAGCGCTCAAGCAAAAAGGGGACGAAACATTCTCCGAATACATTGCTAGATGGCGGGCATTGGCGGCAAAAATGAAGAGCCCGTTGCCTTTGGATGAGCAAATCTCCATCATCATCAACTCCGCACACCCGAGCATCTCGGGTTACCTCATTTCTCACCCCTACGTCAACTTCACTCAACTTCTCCAAGCTGGGGACCAAGTAGAGGCGGGAATTAGACATGACACCATCTCTCCATGGCCTTACCAAGGGAACGCAACTCGAAGGAAGCAAGAACCAAAAAATGGTAATTCCTCGAAGAACCCGGATGTAAACGCCATAGACACCACCCCCAAGCCTTTTCAAAGAAAAGCATACAGAGATTTTACACCTCTCACCCAGTCATACACCGACGTCCTCAACATGCTCATCCAAAAGAATATGCTTGCACCTCTAGCTCCAAAACCTCCACCTAATCCCCTTCCTAAGAACTACCGTGAAAATGAGTTTTGTGCCTATCACCAAGGGAGAGGCCACACCACCGAGAGATGTTTTACCCTCAAACATGCCATCCAAGACTTAATAGATGATGGAAAAATTAAAATTTCATCAAACTCCCATGAGGATGTGATCCAAAACCCCTTACCTATGCATGAACCAAGGAATCTTAATGCAACAAACATAAACTTCATAGAAGTTGCAAGGGAACCCACAAAGCCGAGTCATGAAGCCTATATGATCACTCTACAACGGGCTAAGCAAGAAACTATCACACTACAAGGAGCCGCTCCTCGGAATGTCCTTAAACCTCAAGAAGCGCATGGCCAAGACTACCTCATATTGTCGGGCGTAAACAACTTGAAGATTGCTCCTCCTCATCAAGAACCCGTGGTACTAGCGGCCAAGCCAAAGTCAACATACGACTCGCACAAGGTCCCATGGGAATATCCTCAATGCTCGGAGATAGGCAACATCTATCCCAATGGCCGAGTCTACCGACGGGAGCCGGCTCGCAACGTGATCACCAACCCGGAGAAGGAACCGCCATATGACGTGACTTCACAACTCAAATCCTTGCCAGCTCAAATATCCATATGGGAGCTATTATGCACATCAACAAAGCATAGGGAGGCCTTCACTAAAGTGCTAAGCGAAGCTCACATAACCACGGAGGTGACTCCCGATGCGGTGGCTCACATGATCGGGCAAATAATGGCCCCTAACACCATCACATTCACCGATGAGGAGCTTCCCGCGGAAGGACGCAACCATGGACATTCCTTGAGCATCACGGTCGGGTACAATGGCTTGAAGATCCCCTTGGTAACCATTGACAACGGAGCAAGTCTTAATGTTTGCCCATTACGAACGATCAAGAGGCTTGGAATCCCGATGAATCAAATGCGGCCGAGCGACTACCATGTAAGAGCCTTTGATAACTCTCAAAAGACGGTCTTGGGTGAACTAGACATAGAAATCCAAGTGGGGCCCGACACCATGATCATCCCTTTTCAAGTCTTGGACATCCCCGCATCCTTCAACATGTTATTAGGAAGACCTTGGTTGCACCAAACCGGAGCCATCCCGTCCTCTCTCCATCAAAAGCTCAAGTACATATCGGCGGGAAGGCTAGTGGTCATCGAAGCCGACCCCGAGATCGTTATCCCGGTAGAGTTTGAAAATTGCCATGAAGTTCCACTAATTGAAGTGTATGAATCTTTGGATCCTCTCCCCTTCAAGATGGATGACATACATGAAGTCCATCACATCCCTTCAAAGCAAAGGCTCCCGCTCCACTATGTCATACCCTCGGCCGAAAGGCAAACAACAAGGTTCAACATCAAATACCGAGGAAAGACGGTGTTACTCAATCCTCAACAAAAGAACAACAAATGGGGACTTGGGTATAAGCCCGAGGAAGATAAATTCAAGGAGTCGAACAAAGCAACTCAGTTCATAAGCGCGGGACACATACTACCCGAGGCATTGGAGACCCAAGAAGTCTTAATGATAGCTCATGATGACCGGCATGAAAAAAAAACGCCATTATGCAAGGACAAGCCAAAAATTGGTATGCGATACCAACTTGCTCGAGACCCGGCTCTAGCAGTCATATCATGCATCCGGTACCCATTCAAAAGAAAAAGAAGCAAACAGAGCCGGATATGTGGGCCAGCATTCGCTGGTCCCTCGAATTGTTAGAAATTTCAGAAGATAAAGGAGTTGATGAGGAGCTGCGTGGCAATATGGAAAGGCATGAAAACAAAGACGCGGCTTTGGACTATGAAATCGTCAACTTGGGAACTTCCGAGTTGCCCAAATATCTTCGTATTGGAAAGAACTTATCCATAGAAGAGAGGAACCGAATGCTCACCTTTCTCAAGCCTCGGCTTGTCAACTTCGCCTACTCTTATGAAGACATGCCCGGACTTGACGAAGATTTAATTACTCATCAACTCCCAATAAAGGCCGGTGTCAAGCCGATAAAGCAAAAACTTAGAAGGCTCAAACCAGAATGGATACCCAAGATAAGGGATGAAGTCATCAAGCAATATAATGCCGGATTCTTGGTAGTATCGCACTATCCACAATGGCTAGCTAATGTTGTTCCCGTGCCCAAGAAGGACGGAAAAGTCCGAATGTGCATTGACTATAGAGATCTCAACAAGGCTAGCCCGAAGGATGACTTCCCACTGCCTCACATCGATGCTCTAATCGACAACACGGCGGGCCATACATGGTTCTCCTTCATGGATGGGTTCTCCGGGTATAATCAAATCAAGATCGCCGAAGAAGATAGAGAAAAGACGTCCTTCATCACTCCTTGGGGGACATTTTGCTACAAAGTGATGCCATTCGGTTTGAAAAATGCCGGAGCTACATATCAACGTACCATGACGGCCATCTTCCATGACATGATGGGCAAAAAAATGGAGGTCTATGTGGACGACATGATAGTCCGGTCTTGCACTTTTGAAGAGCATCTAAGAGACTTGGAAAAACTATTCAACCGGATGGAGAAATTTCAACTAAGGCTCAACCCGCAAAAATGTGTCTTTGGAGCTCAAAAGGGGCGCTTGCTCGGATTCATCGTTAGTGGAAAAGGAATTGAGGTGGACCCAGCAAAAGTCAAGGCAATACTAAGCATGCCGCCTCCCGCAACCGAAAAAGAGATAAGGGGATTCTTGGGCAAGCTACAATACATTAGTCGGTTCATATCCCGACTAGCATCCACTTGTGAACCGATCTTCAAGTTGCTAAGAAAAGACTCTCCCAAAGAATGGAATGAAGATTGCCAAATCGCCTTTGATAAAATCAAAGCCTACTTGGTTAAACCTCTCATCTTGGTGCCACCTAGAGCGGAAGGTCCCTTGCTGCTGTATCTCTCAGTCACTCCAACGGCATTGGGGGCAGTGCTAGGACAACCGGATGATTCGGGACGGAAGGAACAAGCCATATATTACTTGAGCAGAAAATATACCCCTACAGAAGTCAGATATCCGGAGATTGAAAAGGCATGCTTGTCTCTTGTATGGGCCGTGCAAAAGTTAAGGCAATATATTATGTCCCGAACCATACTGCTCATCTCAAAAATGGATCCGTTAAAGTATCTTTGTCAAAAGACCGTATTGACGGGAAAGCTAGCACGGTGGCAATTACTCCTCACAGAGTTTGACATAATTTATGTCACAAGGAAAGCTATCAAGGGACAAGTGCTAGCGGATTACTTAGCCGCACAGGCGCTTCCGGATTACCAACCGCTACAAGAAGATTTTCCGGATGAGGAAATACTACTTGTGGAGCAAGATGAAGAAAATGATGCTTGGACCTTGTACTTTGACGGCGCATGGAACGCTTCGGGTAACGGAATAGGCGTTGTCCTTTGCTCCCCCAACCAAGCCCCAATCATGATATCAAGAAGGTTGATTTTCCCGTGCACAAACAATATCGCTGAATATGAGGCATGCATTGCCGGAGTACGAGAAGCTTATAAACTGGGGGCAAAGAAACTTCAAATCTATGGAGATTCGCAGTTGGTAATCAACCAAGCAAATGGAGAATGGGAAACCCGAGATGAAAAGCTAAAGCCTTACCGCACGGCATTAACTCACTTGGTTTACTCGTTCGAAGAAGTCACTTTCACCTATGCGCCACGGGCTCAAAACCAATGGGCGGATGCACTAGCAACCTTGGCATCTATGGTTGAAATACCGTACGGGAAGGGAACTCAAGAAATCACAGTGCAAACATCTCAACAACCCGCACATTGCTTGCAAGTGACGCCCGAAGCCGAAGAAACTCAAGAGGAAGAAAAGCCGTGGTATCATGACATAAAGCAGTTCTTGGAGCACCAAGCATTCGATGATCATATCACGCTTGCGGAAAGAAGAACCATCAAGAGACTAGCCTCTAGCTACATAATACAGGGGGCAACATTGTATAAGAGGTCTCACAACCAAATGCTACTACGGTGTGTTGACCGGCAAGAAGCAAAGGAAGTCATGACCCAAATTCATGATGGGGACTGCGGAGCACATATGAATGGAATCATGATGGCAAAAAAGGTAATGCGCCAAGGATACTATTGGATCTCAATGGAAAAAGATTGCTCGGAGTATGTAAGGAGATGTTTCAAATGTCAAGAGCACGGGAACTTGATACACTCACCCGCAACGGACTTGCATTACTTATCTACCCCATGACCCTTCTCAACTTGGGGAATAGATATAATCGGGAAGATAGCCCCTAAATCCATTGGCGGTCATGAATACATATTGGTGGCAATAGAATATTTCACTAAATGGGTTGAAGCAACATCCTTCTCAACTATCAATGCGGCACAAGTCATACGCTTCATCAAAGGAAATATCCTATCAAGGTTCGGACTTCCGCAAGCAATCATAAGTGACAACGGAACAGTCTTTATTAGTAAGAAAGTTCAAGACTTCTTAGCCCAATACAAAATCCAACACCACAAGTCAAGTCCCTACCGTCCTCAAGCTAACGGAGCCGTAGAAGCCGCAAACAAGACCTTAATCAAGATCCTTGGAAAAATGGTGGAGAACTACCGAGATTGGGCGGAAAAGTTGCCATACGCCTTGTGGGCATACCGAACCTCTATCCGAAGAGCTACGGGATTCTCACCCTATGCCTTGACTTACGGCATGGAAGCAGTTTTACCCGTTGAAGTAGAGATTCCAACTTGGAGGATCTTGAAGGAAAGTGAAATGGAGATGGAAGAATGGATGCAAATACATCAATCCCAATTGGATCTACTTGATGAAAAGAGAATTCAAGCCCTTCACCACACCCAAGCATATCAACGGCGAATGGCACGGGCCTATAACCGATCGGTGAAAGCTAAGAACTTCCAAGAGGGTGACCTCGTCATGAAAAGGATCCTACTTGTTCATCCTTCAGATAAAAGAGGCAAGTTTAGGCCTAATTGGGAAGGTCCGTGGGTTATAGCCAAAGTTTTATCAAACGGAGCATTAGCCATCTCAAAACCCGAAGACCACGGGAAGGCCGAAATCATAAGCTCGGACCATGTCAAGAGGTTCTATCCATAAAAGGGCTCACCATCGAAATACTAATGCGGCTGCAAAGCACGAGGAATATCCAGAAACCGTCTTTCTGCGTCCCTCGTAAAATCAAAGGCAAATCACAAGTGCAAAACTGATGCTGCTGGAAACATGCTCGTGGACCTAAAAAGTTTTTAGGTCTATATATATAAAAAAATTTTACAGCACTCCTATGCAGAATTTTCAATGGCCAACGGCCTACAATTGATCAAAGCATTACAAGGGACGTCAAGAAGGAGAATTTTACAAGATCTATGCCCTGCAAAAGCAACAAATCATATGGACACATCCTCCAAAAATGAGCCGGTATTCACACGGCTTAACAACAAAAAATGGGGCATACAAGCATGCAGATTCACAAAAATGCAATTTGGCCAAAAGAGGAAAAAATGAAGAAAAAGTCTTCAAGGCGTCCCACTGACAGCCCTAGCTTGAACAAGAACATCGCCACCCGAAGCCTTGTGGCGACTGACCGAAGGTGTTCCCGCGGCCAAAACTCTAGCCGTTGAAGATGAAGTCTTCTTGCTTTCTCATGTTGCATCATCGGGAATCTCGATGGGCATGTTCACTGATCCGCCTGGCTCGTTGGGTTTGAGCCGCACCGCTCTATCCCGAGGACGCAAGTCGTACTCCTTTTTAGAAGACATCCTGATAACTGCAACATAAAAGGCGATGGATCAACACAAGGCAACAAGCAACAAGACAAGCATCATGCCCCGAGCAAAATCATATAAGGTCAGTTTACACCACCATTTCAAGCTTGTAAAAACCAAAAAACAAAAAAAAAAGAAGAAAAGAAAACAAGATGAAACAAAAAAAGAAGAGAGAAAACAAAAACGAAAAAAAAAATAAAAACAAAAAAAAATCAAATCAAAAAAATTAAAAAACCAAAAAGAGAAAAAAGGAGAGGGTGTGATAGAGGTCGCAGCCACTCAAGCAAAATGGAAAGGTTGTCACACAACCAAAAGAGACAGTTGCCCCGGGCAAACTCAAGCGACACGAAGCAATGGAATGATCAACACACACAAAAGAGAAGACACCATGACGACGACATCAAGAAACAAGCCTACGAAGTGCTTCAATCCAAAAAGGCAGCAGGCAAGCAGTCACGCATAAAGGATACCCGCACATATGACGAAAGATAAAGACATACACAAGGCTATCCTTTATTCCAGCAATAGGCCCACCACAAGGAATGCAAAAGCAACGCCTACATCAAATTTTAATGATGGGAGCAACCACTTCCACCTACCACCTCAACTATGATGGGAAGGGATCTCCAAGCAATTTCTTCTAGTGTTGGAAACAACTTCAAAGCATTTTCACAAAGCAGCAAGGCAAGGGAGAACCAGCAGAAAGGAAAGCAATTGCCCGAGCAAATAGGAAGAGAAAATACCTTTCTAGAGCAAGTCTGTTGAAAACACTCAAAAAATACTGGCAATGACAAATCAACACATCAGAAGATGAATTCTTGGCATAAGCGAACTACATAAAGCAAGCAGAAGATTAAAAAAAAAAAACTCACTCTAGCAACAGACGGCAACAGCTGGAAAGACAACACTGGCAGCGGCGACGGTGCCCACTGTCGATGGCGAAGAAGCAGTAGAGGCAACCGGAAATGCACGAACCCCGGCAGCGGCAATCGGCAACCCAGCCGTCGCCGAAGAAGACGAACTCGGCAGCCTTGACAGCGACCGCGGCAGATGAATCGGCAGCAACAGCCACGACGGGTGAGCGTCCATAGGCACGACAGCAGCAGTAAAGCCCCAGACGACGCCGGAGAAGAGAAATGGGCGTCGGCAGCGGCGATTCTAGCGGCAGCAGTGAATGGGCGCCGAAAACGGGGAAGAAAACCCCAGCCGGACGTGGCAGCGACGAAACCAGACGACGCCGGAGAAGAAGAAATGGACGACGGCAGCGGCGATCGTCGACAATTCCGGAGGCAGATCAGCGGCAGCGGCAACAGACACGACCGGAAACCCAAAGCAGGAAGGGTGGCCGGTAGATGCGGTTGACGAAGGCGTACCACCTGTGGGAGGTCGACGAACAGCTGCCTGCCACACGATGGCCAGTTGAGGCGGGAGAAGAACGCCGGCGAGGAGCGGCGACGACAGTAGCGAGGAAGGCGTCGGCGGCAGCGGACGAGGAAGGGGACGAAAATTGGGGCCCGCGATGGAAACCCTAAGGGCCAGAGATTTGCGGAAAATCCCCCGCGACCTCCGTGAAAATGCCAAAACTCCTAGACCCCAAGGAAAAGGGCGGGGAGAACCCCAACCACTTGTGGAATTGCAGAAAACCACCTGTATTCGGAAAATACGCAAAGCAGCCCCGCAAGCCCTCTATATTCACGGAAAAGGTCAACAAGGAATTTTGCGAAAAGGGACATACCAGAGTTATATTTTACAGAAAAGCTTGCAGAGATCTTTTGCAAAAGCCACCTTCAAGCCACATCTACGGAAAGACGCCGCAAGTTTGCAAAATTGGCAAAATGGCCCAATGATCTGAAAAACTGTTTAGGTCAATGAGGTGTCCAACGCTTTGCCATTCACCGTCAAGACGCCTCTGGCAAAGAGGGGCAGCTGTTGACACCCCACCCTCGGGGCCCAAAGACGGACAATTGGACACAAGATTCAAGCCCAACCAAATTCAATACAAAAAGAAGTTCAAGCCAGCCAAGCGGGCCATTCCACACTCAGCCCACGGAGCGAAGCTCCACCAAGCCTCGAAGCAGGCTTTTCAACAACCAGACCAGGCCCCACAAAGAGCGAAGCTCCTACAGGCCACCTCAACGGGCTCTACAATGCAGCCCAAGCCTCAGAAGCAGGCTTCCCTACACCTCTGGGCTCTTACAACGGCCCACCCAAAGCAAATGGGCTAAGCCAACCTCTAGCCCACCAAGCCAAGCTTATGGACCAAGTCCAAAACCACTCAAGAGGCCCAAAACCCATTACCCCAACTCAAGACCAAGTCCATGGACCAAGTCCATGATCCCACTTAAGCCCAAGCCCATGGACCAAGTCCATGACCTCAAGGGAGCCCAAAGCCCACTCCACCATCTATAAAAGGAGGAGCTCTCCCTCTCATTCCACACACTTGAAGAGAGGCATCCCAAGGGGAGGACGGGAGTCTGCAGCAACGCCCCCGGCATCCCGGCTTCCAGGCTCTACGCGCTCCACGCCTCTCTTCCCATTTTCCCTTTTCCATCTCTCCCGTTCTCTTAAACCCTTTTTATTTTCCCCCTTTACGCTGAGTAAACCGCCTCGGGTTGGCAGATTTCTCTATATTTGCTTCAACTTGAAGGCCGGAACCCAGATTCTGTATTACTAGTGCCTTATTTCTTTAAATAGGGGCCGATCTCCCTTTAAAGATCGGTGGCGACTCCATTTTTATTGTTTTCTTGTGTGCGTGTTTGAGCTAACGCCCCGGCAAGGTGGGTGCACGTGGGTCCGCAGATTCCAGCATAGTACGCTGCCGTTATGCTGCCAGATTTGTGACTTGACCCGTGTACGGAAGCCCCGTCTTAGCCGTCATGCCGCCAAAACCACGAGAAAACGCTTATATGCCCATTTTTCTAAAAAACGAGAGGCCTAACTCATTTTACCCCATGTGAATGCAGGAAATCCAAGCCCACGTCGCTTTTCAACACGATCCACATCTCTAAGGCCCGGAAAACCCATTCCGAGCCCACCGTAGCGCTCCCGGCGGGTGCTACACCATCACAATGAATTGTCATCACATGTAAGTAAAAAAAAAAAAAAAAAAATAGAAATTGTTGAACAGATGTAGGAGAAATTAGAAATCTTGCCTTGCTTTGAAATTTGGCTCCACTTTTAGAGCAAAGTTATGGTTTAAAAGCATCATCTTCCCAGAAGTGTAACCAGGTTAGGGTCAACCCACACCCGATTTATAGCAGATTAGGGTTGATAGTTTTCAACCTACTAACCCATTTAAATGACCTCTGTAATCCATTTAATTAAACAGGTTGGTCATGGATTGAACTTGTCCAACCTGCCAATCCAGTAGTTCAACCACTTTAACTCATCAACTGCAAAATCTATTTATAATCCATAAAGAGTTAATATTTTCGTAATGTTTATTTTATAAGTTAAACATATTATTAACGATGGAACCAATATTTTAGTGAAGCATTACAAAAGTTAACATTTTAAAATTTAATTAGATGATTAATATTAGAACTCTTTATTGATTATACAGAATTACATTTTGAATAGTTTATTATTTTGTTATTCAACCCACTAATAACCTGTTTCACCAACCCATTAATAACCTGCAATTCAATCCATTTATGTTAAATGCATTAGGATTAGAGTTGACGTATTTATAATTAAATTATAAATAGGTTAGATTAACGTCCAACCCAAATACTCGGACCTGATTGAGTCCCTACATCTTCCCATTCCAATTCCTCCCGTGGTCCCATCAGTTGGCATTGCACTGGTGTAGATATAGACCATTGGCAAGGCCGCAAGGGGGCTCTTTACATTTCTACCGAAGAAAATTTCAATTTCTTCTAATGATTGGCCAGCTGGTTGTAGAGAAAGGCTCTTTGCTGGTTACATATGCATCTCAATTCCAGCAGGCCTCTAAGACATAATGCCTTCAATCTACAGAGAAATATTTGAATTGGTTCCATTCCCTCGCAATCCCCTTATTCAATTCGTCTAACATTTTTTACTTGCAAATGTTCCAAATTTGAAAGGTAAGGGATAAGGCCTCCCAAGAAGACTATTTTCAACATGGGACAAGCACAGAATTGTAGATGTGTGAGTCTAGGAAAATGTCCCCTTCAATGTGGTTGCAATGATGGTGAAGGCCCCTACGCTTCCCACTATCTTTTGATATTTATCGGACAAAAAATTTCACTAAAAATGGCCCGCCCAGAAATTCATCCAAATAATATTGTAGTCCATTCAAGGTTTGGATGAATTATTAAAAGAGTATTTGTCATAATTGCATGTAAAAAATTAACAATTTTAGGGCTTCAGCCATCGCGTAACAGAGGGAATCAGAATTGCATATTTATGAAACTAATAGTCATTTACGCAAATATAAAACTTGAGTCAGATTTGCAAATTTTGTGAGACTAATTTACGTGAGAGACCTATATGAAAATTTATGGAGGCAAAAAAAGGTGTGTGTTTGGTGTTTGATAAAACTTTTAAATAGAAATTTGTTTTGTAAAACTTTTTAAAATGTGAAAAATTATGTCATATGACTTACAATGATAATACGTAAAGAGAATAAATTTAAAATTGATTGAGTAATTATATAAATAATTAGGAAGAAATAATTAAAAATAAGATAGTTACATAAAAAAAAACATATAACAATGATTAAAAAAACAGTAAGGTTATAAAGAGTGAAAAATTTTAGATTAATAAATTTACGAAAATGACAAACGAACTCTTAGTTGACATGATTCATTCAAAGCGGTCCACACGATTTACATGGGTTTTCTTACCATTTATCCTACCTGCCTCATTGAACCGGAAACTTACCATAACCGACCTGTCTTGGAACCGGAAACAGCACTGATTGCTGGTTGATACGGCATGCTGGATCGAATCCTCAGGCCAGCCAGTTACTTTTTATATTTTAAAATAGTTTTTTTAACATCCAAATCATTCATCTCTTTGAAAAATTAACATAGTTTGAGGGGCCAATAATTAGGACCATTCGGTAGAAATGTTTTTCCACTTTTCACCAAAGTGAAAATGCTTGGCTTGAGGCTGACTAGGCGATTCCGCAAATGTAAAACATTCTAATATTTTTTATATTTTTCATACCTGTATTATATGAATTTTGCTTTTTTAATTAAACAACTGTACATTCTAATATATTATTTCTATATTAAAGATTCTGTAAATTATCATATCATTCCAATATTCTGTTACCTCTGTTTTTACGATTCAAGAAATGATGGAGCTCTCCTCCCTCTTCAGTGCCTATCAAATGCTCTTAGATATATAGATTGAATAACATAAAATGAAATTAAAATTCCATATAAGACAGCACGAACCTTTCTCTAACAGATGTGCCTCACGATCCAATGTGACAAACAGAGTGACAGAAAATTTTCTAAAACTAAAAACAAAAGTCAAAAATGAAAATTACATAGAAAATGGAATAACATGAGCCGATGAGGACAGAACCATATGCAGTGCCCGTTGAATAGTACAAACCACACCCATGGCTGATAACAAGACCAGCGCCGCCCATTGAACAATAGAAATCATGACTGTAGGAAAAACATGTGGAAGAGAAGAGTATCACCATTGCTTAGTTTGTGTGAGTTTCACACTTTCAACAATGGCTCTACTCTCAAGCTTGCTCTGCTGCTTGTTGCCGTGACATCAACATATATGTCCACGACTAAGGTTTTAAAAAGTGTGGGGAATGGAAGATCCTTTACTTATACAGCAGTAGCACAGCAGCAAATGTTGTTTCAGTATCTGACAACCTTAGAGCAGAGTTGTTGTTTGAATGTATCGTCTTCCCATTCCAAAGCCTCCCACCAACTTGCGCTGCAGCGTATGTTTTGTAGGTTCGGGGCTTGGGAAAATCCATGAGGGAGGCTCTTCAAATTGTTACAGTCATAAATGCTAAATTCCTCTAATGATGGCCAGTCACCTACAACAGAAAGCTCCTTGCTGCTGCATATGCATCTCAATTTTGGCAGTTGGCCAAGATCAAATTTCTTCAGTCGAGGGAGCAATGTTTGAATGTTGGGGATCATCTGCTTACTACCACCCTCTTCCACTTCCATGTTAATTATCCCTTCCACTTCTGGACAGCAGTTTACATGCAAGCTTTCCAAATTTGGGAGGTGTGAGATGATGCCTCTCGAGAAGACCCATTTCAACTTGAAACAGAAAAGTAACTCTAGAGTCGTGAGGCTAGGGAAACATCCTCTTCCCTGAAGTGTCATATTGCACATACTCTTAAAATTGGATAGATAGCTAAGATACAACTTCTGTAAGTTTGGCAGCGAGTCACTAGTACCCTGCATGATGGTTTCAATGTATTTACAGCCAATAATGCAGCACCTTTTTAATTCTTTCATTTTTGGGCAGCCAAATTCCGTTAAGCTCTGAATGGTAACGCTGGCCCCAATTGCCAAGGAATCCACATGCGTTAATAATTCATCAGAAATAGACTTCCCCATGCAATCATTATATAGTATTACTTTCCTTGACTCATCATCCAAAAAAACCGAAACTTTATAGTCATAAGAACCATACTCAAGACGATCCCAACCACCAAAGACTAATTGTACCAGCGAATCTTCCTCACAAATATGTAGTCGGAAAGTGATAAGTTGCTTCCAAGATGAGTTTTGTCGGATAAAGCGTTCCAAATGACCAGTCTTTGAAACTACAAGAAAGAGGTGAGTTAACTTATTTAATATGCTAATATCATTGATTACAACTTCTGAATAATATTCACCCAATCACTTGTACCCTTTATTCAAGTTTTGACATTCTAGGAAACACCTTCATTACCTTTTGTACTTGGACCATATTTAATGAGGGACCACAACACACTTCAAAATGTTTGAGAGAGGCCAAGTCTTCAATCTCAGGAGGCAAGTGACAAACCTTATTACTTCCTTTCATTTGAAATATCTCAAGTTTTGCAAGACCTTTTACCTCCGAAGGAATAACCTTTAAAAATCGACAATCATTAAGATATAACACTCGGAGGTTGACCAAATTGCCGATTGACTGTGGCAAGGAGTATATGTGAGTATCAGAAAGGTCCAAAACTTGGAGGCCAAGCATGTGCACAAAAAATTTTGGTTCAATCTCTTCCAACATGTAATTTCCTTGAAGCAATAGTGTTCTTAGCATGAGACAATTTGGGGGCACCTGTGGCAAAGTCGTCAAACTATTTTTCATTAGTGAGATCCTTTCTGCCTTCTCCCAGTCCTCTGCTCTTGGAGCTTTTAATAATTTGATACCAGTTTTCACTAATGACCAACTATAGCCACCCTTGCCCTTTGTAACTGAGATTCTCGATGCAAGGTCTCTCATCACATCATGCATTTTCACACTAGCTGGATCTGCCCAATGGTTCCTTTTTTCCACTTTTTCCAGCAAACATGCTTCCAATAACTCATCCAATTTTGAAAGTCCCTTATCATGTGCATACTCAAGATCATTACATCCATCAATGAAGCCTTCATTTATCCAATATTCTACCAGTTTAATTTTGGGTAACGTCTCATCTTCTGGAAACAAAGCACAGTATAAAAACATTGCTTTGTGCTCTCATCTTTCAATGAATCGTAACTATATTTCAAACGTTGGTAAACTTTTTCTTCCATGTCTTCTATTTCAGCTGATACTGAAGACCTTAATTCCTTTAGCGCACATTTCCACCTGTAAATGCCTTGCACATTTTTAAGGGCCCCAGCAACAACTACAATAGCAAGTGGTAGACCACAACATTCCTTGGCAACATCTCTAGCTAGTGGTTCTATCCTTGAATCATTGGCAACTGCCCCAACTTTCTCTCGAAATGGTGACCATGCTTCATTTTCTGTCAAAGTCTTTACCTCAATTTGATTGTCTGTTCCCATCTTATTGCAAACTCTAAGAAAGCGAGTTGACAGTACCACCGTAGAGCCAATTTTGCCTTCATTAAGAAGTGGGACTCCCACCTCTTCCAAATCAATCATGTCCCATACATCATCAAGAAGCAACAAGAATTTCTTGGCTTAGAGACTCATAAATAATTTGCTTTTCAATGAATCATTGGATTCACTATCTTGTCTTTTCACATTTAACCTCCGTGTAAGTTCGTCTTGCACGTTTCTATTGGTTCCCTCTTTTGAGACAGTAACCCATAAGATAATGTCAAACATCTGCTTTATTTTTGAGTGATTATGCAAGATTTTCATGATTGTTGTCTTACCAATCCCGGCCATTCCCCAAAGCCCAATTTTGTTTATACTCTCTTCTTTAATCATGGCTATTAAGTCCTGCAATGTTTGTTCCGCTGTCGTATTGCCTTCAAGTACTCTTGGTGTAGGCATTGACATTATCAGTTGCGGTTCACGGATCACTATATCTTCCTTAAAATCTGATTTTTGTATGTTATTCTCTGCTTCATGGATCAATACAACTATACGTTTTCCCAAATTCAACCGTGAAGACAGATTTGGACACCAACCTCCCAGCCATGTCTTGTTTTCTTTGTACTCTTCTTCTATCTTTTGCCGCTTATTTTGAATGTCTTGTACTTCTTTGAGCCAACCTTCACATTCACTTGTTGGTCTTTTTCCTGTTATTTTCCTGTTAACATCTTCCTTCCGACGATTCAACTTCTGAATGTTCTTGTTAAGTTCTTCGAAGTTCTTCTCGAGATTGTTCACATAGCCAACTCTACTAGATATCAGCTCCCAAAATCCTTTCAAAATCTCGAGTACTGGTCCCATGGTTTCCATAACCCTTCAAACAAACGAACAAATTGAATAAAGGTGTAAAAACTGGTTTGTCTTAGAATTAATACATATGTACCTGAATTTTCCAATTGGAAAAAGATACAATTTAAGTGTAATATTAACTAAATAAGAGCACGCTGAAAGTCAACAGCCGTGGCAATGCAATTCAGTAGAAATTGTGATGGAGAAAACGTTTTAGATGAGCTTATTAATCTTTGAACCATGAATCTTCTCTCCCACTAGAAATCCTCACTTAGCTTTTGCCATAGAATACGGTTAACTATCAGAAAGGGACCGATTATATATGTACAACGCATTGCAACCATTTTTAGACTACAAACCTTTGACACCATTGAATTTCAGTGAACTCGATGAACCTATGGCTTAGATGAGTTTTGAAGGGTAAATGCTAATTTTATATTTCATCGAAGGGTACATTTCTGTTAAATTAAGTTAAACTACATTAGAATATTGGTGACGAGTTTTTCCTTATATTTTGATGAATTATATTGGACGCTTTTGAACCCTGTGAACTTATATTAAACTCTTGGAAAGTCCGAAAGCCCACAGAGAGTCCATGAAAAGTTAATAGTAATTGGAAAGTCCAAAAGCCCACAGAGAGTCTAATAAAATTTAATAGTATTTACATTAAAGCCGAATAAACCATCAAAGAATTTTATAAACGGGTGTCAGTGCATGGGCTTTTTGTCGAAATTCTATTAATTTTTGTTAAATTAATGGGCTTTTAGAATTTAATCGGTTTTGTTATTTTATTTTTTAATTGGTTGTAAAAACTGCATTTCATTTAATATTACATTCAAGCTTAATAAGCGTTACGGGAGAGATAACAATAAGCTATTATTGAATGCTTACAATAAGCTCGGTCTTAAATGCTTACATTCAAATGCTTCCACCACAAGGATAGAGATGGAGTTCGAATCCTCATCCCCGCTTACTTTGCACATGATTTATTTTAGTTGCAAACAACAAAAGCCAAATACAAAAATGGGCAATGATTCAATACTTATGCATGTAGCTCTCCATTCTTATTCTTAGTTTTTAGATTTTAGAGTCTATTTTTAAATTTAAACTATCTATCAAATTTAAAAGTAGTAGTTTTTGAAATTGAATATGTAATTATTAAAAATTATTAAAATTTTTTAAATTGTATGATATACATTGTATGATAAAGTTTGAAATACATGAATTTTTCGAAATCATAAATATATATACGTTAAATATAATAGATGATTTACATTTTTCTCGTTTAAAAACTAAGGGAAAATATAAATAACTTTATGCTTACATAAATATTAAATCATTTCTAATACACACTTTATTTTATTAAGTTTCACTTCTATATAATTCAGTAAATAAGTGATATAGAAGTCTCAAAAGTAGTTTTACGTAGTCTAATTCATTTTGTATTGATAATTCATAAAAAAATCTACTCAATCCATTAAATTTAATATTACTTATTTATCTAGAAGACAAGTTTTATCTAAATCAAATATGTGCATATCCCACATTTCTGCATAAAAGTAGATATTCATATCTAAATTATAAAAATAATTACATTCATTTGCATATACATTAAATTTTAATAATACTTTACAGAACTATATGTGTATATGCTAGTTATATTTTAGATGATTTAGATATTGAAAATATAATTTTAAATTAATATTTTGAAAAAATATTAATTTTAAAGCTGTATTTTCAACCTCCAAACTGTCTAAAATATTAATAGTAAGTGGGCAAATAATTTTGTAAAATATTTTTATATTTCAATATATACGTGAATGGATATTAGTATTTTTAATAGTTTATATGAATATATATTTTAAAATAAATATGTCTCAAGCATATCTTTAATTTGGATGAAACTTGATCATTTAATCTGTCAAATGATGCTAGATAAATTGGATGAAGTAGATTTTTTCATAAATTACCACAGTGGGGGGAGCTTGGGACATACAACTTGAGTTGGTTACTCGCAGGTCAATTCATTAGTACCCTACAATAGAAATGATAGTTTTTATTTTTTTTATACCTATAAAATATGGTAAGTTTCAAAATTCAATCATGGTAGATCCAAAGTCAGGATATTTGGAACCAAGCAATCTAAATTGCTAATATATATTCAATATATATTTTATGAAATATCTTCTTATATTTAAAGACATAATATATTCCTTAAATATATAGAAACTTGTTTGATTTATCTATTGTTTAGTAGATTTAATAAATATATTTCAAAAATTATATTATTATCATCTTGATTTTATATTTTTAAGTAAGATTTATAATAAAATAATAGTTTTCAAATATAATATGAAAACTATTTTATAGAACTGATTTAAAACTGAAATTGGAACCAATTCAATATTAAAACAAATAAATAGGTATAGAACTGACTCAACCTAAAATAAGATACGGTAGAAATTTTTTTTATCAAATAAAAGTAAGTGTAGGATTTACTTCGAACCGGCCCTTTTCTAACCAAGTTGCGTCCCTAAGAAAAGCAAAAGAATTACATGAAACTACTTTTACATAACCTTAGTGTTCTCTTTAATTATAATCTTAACCTTACTAATTCTTCACAATAAAAGAAAGCTTTCACGACTCTTTAATTATAATCTAAACATGAGAGGTAAATCAAATAATCAGATAAATAGAAAGAAACATATCATTTAATCTATTCAAAAAACAATCTTGTAATATTTCAAAATTGGTTGGAATACCAGTGATTAACAATAGCACAACAATTAATTTCATATCATTTTCCGCAGTTAATTAAGAAATATTTCTCCGTTATATCGAGTTAATTCATTTCCTGAGTAAAAATATATGATAAAATAGGAAAGGCTAAAATATAAATTACTGCGTAGAGAACTTACCAATTAAGGAGTAGAATTGAAGGAAAAATAAAAGGGTGCTTGTTAGAAAGCAAGCTAGATATATTAGCCGCAAGCCTGATCCCTTGAATAGGCATAGAAAAGACAGCAGAGCATACGCAATTCATCCAACAGACAATAAGGAGAAGAACTAGAAGTTCTTGACGCATATAGCAGTCATAGAGCCGGCCTGGCATCAAACCTTCCCGGGTGCGAGGGAGTTCGGATTTTCGCTCTCGACTGTGGGATCTGGTCCGGGGAAGTTTTATCTTCCGTAAAATAGGTGGCGTTTTATATCCAAAATAGAATTTAGTAAGCTTAATATATCTCTCATATATAAATGAGATTGATTTGTAACATTAAATGTTATGTTGTACATTATCAATAAAAAAAAAGAATTTAGATGGATTGACAAAAATAAAGAGCTAGCAGTTAGCTCAAAAGCACTACCATTTCATTAACTAGGGGTACAATCCGAACCCGACTAACCTAACTTAATTTATAATTGAGGTGGGTTAAGCATTTTGAAAAAAATAAATTACTTAACCCAATTTGTACTCGCCCAATTTCAAAAAATGGTTAGTTTGGATTGGATGATTGTCAACCCGATCCGACCCGATTTCATATATTAGTGTAGAATATAATAAATTATTGATTAATAGTTTTACATTATTCATTTGAAATAAGATTGTTTAGCAATTATATCATTGTATAAGTTATAAATTGTAAAGTATTCTTATAGAAAGAATTAACTTTTACTCTTTCATATAAATTTATATTTTAAAATAGATTTCGTTGAGCAAAATATTTTTAAATATTATATATTTATTAACCCAATTTCTATATAGTTAAAATAGATTTGGTTTAAAGTATGAAAAATAGAGTTGAAAGTAAAATTGGGTTGAAATTTTATAAAATATTTTAAGATTGCATTTACCCAACCCCAGTTTACCTAACCCGATTTATACCTTTACCAGTAGCATTAACTAAGGTGCGATACAGAGCTAAACCAGCTAAAATATTAATTATTTCTTAATCTCCTTTATTTATTTAATTTGCATTGTCACATCTGGTGGGGCACACATAATTATTGAATGGCGTGCAAGTTGGCTTATTTGGACGTATGTATCTGGTATTTGCATTTTGATTGTACAAAACGGGCCGCTGTAAAAATTATTTCTATTTATTTTTGCTTTTTATAAATGTACAGTACTCATCCATATCTCACGAGTATTTTATCATTTTTAAAAATTAAAATAAAATAGTAAATAAGTTCAGAACTTACCATATTGCGTCAGAAGAAAAATATATATAGACAAGTCGTGCATATTTGTAAATAAAAAATAAAAAGAACTTCGGCAGCCACCCGTGTTGCAAAATCGCAATACCGACGGCCACATGGGATAAGTACCCAGGAAGGTGGTAAGTAAAAGTAATGTTTCAATTACTGTAATTGTTGTATTGAAATTTCAATACATTATGATGTAAACTTTCATTTTTAAATATTTTTTTGAAAATTTTTATATAAATTGTTAAACTAAGTATATTTAATTTATGTACTAAATTTTATCATTTTCGGGGATGTATAAATATATCTTTATTTTTTTAAAAAAGGGTATTTCAGTCATTTAAAATGTCTAAAACCTCACTTATTTTTAAAAAATAAAAATATATATACACAATTCCAAAAATGGTAAATTTGGTTTATAT